>LPNX010561993.1:105624-131171 GCA_001517045.1 Pseudotsuga menziesii | reverse complement strand
AGAAGGAATCTTCTAGTAGGTGGAATCTTCTGGTAAGTCTTCTTACAATTTTTGTTTTTGTTTATTCTCCGAAGGAGGAATTCTACCCTGTCAAAAACTATGACTACTAATATATGAGATGGACAACTTTGTGCCAGACGAGAGACTAGACAATGTTGGAATGCACTAATATCTTACATATTGTACTCAAATCTGGGTATTAGGGACTCTACATTGGTCCTAGAGTATTGAAGTGGCATGCATATGTACATCCAAACAAAGATGGATCTCGTAGACATCTCCTCACTAAAAAGATACACATCAATATGTTATTAAAACTAAGCAAAAAATTAAGATGAGGAATAAGCAGTTGTTTGGGTCTACAAACCAACCACAACAAAATAACAATAAAGGTGGCCCTAACTCACAAAGCAAAGGATAAAGCAAGTATAACCAACTTCAAGATAATCAATCGAAGCCATGGGTAAACTAGGGAAACAATAAATCGAAGAAAGACACTAGAAAGTGGTGTTAGTTCCACAAAAGTCCCTATTATTATTTATATATTATAATAATATTACATGGTAATACTTGACTTTTTGTTATGATGTTTGGTTACACTTATAAAAAATGATTCATTTATGTTTATCATTTGAATAATTAAGCTATATACAACATTATATATAATGAAGACTATTTTTCCTTATTAAAAATCATTATACAATATTTTGTAATGCCCAACATAAAGTTACAACAAAATAATATTATTATATAAGTAGAATATTATGACAAATTTTACTACAATATTAAGAAAATTACGATAAATTATAACATCCATACAAATTATATGAGAACAACATGAAAACCAAATAAAAGAAATATTATTACATAAACAGATTACTATGACAAACCTTACAACAATTATAAACATGATACTATGACAAATTATACAACAATAATAAATCATAGAGTTTCCACAACTTCATTCATTATCAATACAAAATTCATAAAAATATTTTATTGAATGATATTTTTAATTCAATTATATTATGTAAAAATAAAAGATTTAACCTATACTAAATTACTTGAAACATTTTTCCACATTTTCAATGACCATTACTCTAATCCATATTTTCGCATTTATGATGAACGAACAACCAACCATACTTCAAATTCATTTTCTAACAAATATATCAACCTATATATGAAACCATACTTCAAATTCTCTACAAAATTTGTGTTGGAATTATTTAATATGAAAAATGGTCCAACGAATGCCAAAATTTTGACCAAAATTGAAAACCCAATAACTTTGTTTACAAAGGTCTAAAATATTGACTTATGTTATATTGATAGTTGATATGTTATGTTTATGAGTGTTAACTATATGTAAGTTATTCTCAAATCAAGAATTATTTAATATGAAAAATGGTTCAAAAGATGCTAAATTTTGAAAACTTTGAAAACTTTCTAATGCTTTGAAAACTTGTTAAGTCATGGTTAAGTCATACAACTTGTTTTATAACATCATTTATAGTGCAAATTGTGATGTTTTTGTCGATTAAAATAATTAGTGATTTAAAGACCCACGTTTTGAATAATACAAAATTCTTTTACATAAGCCTATTATCATTGTCATTTTCAACACCTAACAAACATAAACATAAAAATCATGATCATATCATCATAAACATAAACACAAACACAAACATCATCATACCATCATAATCATAAGCATAAACATACCATCATCGTCGTTTTCACAGCATAAACTTAAAAATACCATCATTATCATTGTCACAATCTAACAAACATAAAAATAAACACCATCATATCATCATTAATATAAAACTAAAAATAAGCATCGATGTACTATCATAAACATTATGCTGCATATTCATCTAACAGATCTAAACAACATCTAACACACATATCTAACAATAATATCTATCAAAACACAAGTTGTATTTTCCAGCATAACCATCACACACACTTAACAAACATCATCGAACTTGACCTAACATACACATCACCATCAACATATAAATAAACATCAACATTTGAAAAATGGAAAATCTTGTGTGTGTGTGTGTGTGTATCAAACTGATGATACATGTCAAATATACATGCCTAGTCCATAATAAAAATAAACTTAAACGTCATCACACCATCATAAAAATACCCATAACATAAACACAAGTGTTCCATGATCATCGTTTTGACCACATAAACATAAACATGCCATCATCATGGTTATTTTCACAATCTTACAAAAATAAAACATAAAAAACATTGATATAGCATCCTAAGCATACAAATGGTGGATGGTCGGATCAATCAGTAGGATGGACAGGTCAATCAAGAAGGAGTAAAGGAGATGATGAAGTAGGATTCGCAGGTCGATTGAGTAGAACTAGAGGAGATGATGAAAAAGTTGATGGAGGTCGAGGAGGAGGTGGATGAGATGTTGAAGGCGGAGGACGAGGAGGAGGTGCATGGGATGTGGATCCTATGTTTCTAGCCAAAGTAGCTGATGGAGAAGGAGGTGGTCTAGGAGGTTGAGGATCTCCACCCTCATTTAACGGTGAAATTCCATGAGTGATAACATTTGAACGATCGCAAGCACCGACAATGTGATGCATCAAGATCCTCATATCAAGAGGAAGCATCCTCCACACCTCTATGAGGAGAGGGTCCCTCACAATTTACCTCACCCATACATGTTGAACCCCTCAATATGCTAACAACCTAGCCATCCTATCTGTGAAGTCCTATAGGAACCTTTCATCTGGCCTGCGTTGAAGGCCAAGTCCGGCTAAGTGGAGAACCTTGGGCTAATCATTAAACTCCATATCCTCCTCATCCTGAGATAGAGGAGGAAACACATCACCATCAAATTTCTTGATATCTATAAAATATATACTATAGAATAACAATTAGACAGTTTTATTAAAAATTAATTTAACATAAAAATTTAAAAATATATATTTCATTTGCATTATGTATACAGAGAATAAAATGCAACTAGATTCATTTAAACATAATTCTAAATTTACCTCTATCATTTGGTTGCTCGTCCTAGGTAAAGAATATGTTGGGACACCCTCTCCAATCCATGTTAGCGTATGGATATGAAACCATGTCTAATCGAGGCTCGTCCTTGCCACCTAGCATATGGAGCACCTTCACGATGATCCTAGCTAAAAAGTCTAGCTAGCCCCTCTTGGGAATCATCTTCCCCCACATGCACATATGCACATCCTTCATCAACCTAAGAGGGCGTCAATCAAAATATGGCATGGTGGGAAGAAATATTTCAAAAAATAGGTAAATCAAATTTGGACCAAAAGGAAAGATTCTCCTTCCAGTAGACACATGACATTGACTAAGAGCATAACAAAATTGTCTGAAAAAATTAGTTGAATGCCTAACAAATCTAGTAACCTGCACTAAAGAATCAAAGCAATATAATAGAGGGCATCTAATGCGCTTCCCATAATTGGTGATATGCACAAATGTCATCCCTGTTGGCCCATTCTTCCCTTCTGTCTTGACCCGAGGTTCACAGAAACACAATACCAACAAGACACAAAAAGACATCGGCCCGACATAGCAAGCTCAATCGGAAACACCTGCAAGGCAGGCACAATCTCACTTGAGATATCTTAATGGTTAATTGCCAGCACCATGTTTTCGCAGTTGGCAAAGGAGTATATTCCCTTGGCGCATGGCCAAGTCACTCAATGAAGATGGAGGGATAAAGTCTTCCACTACTCAACAATGGAGCAATAGTGTGACACAGTTGGTGTGCGGCGCACCCTTGTCCTTAACAACCTTAACAACTGGCGTAATTGTGTAGTGCAACTGACTCCTTGAATATAAATGACAGTGATGTGACTTATATTATAACTTAACAGCTCAATATGAAATAATACACAGTGCTCAACAATACTTTAGCCATTCGTTCATCTACTAAGTTCGTCTATATTGCGACATTCATTCACACAATAACTGAAAATAGTGGCAGCTAATTAAACATTCAACATTGATAGTTAAACATTTACCCATTCACATTCATCATTCAACATTCATTAACACAGGAAATAATGTGGAAACCCATATGGGAAAAACCACCAAGTTGCTCTTCATCTGGCATGAGAAATATACATAGCAACTTGCAGTCTGTGATTCACAGACTGTTCTTAAGATATGTATTTTGCTCAACTCTTATTGCTCTCATGCTCTCTTGTTTATTCTCCTATCTACCCCAACTGATACACACATAGCCTAGATCGACTCTTCTACTTTATTGTCTGTGCACTCAACTACAGATTACTCCTACTAAATGCTATGCACACTTTGCTGCAGATCTGCGGCTTGACAACCTTCTACTATTAGACTCTTCTCTAATATTTTACAATACTCCTAATCTTCTTAACTCTTAATGAAGCTAACCCTTATACAGAGAAGGTTCCTCCTACTTATAGTGTTTACAAGGCCGCAAAGGGTCGACTAAGTATAGCTCTGTTATTACAGACTTAAATAACTTCAAAGTATCTTCTATTACATTAATGCCAGGCCCATACTTAGCTACAAAAGTCCTTCATTACATTAACCACAACCTTAACTAGTCACGGAAACATATTTTAGTTTTCCTGTATAGGTCATCAATAACCACAAAACTATCCTTTATTCTTCCACCAATTCGTCCTTCTGCATTCTTCTTTGAATTTCACCTATTCCACCTCAACTCTTCTACTTTCCTCTTCCACCGACTTGGATCTTCCTTTCCTCGTCGCAACTTCCTATGCTTTACGCTTTCACTTCTTCCTTTACCTGCTTTTCTTTGTCGTGCACCCGTTTTCTTCTCTTGCACTTGTGTGTCGGATTCTTCCTTATGCACTTTTCCTGGCCCAACAAACCCCTAACACTAGCATGTGGCTCACCTCGAACCACTAAGCAAAAATGATGCCTCTTCAAAATTTAGCAAAATTTGAAGTGTCTACAAAATTTGAAGATTCTAGCGCAGGTTGCACCACAAGACCAACTTTTTCTGTAACTCCTGCAAAATTTTCTACACCCATGCAAGGTCTGCGCTAACCTCTTCATCTTGTTTCTGCAACTGCTCCACATTATCTAAATTGATGTGTTCCGATGGTATTGCTTCTAATGGCTAAGTGAAATGTTCAAATTTCTGCGGTATAGGCTGAATAAGCCTTGTAACTCGTGCTACTTCCGACTGGTGTGGTGCTACTTCATCATTCCTAGTATGTTCTTGGTCGCAGAGAGCTTGGAATTCCTACTAGAGCTGCTTTACCTCAGTGATCTTTGCAACCTTATCCTTAAGAGAAATATTTTTCATCTCTGCCTTTACCAATGTGATTTTCTCATCAGAATTCTACACATCTTCTTTTAGCTTCTCCATGATCTCATCCTCCAGAAGCGCTTCCCACATCACGGAAACAGCTTCAACTGCCTCAGTCCATAGTTTTTCTCCTTGGCTTATCCTTTCAACAACCTCAAACGTTGTTTTTTTGCACTCTTCAAGCACCTCAGGAGGTGTGCTTGGTGTCTTCCATGCCTTTAACTTCTCGACCTGTCTCCTTAGGTTTGTACAAATACTAGACATGCGTGCTACCTTTGCGGCCGTATCTGCGTCTTCTTGGCCTTCTTCTAAAGGAAAATCTATGACTGCTTCCTTGATGGATTTTGATAGTGTAAGCTGGATCTGTTCTCGCGTCTCAATTTCCTACTCCTTTTCTCGACGAAGAGTCTTACACTCTTTCACCTTCCTTTTCTGCCTGGTTTCCTGATACGCAAGAGCATTTTCCCGAATCCATATTTTCGTCGAACTCCCTGGTGCGCTAGAGGAAATAATAGCGATGTTACTAGCGTGTCAGTCGGTTCCATGCCATAAGTCTCAGCCTTGACTATGATTTTTACCTCATTGATAGACGCAGTTAGGACATTGATATGGTCTGTCAATTTGTCGGTTAGTCGTGGCATATTCTTACCTATACCTTTCAAGTTGGACTTGGAAACTTTTGTGATGGCATTGGATAACTGGCTTATGTCCTCCTCGGCTAAGTTTACTGTGTTAGTCAATTTGTCCACTTTTCGTTTCTTATGCTGCGACTTATGTTTCTCTGTGTTGCATGCCTCTTCATGGGCCTTCTTCAAATCCTCATCATTAGGTATGCCTTTAGGTCATCATCATTATTATCATCATCATCATATTTGTTTCACTCACTATCGTTATTGTTAGAGCTCAGAGACTGATTGTCTTTCCCGTCATCTTGGTCATGACCCTGACCATCATCTTGGTCATGACCTTGACCATTCCCATAGTCATCTCCTTGCCCTTCCCCTTGGCCACTTCCTTGGAAATCTCCTCCCTGGTTTCCTCCTTGGTCCATCTGCTCCTCAACTAGCATGCACCATTATACCATCCAGTCCTGGACGATTGTGTCCACATCGGCGTTAGTGATCATAAACCCTACTTGTTGCGCTTGCTTGGTCGGGTCCTTCCGCGGCTCCAAGATGACATTGTGGACACTGGCCTGGAAGTTTATAAATGACAAGTATTTATGTACTGTCACGGCCCTTACCCTGTGTTCCTACTTGATGAAATCACGCGGTTCCTCGCCATGCAGAAAGAACTCAATATTGTTATCCTTTTGCCTGATCTTGTCATCCTTATCCTCCCAAAGGTTCTGGTACTTTGCACCAAGACAAATCATTGGGACATCCAGTGGCTGGTATTCCGGTGGGTCCAACCAAAGAATAAAGGAAATTAGAATGAGTAGCTAGGAGTAGTGGAACTTGGCTTTGTCCTCCACCCGCGCTTTCTCTGCATCATCTATCATCTCATACAATAGGTATTGTGACCAGTTGAAAACTACGCTCACTGCACACTGCTCTGCGAGTTCTGTTGCTCTGGAGGTGCACTTAGTCGGCCTCATCTTGTGCAACAGCTTGCAATATAGGATTTTTGTTGTGAACCTTATTTTTTTCCCTCTATAGGTCCAATGAGGAATCCCCTTCTCACGTGCTAAATTTTATATTTCTACTTCATCTTAAACGTATCTTTGTTTGGACGTAGATACGGCACAGGGTCTCCTCCCACCTTCAAAAGACCCGTTATTGATGAGATGAGATCGACATCAACAGGGTAGGGTCGATCGATCCATAAACATCCTCTTTGGAAACAGACGAGGAGCTGTTGGACATATGTAGTTACGTATGTGCTATGCCCAAAGTGCGCCATGAGCAGCAAATTTAACAAGCCCACTCTATCTACACCATTGGCCCACTCCATTGGTATTATGAGCTAGGGCTGAGGAAACATAGTGGGAGTCATAATCATATAATTTTTTCTTTCTAATACTGCTTGCTTGCGGGTATCAACATCCTCAAACTGCAGCTTGGCTAGCTTCGGTAGTATATCCAATAGTAGGGGTACACCAGCAAGGATCCAGGGCTTCGCTAAAGAGGAGTGCGCCTTCGCCGGAAGCTTCACCTATTGTGTCTCGACTCTCCTTAGCCAAACATAAGGGGGTAGTAGGTTGTTCTTCAATGGTGCCACTCACATCCCTTCATGACGACGATTCTAGTGCATGCTTCCCAAGCATGTCCTCACTAGGAATATCCATAGCAGCCTTAGCCTTGCATTTCTTTGAGAGCCTCAATTTTAGGGATTCTATAACATCTCTCAGTGGCACAACTGGTCATGGACTTGTAGGTGGTGGATTCTAATCAGGGCCTGGCGTAGAGCCTGAACCAGGGGTTGGAACAGGGGATGACCAGACCATGGGAGCAGTCTACGGATTTCTTCGCACTATTGTCTCTGGTGATATGATTTATTCTTTTATCGAACATGATGAAGCAAGGGTAATATATGATTTCTCACTAGCACTGGAAATCTCAATAACCATTAGCTTTGGCTCTCAATCTCAAGCTCGGGTTCGCTCTAGCTCTCTTCGCGTACGTAAAAGAATTCTTGGTGAGGAAGCCTCAGATTTATAGAGGTGTGCTCATGCCTCATGTGATCATTGCATGGAATATTGATGTCGTGTTGATCACATGGGATTCTAGGTCAATGCATTCCTCATTAACTCATAGACTGAAGTTCTGAGTTGTACCTGTCAGCACAGTTATGGCAGTTATAGCAAGGACAACTAATGGGACCAAAATGCATGCTGACATTTTCCCTGTATCTTATCAAATTAATGACGCTTCTCTATCATAATATCCTATATATTTTTGAGTATTCGGGATTTGATGATGGCTAGTTGTCATTCCCTCTTTTTACTATGATTTTTCTATTTCCGTCGCAGATGTGCAACGAGACAATTTCCTTCCCTTTTCTCTCTGTATTCTCTTTTCTCTTTTTTTTTGCACGACATGACCTTACCCAGGCATGTTGTGGCCATCATAGTAAGGTTTCAGACGATTGCCATTTACCATATTGGCGACGTATGTTGCATACAACTTCTGCAATTTTACCGTGCCCACGTCTATGATGTGCGCGATAAAATATGGCCCTAGCCAATGCATCTTTAATTTTCTTGGATGTTTGAAGAATTTACTATCATATAGAAAAACAATTCCTCCAAATTAGAAGGGATTAATCCTGATATGGATATCATGCCGTGCTTCTGCCTCTGCTTCTCGACAGTCTGATGGTATCCTGCAATGAAGTGTTCCTCTTCCATTTGAATGAGTTGTGACAACCTTTGCTCAACAACATCTTCGTCGGTCATTTTTGTCAGCACAACCATCCTTAGTCTTGGCACAATGTATTCCATCGACACAACAACTTCTTGGCCATACACTAATATGAATGGAGTGTGCCCTATTAGTTGCTTGCAAGTAGTACGGTATGCCCATAGCACAATTGAAACTTTTTGATCCCAGACATTTTAGCACATGTTGCACACTTTGGTTAAGGCATTCTCCAGAATCTTGTTGAAGTCTTCAACAGTTCCATTTGCATGAGGATGATAGGGTGTGGTATTCTTATGCTGAATTTGGAATTCTACAGTAAGCTTAGCAATCATTTTGTTAACAAAATGCATACCTTGGTCACTGAGCATAATTTTTGGACAGTCAAATCTGGTCACCAAATTTTCAAATAAAAACTTTGTCACAGTCGAAGCGATGCAATCTTTAATAGGTGCGGCTTCAGGCCATTTGGTTAAATAGTCAGTCTCAGTAATAATGTAGTGTGTGCCAGTTCTCTTCCCTGGTGGAATGATCGGTCCAACAAAATCAATGGTCGACTTGTCAAATGCTTGAAGTGTTATCTGCGGCACAAGTGGCATCTCACCGTGGCATGATGGTTTTCCTATTCTCTAGAAGATATCACATCCCCGACAGAAGCTCTGAGTATCCATATGTATGGTCGGCCACCATAATCCATCTTGCAATATCTTGCGTACATTTTCCTTTTTGACATAGGGTCCTCCTACGACACCGGCATATGCTTCACTCATTACCCATTGTCGCTCATAGTAAAAAACACACTGTCACAATATCTCATCCACGCCCAGTTTGTATAAGTGTCCCGCGATTAATGTGAAGTCAGCAGCTCTGACAACCAAGTGTTTCTTCTGGTTAGTGGAGAATCCTTCAGGCGCATATCCTGTATCGAGGAAATGGATGATAGCATTAAACTCTTTATTCTGATCATTCATCATGGTGACTGCAAACAATTACGCATATGGAAAGTTATCCTCCAGACTGGTTGGTTCTTCACTACTTTCTATCCATGATAGGTGATATGGCCTGACATTCAGTCGACCAGGTTTAATTATGATCTCAAATTCAAATTCTTGAAATAGGAGGAGCCATTGACAGATCTCCCCCCCCAACACTAGCCTGTTGACAAGGTATTTTACAGTCGAATGATCAGTGTACATTTTAAAATTTCCTCCCAATAAGTAGTGTCGAAACTTCTGAAGCACATAGACCATGGCAAGGCCGTCTCTCTCTATCATTGTGTATTTTTTCTCTATTGTCGACACTTTTCTGCTAGCAAAAGAAATGGGGTGGTCAAGTGCACCCTCTCCTAGTTGCGTCAAAACTATGCCGAACGCGATAGACGACGCGTCGAAATGAACATGGAACTCCTTCTTCCATTTTGAAAATACAAGTATTGTCCCAGTGGCCATCTTGTTTTTTAATTTATCCAAGATTTCTTGGAAAGGCTCCATCCACTGAAACTTTGCATCTTTCTTCTACAATTTCTCCATAGGTGCAGTTATCTCTGCATATCCTTTGATAGATTTCCTGTAGTAGGCAGTGTGTCCTAACAATGATCTGAGTAGTGTGATTGATGTAGGTAGTGGTAAATCAAGGATAATCACAACTTTTGCTGGGTCAACCAAAATACCATCGTGACATACGACATGACCTAACATCACCCCAAATGGTGTGCAGAAAATACATTTCTTTGAATTAAACGTGATCTGATACTGGCAAAAGTGGCCCAACATCATGCACATACTCTCAATATGGTCTCTTACTAGACCAAACATAGTCCAATCATGAAAGTAGACCTCAAGAAATTTATGTATGAAATCTTTAAAAATAGAAACTATTATTCTAGAAAAAATAGCAGGTGCATTCTTAAGTCCAAAGGACATTACTGTATACTAGTAGCATCATCACTTTGTGACAAAGGTCATTTTGTGTCGATCCTCCTTCGCGATTCTAACTTTTGATAGCCAGAGAAGCCATCGGTGAATGAATACATCTCTTTCCCTCCAACACTTTCAAGTACTTCATCTGTAAACAGTGTTGGGAATGGATCATGCAGGCATGCATCGTTTAGTTTCCTTAGGTTGACACAGATCTTGAATTCACATGTAGTTTTCTTATCCTGGATCACTATAGGGTTGGTCCACTCTGATTCCTCAAAAGGTTCACTGATTCTTGTGTTGAGCACGCGATCCAATTCAACTTTTACCTTTTCTTTATATCTTGGATTCAACCTATAAGGTCATTGCTTAATGGGTTTAACATTTGGTCTCAGGGGTATTTTTAGCGTCCCCAAATCTCCTACTATCCCCTTCATCTCTAAAAATTTGGTAGGGAATAGATACTGAAATTCATGTAGCAAGTTTGTGATCTTTGCGACTGTCTCTTCATCCCAATAATCTCCTATATTGGCAAACTTTGGGTTCTTTGGCGACCCAATGTTTACTTTCTTGATTTTCAATGGCTTGAGGAACTGGTCACTAGAAATAGCACTTCCTTTGACTGCGCGTGTACCCTCTGATTCTAGTATGTTTTTGTTAGTTAGGTCATCATCTGGGTCTCCAGTCAGATTGTAACAAGCCATCTATTGTTGGATGGTTGCGCTGCACTAGTGGGAATTTTCCTCTTCAATGGGGATTTCAAAAAATATCTTTTCCTTTATCGTTTGAAGCACAACATCAACTGTAGGTTGCTCATCACCAAATTCAAATGTGTGCCCAAACTGTTCAGCTGCCTCTTCCCAATCTTGAGTTCCTTGTCGCAATTCCATAGATGTATACCAGCTTCTAGGTGTCATTTCCAATGTGTGAATGAAATGATGGACCCATTCCTGATGTGGGTATTATGCAAATGCTATGTGACACTGATTAATGTGCTCAACAGGGTTCGATATCCTTGTATACTTCTGACTTACGATTGTGACTTCTTCATCGAATCTAACTTCCAGCAACCTTCTACACTGTGGCCATTTTGATATAGACTACTTGTGTGTACCCTACCATCTAGCGGGTGTAGCCTTTAGTACATGGTCTAATGTGGACAAGCACTGTGGCTCTGTTACGAGTCCTTCAAACTCATTTAGGAAGGTCACAAGGTTAGGTAAACCCTCATAGGCGGGTAGCTTTCATAACTCATTCTCTACCCGTGAACAAATGTTGTAATTATGGCGCACTTCCTCATAGAGACTTCATGCAACTAGTTTTTCCAATTCTCCAAGGCCTCCCCTGATTCAGATGTGCATGAAGTAGCACTCCTCTAGCTTAGGTTTCCATCCATTGTTGGGTTGATATAATCTTTTTGTAGGGAAGTGACATTATATATTTGTTCAAGATAATCACCCTGTCCCTCGCTGTAGATAGGATCGACGTATCTTTTTTCGTATAATGGATCAATGGGTGACACTACCCTCATCGCATTATCCTCAAATGAGAGTACCTTTCCTTGAAATTTATAATGGTCTGATTATCTATGGCCTGATCTATGCCCAGAAGCGCGGGATATGGGTTCGTGTCGTCGACAATGTTGATGACTTCAAAGTGTGAAAATTAGCGCAACCCCTCTATGTCAACAGGTACTTGACTCAACCTACCAATTGGTAGGACCTTCGCCTGATTAGTAAACCTCAACTAGATAGGAGACTTGTCCAAGCGTAGCTTGCCCATGCTCTCCCAAGTCTGTCGCGTCAAAATATTGATGTCAGACCCTAGATCTAGGATGATGTAATCCATGTGATAATTCCTTATCTATGCAATCATTCTTAACTCGCGCCCAGTTTTGAAGTTTTTATTAACATGGTTAACCTTCTGTCCAGGTTGTGACTCTTCTGGGGTTTCTTCTATCAGTGCTTGTAGTTCTATGATAACATATTTATCTTGAATTAGCGCTAAGCAACTTGACAGAAATGATTTGAGCTTACTAGCCTTTTTCAGGATCTGCTTCTGGAATAGTTGTTGGAAGAATTCAAGCATCTCCCTAAATTTAGCTAACATCAATGTTTGTTCCTGATCCATGAACTCTGGTCGTACATCCACAAATATTTACTTCTGTTTTTGGATGTCAAATGGTTCTTTCTTCTGTGTCGTAGGTCGTACCTATGGCTACGGTTGTTCTTGGGGTATATCCTGATCAGGTCTGGTCGTAGCACCTCGTCATGTTACAACAACAATGCTTGGCTCTCTTGGCTTAGAAACAAGCATCTAAACATTAAGGTTAGCATTTGGGTTCGGGTCCAGATTCTACACAGGGTTACGACCTGTGATGGCCCAAGCCTTCCATTTCTCAATCAACTGAGGAAATTGCTCCACATTATGGTCCAGCGCTTTACAATATGAACATGTCTTTGCAGGATCTTGACAATCTATAGCATAATGGCCCGGTTGTGCATAGTTATAGCATGTAACTTGACCTCTTCCTTGGCCAAATCCTCATCCTCCTCTTCCTCTAAAGTTTCCACCACCCCTTCCCTGTGGGTGTGGTTGTTGTGGTGGGTACTAATTTTTCTCGTATTGCGGCTGATATTGGTTCTATGGTGCATACTGATTTTGAGATGCATACTACGACTGATACTGGTTTGGCGGGAAAGGTGCATGATGGTAGTGCAGTTGTTCCTGTTCATCCTGAATCTATCCATCGTTCTTCATCAAGTATGTGTCTACCATCTTTTCCTTCAGGAGTTGGTATGCTCTACAATCCTTCTCTTCATGGCCTATTAACTTACAAAATTTATAGAAAAGGCTTGCTAGGGTACTTACAATCTTTTGCAAGTATAGAAACTCCTTGTCATTATGTCCTCTAGTTTGGAATCTCCAGCACCAGGGTATCCCATGGCCACTCAATGGGTTTGGCGCACCCAATGAGACGTAGTTCATGTACATTGGACAATTATCCTTAGTGTGTCCATTCGTTCTACATTTTGTACACCATAAATATTTTTTGGGCTTCCTTTCTTTTCTTGATATCCTGAAGCTGTATCGTCAGGTTAGCTAGCTGTGACTGAATTTGCACCATTCCTACAGCACCATCTCTGATTGGTGAGGCTTCCAGCTTCATTTCAAATTCGAGCACTTCCATCTGCGATTCAATCTTTTGTTGCATTAATGGGCCTCAGATGTGTGGTAATAACGCAATAATAAACCAATCTTTATGCTACACATCCAACATCTGGAAACTTAATTTTTCCATTAAAAATTTAAACCACTGGTCAAAGTCCCATACGGATTCTACCAACGATTGTCTTATCTCCTTGATCTCGGTGATACACTACGAATATAATTTAGGTTTTCTGGACTCACAGATCATCACGAGTCAGATTTATTTAAGGGTTTTCTATGGGGTTTCTGGAAATACTACACAAAACTTCATAAACCAGTCTAGCACATGACCCCTCAGAGTCGTGATCATCTGTGCATTCTTTAGGTTTGTGTTATGAGCTAGGAGAATCATCCAAATAGCCTCACAGAGGAACCAATGATGCTTTGGATCCTCTGCTCCATTCCCATTGAATGTGGGTAACCAAATATCATGCTTGGGAATTGAGTTGGTGTCAGGATTATCTAATGAATAATTTAATGGGGTTGTACCCTCTTGCGCACTAGTCACAGTACTAGCACTATCAGTATTAACAACTATTTCAGGAGATGAGGCTGTATACCTTACCTCTGATGATACTCCTGGTGTGATATAGTTGCGTCTTGACCTTGGTGTCTCTGAAAATTCTTTTGACTCTTCCACTCCTTCAGAAATAGGGCTATAGTCTTCTTCTTCATCACAAGATCCTTCATCTAGTTGTGACTGAAGTTCGTGCTCACTTTCTTCGAACAGACTAGGACTTGTCTTTCTCCTTTTTCTAGACCTGAATATCCTTCCACTCCTTAGGAATCTAGCTTCTAGTTCGGGTTATGTACTTCCTGGGAACATCTTAGCTCATTATTTCCCATTTTCTATGCAGATCATCCATGCCATATCCCATCCTATGGTTATGTGACTCAACTATTCAAGTGCAAGATACCCTTCTCATAAACAAGCATCTTTATCCATGTACTTATAGACAACAAGTATCTTCTTCAAGGTCCTTGGAAAAAAATTCTTTCAGCCTCGCTATATGAGTTTATAGTCTCTACTGCAAACTTAGTAATATACCCTTGCACAATACTATCGACCCAAAAAACAACAACTCTAGAGATGGTGTTACTTACACTGGTTATCTCGCGAACCAACTGATCACTCCACTCAACCGCTTCTTTTCTCTAGAAATTCGTCTGTCGAGTCACCAATATTGAAAACCACTCGTACAACACAATGGGAAACTCTACAAAGAAGATCTTGTGAATTTGTATATGTGTCGGTCTAACAAGTCTTCTATGCTAAACTGTGATCTTGCGCTCTCTTATTAAGCAAAGGTTAGTGTCTTAGAATCTAGCCAATCCTCTATCTCCTCCTTTGTTGGATGCCACAACATCTCCCTCAACTCAAATGATTAGGGTCCCATAAATGGAACCATTTTTTGTCCCATTCATCCCTTATGTCTAAACCTGAGGTTCACAACAACATAATACCAACAAGAAACAAAAATACATCAAACCGACAGAGCAAGCTCAGTCGAAAACACCCACGAGACAGATGCAGTCTCACCCGAGATATCTTAATGGGTAACTCCCAGAACCATATTTCCATAGTTGGCGAGGGAGTATAGTCACTTGGCACGTGACCAAGGCGCTCGATGAAGATGGATGGATGGAGTCTTACACTACTCGATAGTGGCGCAATAGTGCAACACAATTGACGTGTAGTGCACCCTTTTCCTTAACAACCTTAATAACTGGCACAGCCGTGCAACGTAATTGACTCCTTGAATATAAATAACACTGATGTGACTTATATTATAACTTAAGTTTTAACAGCTCTATATGAAATAATACACAGTGTTCAACAATACTTTATCCATTCATTCAGTTACTGCGTTCGTCTATATTGCGACATTCATTCACACAATAACTGAAAATAGTGGTTGCTAATTAAACATTCAACATTGACATTTAAACATTTAACCATTCACATTCATCATTCAACATTCATTAACATAAGAAATAACATGGAAACCCATATGGGAAAAACCACCAAGGTGCTCTTCATTTGGCATGAGAAATATAGGTAGCACCTTGTAGTCTGCGATTCACAGATTGTTCTTAAGATATGTATTTTTCTCAACTCTTCTTGCTCTCATGCTCTCTAGTTTATTCTCCTATCTACCCCTACTGATCCTGACAAATCGTGGATTGACTCTTCTACTTTACTTTTTGCGCACTCAGCTGCAAATTACTCCTACTAAAGGGTTTGCACACTTAGCTATAGATCTGCAGCTCAACATCCTTCTACTATCAGACTCTTCTATAATATTTTACAATACTCCCAATCTTCTTGACTCTTAATGAAGCTAACCCTTATTAAGAGTGGGCTCCTCCTAATTATAGTGTTTACAAGACCGTGCAAGATCGACTGAGTACAACTAAGTTATTATAGACTTAAATAGCTACAAAATATCTTCTATTACATTAATTCCAGGCCCATACCTAGCCGCAAATTTCTTTCATTACATTAACCACATCCTTAACTAGCCATGAAAACATCTTTCAGTTTCCCTGTACAGGTCATCAATAGCCACAAAAATGTCCTTTAGTATTCTGCCAACTCGTCCTTCTGCAGTCTTCTTTGAATTTCACCTGTTCTGCCTTAACTCTTCTACTTGCCTCTTCTGCTGACTCGGATCTGCCTTTCCTCATCGCAATAATCATGGTCTCAACTTCCTCTGCTCTACGCTTGCACTTCTTCCTTTACCTTATTTTCTCTGTCGCGCACCTATTTTCCTCTCTTGCACTTGCGTGTCAGATTCTTCCTTATGCACTTTTCCTGGCCCAACAATCCCCAACAAAGAGAGGCACCTCACATCCTCTCTACCAAAATCTATAATGGAAATTTTCCCATCACTGACCTAGAACTAAGGAAGTTCGATGATGTTGGGATCAACATATCTATGAATGTAGAGTAATTGAGTGATTTCTATAGTTGCATCTGGGACCTTAGGGAAATAAGTAAAGTCCTCACTTCTCCTAGAGAGACCAATTATGAAATATATGTGCTCCTTAGTAGGTTGGAGCCACTCATTGGGAACAACTCGAAACACCTTCTTGCGATGATCCCAACTTCCGATCAACTGGGTGAGGGATGTATTGTTCCTCTTGAATGATGTCTCCTCCTCATATAACTTGGCGATGTCGAAAAATATCAAGAGGTGTCTCGTATAACGAGTGATGGGATGAGGTTATAAATCTCTGT
Organism: Pseudotsuga menziesii; assembly: GCA_001517045.1. Classification (NCBI taxonomy): domain Eukaryota; kingdom Viridiplantae; phylum Streptophyta; class Pinopsida; order Pinales; family Pinaceae; genus Pseudotsuga; species Pseudotsuga menziesii. The sequence continues at coordinate 114,101 of LPNX010561993.1, read as the reverse complement.
CTCTCTCCTTGAATTTCCACTCTCTCTGAAAGTTGTAATTATCAACTTGTGTTTCCTACTGCTTCCTAGCCTCATGAAACTCATGTATCTATTCACATTTAACATCAATTAGTCTCATAAATATACATATAAAATATTATATGAGAATTATATATACTAAAAGAAAATATATATTTTTTGCAAAAAATAACACATGGTGTGCCAATATTAATATTAACGCATTGTTAACGATGGGCTTTAATCTGTTAAGCACTTTTGTTGGTGTTCTCGAATAAAAAAAACACCGCTAATATATTTCTATAAAATTAAAATTTTATTATCAAGTCTGTGTGCCATAATACAAACACACTAATGCATTTCCAAAATTTTGTTCAGTGTGTGCCTACTGCACGTCAAAGCATTGAAAATTGGTACATTGACGTGCACTAGGAGCACCATTGAATTATGATTTTTAGGATTGGTAAATTTTTTTTTTGTAGGAATCAATGCATCTATATCAAGTAAACACCAGGAAATGGTGCGCTTACCTCAACTAGAAGTACCACAGTTTTTTTAAATTTATTAACAATAAATATTGTGATCACGGTATGCTTACTACACATCAGAGCAATGAATATCGATGCACTAACATGCACTAAGAGCACCATTGAGTTCATATTTTTTATGGTAAGAGATTGTTTTTAAATGTAGTAGTGAGTTCGTCATTAACAAGTCAATGCACCATAATCAGTGTGTTGACCTTACCTAGAAGCACCACCATTTTATTTTATTTTATGGTTGATAGGGAATATGTCCATGGTGTGCCTACAACACGCCAGAGCATTGGAAATCGGTACACTGACATGCATCGGGAGCACCTTTGAGTTGCGATTTTTTAGGGTTTGAGAAATTTTAACCATGCAATGGTCGGTGCGTTTAATCCATGTCAATGCATTGTTTTATATGCGCTGATGTGATCTAAAAGCATCACGGTTTATTTAATTTGTGGTTGATGGAGAATGTGTTCATGGTGCACCTATTGAATTTTATAGCACTAAAAAACTGATGTGTTGACATGCACTAGGAGCACCATTAAATTATTATTGTTTAAGGTCTATAAATTTTAAATTTCCTAAGATGGTGCATTTAGATCACGACAATGCACCATCACCGATGCATTGACATGAAATAAAAGAATGGTATAATTTTATACACATAAGGGCACTAAAATATTTGTGTGCTTATGTGTCCAGAACGCACTATGCATTAGTTCATAATTTTAAAATGAAATTTGTGTTACGACGATGCATTATTGAAAGCGTACCACACAGTTTATGCAGTTCGTTTGAGTCATTCAGATTTCCCTGCCAGTGGTGCACCCTATAACATTTTATAGAGTTCACCAAATTTCAGTGCAATTCGAACTTCTTGAACACATCACACAATTTTTAATTTTGTTTTATAAATATGGCAAATAATGGCTCAATTTCAAAAGTTAATCCACTAAAATTTTAAATTATCAAGTAACAATTAATTTACCTGTTGAATCACATGTCGGGGAGGCCTCTTAGTTATGTATGGAGAATTTGAACTGTTTCGCATTGTTTTGCAAAATTCAAACTTGAGTTAGCAACCGATAAGAATGAGCAATGTGTTAGTAGCGAATGAGGAATGAGCATAGGGGGAAGTGTGTCTAGGTGGGTGATGTAAGATACCGATGCATATGGATTAGTTGCACTATACAGGGGTGAAAATGAGTTTGACTATACGATGATATTTTTTTATAAAACCTTGTTTTAGTGCTCCTGGCAATAGGACGCACCGAGGCATTTAGTTTTATTACATGCACTAGGGTATTTGTGATTAAATAACACACCATGGTTAGGATTTTAAATCAAATGTGATGAGTTTTTTAATAAAATAATAAAATAATTTAGTTTTTAATAACACATAAACCAGAGCGTTCATTTCTTAGTAGATGCATTGAGTTGTGGTTTATTATGTAGCGCATTGAGTTTAGGATTTTAAATAAAATTTAACCAGATTTTAAAAATGTAATAATGTTTTATTTTTTATTTTTCATGAAATATATGTTGGTGCGTTCGTTTCTACAATGCACAGCTGGGAGTTTAGTATTAGAAAACACGCCGTGATTAGGTTTTTAAATAAAATTTGAAGAGATTTTTTAATATAATAATATTTTTTTTAATAAAATATAAGACGATGTGTTTGTGTCTAAGACACAGACTGGGGAGTTCAATATTAAAAAACGCACCACAAATAAGCTTCTAAACAAAATTTTATGAGTATTTTAATGAAATAAAGTATTTTTATTTTTATTTTTTAATAAAATATAATATGACGTGTTTTTTGAAACTTCATGAATTGAGGCATTTTGAATTCGAAATCACACTACTCTGGTTGTAAAAAATTGTTGCACATCTTGCAAAATTTAAATTGTTTTCATCGATGGGTTTTCTAGCGGTGCGACATGATTTTTGGTGAACCCAATGGGGGTTGTTTATAAATGCACAAGTGTGTTTATAGTGATAAACGCACCGAAAATAAAGTCCGCTAATACCTCCAATCGCTTTCCTATGCTAGTGACCTCCACTATAAATATATATTTGAGATTTTCTGGGAGGAACATCTACTATAGCCTCCGCTAAAGAGTCTTTTCCTTATAGTGTATCTTTTACAATGCATTGCATGCTTATATTTTGGATACACATAAATGTCAATTCAAATGTTTCCCAAAGTATCATCATATTGTCCCACAAGAAAGGGGAGGGAAAATGTGATGAGATGGAGAGTGTTTTAAATGATACATAATTTAGGGCATTTATCTCAATGGGAAACCCAACCAACATCTTGCTCTCGCACAGGGCATCAACTTCATGGCTCTCCTCAATATAATTGATAATATGGATAACAACATAAATAATTATATCTGTTAATGTGAACCCAACTAAGTGACAATGAGTAGAGAGATTCCGACATTTTGAAATCATTAGAAGTTGTTGAAATGGGTGTATCGAAGAAATAGTGTAACCTCTTCTAGAGCATGGAATCTCCCAAACATATGAGCTTTAGCAACCCAATTTCCATGAAAGTAGAAAACATATTGGGTTCCTCTATATTCAAACACAGGACGTTAATTCGAAAAAAATGAAGATGAAAATGTTGAATTACAAGCACTTCTTATCCTTTGGATTTCTACAAAGTTTGAAAGGAGCAACAATTCAAGGGTAGAAAACCCGTAGCAAGAGACCAAAAATACAAATTGGGGATGACTCTCTCCATTTTTTTTGTTTTCCATGATCAATCAAAATTTACCACCAGTGTTTGGAATGACATGTGGTGTGTTGATTTTTTTTTCAAATTTAAAACTTGGGAAAAAAAACTTCACAAATCAAGAACCTTATGGTCATTTTCGTTGGGTTGGATATTTTCATTTATGGCATGTTAAAATGTTCTACTCTTAATTCATAAATATCTTTATTGATAACAACTTCACCTTAGAAATTTAGAACAAAAATGAGGGACTCTATGTCGTGAGCATTACTTATGCGAATATAAACAACACTATCATTGTATGGACTATAAGTAGCCATACCCTAGTAGACATAGGAGTCCAATTTCAATTTCAAAGCAATGAGACCTAGAGTTACTCAATGGATATGTTGGTTAATTTGTAAGAGTGATAATGCTAATAAATGTGGGGTGTCTGTTGTAATGAAGAATGATGAAAATTTAGTGTCGAAAAACAAAAGATCTAGAAATGTATGGGAAAGCTTACACAATGCCATTGATGCTCTCCTCATTAATTAAGTGTTCATTGCTTAGAAATCCATCACTCTATATCCTTATCTTTCTCTTTTGGAATTTTTTCTTTCAAATGGGAAAGTAATATCACAATTAAGTTTAGATATGGATATTCAAACATTAAAAAAAAAAATGTGATTATCATTGTGAGAATTGTGCTTATATTCATCCAATTATCTACATAATCAAATCCTCACTTCTTTGTTCTCCATATTTATCATTCATCTTTCCTCGATTCTATGCATCTTTATCTATCATACTCTTTCAGTTTTTTATTTATTGATGCTTCTAACAAATATTATATCTATCTAGCGATAATTTGCGTTGTCAAATATTTCAAACATGTCCCTAGAATTATGTTTTCATGTGTCTAGTCCCAAGCCTAAGATCCATGAGATGTATCATTTACACTTATGAATATTTGGGTAAACATTTTTAATTGAAAACATAGTTATATCTATCATAGTTATTGTTAAGGATAACTACTCTGCATTATTTGAGAGCATAATAGTCAACGATAACTATTCTGCTCTCAACTATTCTGCAATATTTGAGAGCCTAATGATTTTTTGTTGCAAGAGATAGATCTGGGACCATATATAGTCCTGAGATAATATCTTTTTCTAAGTGGAATACTCTTATATATGATCAAGTGCATATCCAGGTTTTTGGAACCTTTTTTTAATCCAAAATAGAAATAAGGGAGTTCTTAATTCTTTATTTTCCATTGTTTTTTATTTTGTAATTTTGGAGGTATGACTCATTCATTAGAGTCATCTTTGCACCGAGAGTAGTGAGGTGCTTACAACCCAGTATGGAGGAGATGTGTAATGTTACATGTAACGAAATAACGTTTGTACCAAAAATAAAATGCAAATTTTTTTTTTATGTTGTCTCATAAGATAAAAAAAATGAAAACCGAATAAAATGTCATTAAAAAAATAACACCTCAAAAAATTGGATGCCTCTCGGTGCTTGATAGATCCACGTTTATGATGGGTGTATGCTAGCTACTAGAAGTAAAAAAAAACTTATATTAAGTGCAAGTTTGACAATATAGAAGAGTCATAATAAGTTTTGACTCACTTAGTTTAGGGTTTTCAATGGACTATTTAAAGTAATATAGTTTTCAATGGATTATTTAAAGTAATGTGATTTTCTTTGATTAACTTTGATAAGTCAACTTGCATTTGTTATAATAGCCCATAATAATGATACAATAAATTAAAAAAATAGTTATATTAAAAATAAAAAAAATAAAAATATAATGATATAAAATATCTCTTCCTGTTAATTAATTAAACCAACACTTATACTCATTAAACCCACTCCTCGTGCTGACAACGTGCAATGGGAACACTTATACTCATTATACCCACTCCTCGTGCTGACAACGTGCAATGGGACTTCGTCTTCACTCTAAAGCTAACAAAATCAACTCTATCACGTTTTAACACAATCCTTCGGTGGTTGATACTTTATTCCTCGTCTTTCCCACTAGTAACACCAAAAGATTCTTGGAAGTGCCTATTGTCCCAACCAACCAACCAACATCATATGATTCTTCAACCAAAAGAAAACTGAAGGCCACCTCTACCTCTAGTTGGACGGTCAATTTTTATCATAACAGCTACTTACTAATTATCACTGTCCATAACGATAACAATAGCGATAGCGATAGCGAGAGCGAGTAATCGAGTACGCCCAATCACCAGATTCCTACGTGGACAAGAAACTTTTCCAATTTCCAATTTTATTTGCTTAACTTGCAAAACCTGTGCGGCTCCTTCCGTAAAGAGAGTCACATGGCATTGAAATTTAATTTTAGGAGAATCCTATTTAACCGATCATTTGCATCGATTGGACGACCGCGGTCGTAGGACGTGACCGCTCACGCGACCGCGGTCGTCCGATCGGTGCAAACGGTCGATTCAAAAGTTAACTCCATTTAATTTACTCAACCAATACATACCGTTTCACCAATCTCATAAAAAGGGGAGACAAATTGCTGCTTTAAATGGGTATAGGAAGCAATAATGACAAAGGATTTTCACCCTACCTCAGGGTTTTGTTATCATGATTCCTGTGGCAAAAGGAAGGGCTTAAGTTAATTAGTTTTAATTGTAATTTGCACTTTATTAATTAAATAGTTACAATCACATATTTTACATATGAGTAATTATACAATTCAAACCTATTTTCAATATTAACTACATTTGATTTGTACTTTACTATTTGTTTGGTTTAAGATTTCTATTTTATTTGGGTATTGCTTTTTGATGATTGAACTAACATATGTTTTATAAAATATTTTATACATCATTAAGGAGTAGTCTATTTATTTTATGTTGTGGATTATTTAATGGGTTTTTATTAGAATTTAGTAATTTATTTTTTGTTAAATCTGAATTTGGAAGCTTTTTAATTGTGTTTTTGAATGCATAAATAGATTCAGCATGCTCAAATACCCATATGACACTCATTTTATGCAATTTCCACAACTAATATATGCTACTCTAAGATTCTTTAACATAGAATATTTAGAATACTCCCATAATTAATTGCGTAAGTGTCATAGAGTATTTCCGTAGTTGATGATTTCAATTACGTAAGTCATGGTGTACATGGTGTCATGATATTGGGTGTGTATGTGATTATTTGTCTTAAGGTGTTTCAATAGTCCAAAATGAACCCCCTATATAATTTGTAATATGATTTGGTATTTTCTCAATGGAGAATTGGAGGCATGCACTTGTAGGGCCCATTTTAGGCTAGAGATCGTTTCAAGCATTTAACAATCATTTCTTAGGTCAAATATTTGCAAACAAACTACACAATCGTTTCATGTTTTTCTACTCATTGAGATATTTCTAATGCTCCATAGATCATCTAAATTGAAGCTTGTATTATAAAATTATGCCCCCCACAAGTTTACGAGCCTATGGCTTTAGGCAACACTGTGGTATTTGCGCATGGCATTAGTATGTAACAAAGCTTATTTAAAGGCTTGAGTAACTACCTTGTAAAATTTCTTATGTGGTCGGTGTTGGTTAGAATGGCCAAGGATGATCAAAGATATATTTTGAAGGGTTTCTCGATAAATGATTTCCAGGGTAAATATTAGCTATTAAATCTCTTTCATGAGAGAATCCCTAGAACTTTGACTTTAATGAAGATGCATATACATGAAGCATTGGTGGAAGAAGCATTGGTGGAAGAAGCACACAAAGGATAGTAGATAAAAGAGTGCTCGGTTAAGGAGTGATTGATTTGGTTCACTACATTTTGAGCATGAGGGATGTAGACAATGAAGCAAGTAGATGCTTCAAGGATCGCATGCTCATGCATATTGTAACAACATGTTTTTAACCCCAATATGTAATTATTTAATTGGGTATATAATGATGAAAGTGATATAAATTGGACATAAATCGTCTACTATGAACAAGATGATATAATTATGTACATTTTATGTTTAATATATACAAAAAACCATGATTACTGCAAACAAAGAAGGACAAAGATGAGATGAGGGGATATGATTCCACAAGAAGGGAAAGTGAGAAAGGGGTTTAAGGGGAGATGCCCCTAGTGACTTATACATTTAAATCATTATCTTTATTATTATTATTATCCTAAGTTTTATAAAGCGTATTTAATTAAAGTGCATTAACCATAACTTGAGTTAACTATCCTAAGCTTGGGATTAGAAGGGGGGAAATGAAAAATCACGTGTATGTTTTCATCACATGTACCATATCCTAGAGTTCTACAAAAGGAAAAATAGAATTACAGAGTTTTAAATATGTTTTCCCAAGTATATTGGTGCAGGGAAAATCAACTTCCTTTGTGAGAGAACATGTCTTGTAACTGAGTTCATTGGAGTCCCATCACTGAGAGTCTCTATTAGGCTTATGGAGGCCTAGAAGGGAATTGTGAATCACCTGAGGGACTATTAACTCAAATAAGGGGACCAATTCCTTAAGTTGTGCAAGTTGATCAGGGAGGAGTGCTAGAGGATTGGGATAACTGTGGAGGGGGTTCGACACCTGTGATTTTGTTGGGTATTGAGTTGAGTTTTCCTTCTTGTTGATAGATAGCCCCAACTTGAGGGTGGCCTTTGTTATAGAGATAACTCGTATAACCGAGTTTCTACGACTACGAGGAACACAAGTTAGTTTGTGGTGACCAAGAGGCTAGGTTTACAATACATCCCATAACACATATGGGATAAATGAATTTCCACCCAGTTATATAGAGAATGGTTACAAAGGATATAATTAAAATGATGCCCATGGGATAAATCTATTTTATAATATTAGACTTATTTCATGCCTTTAAATGATATTTTACCAATATGACATAAGTCATCATTGCATGTTCTAATAAGGATTGCATGTATGTTTTAATACATGCACCTGTTTAATTTGAGAGACCATAAATTTAATTATGTTGTAAACCTAATAATTAATTAATGAAAAATGAATCTGGTTATCAATGATGGATTTGGTAATTTATTTGAATACCTCGCGGCCCCAAAGGCATGGTAAGGTCATTAGGTATGTGATAGATTGGTATCAAATCCCTGGAATTCAATGTAAGGACTGCATGGAGCAAACTTGAATTCTACATGCAAAGTTTAAGTTTTCTTAAGAAGTGTTCAATAGAACTAC
>LPNX010561993.1:74921-86444 GCA_001517045.1 Pseudotsuga menziesii | reverse complement strand
AAGGATAAAATTGTACCACAATTGTAGACAATTGTAAATAACCAAATACCACAATATAAATACCTTTATTGATGAATACAATACACTTCACTAGACATCTCATTCCTTTGCATATACTTATTTATATAGTTCTAACTAACTTCCTAGGTACTTTCTAGATAAGGAACATTCTAGTAGGTGGAACCTTCTAGGTACTTCCTAGAGAAGGAATCTTCTAGTAGGTGGAATCTTCTGGTAAGTCTTCTTACAATTTTTGTTTTTGTTTATTCTCCGAAGGAGGAATTCTACCCTGTCAAAAACTATGATTACTAGTATATGAGATAGACAACTTTGTGCCAGAAGAGAGACTAGACAATGTTGGAATGCACTAATATCTTACATATTGTACTCAAATTTGGGTATTAGGGACTCTACATTGGCCCTAGAGTATTGAAGTGGCATGCATATGTACATCCAAACAAATATGGATCTCCTAGACATCTCCTCACTAAAAATATACACATCAATATGTTATTAAAACTAAGCAAAAAATTAAGATGAGGAATAAGCAGTTGTTTGGGTCTACAAACCAACCACAACAAAATAACAATAAAGGTGGCCCTAACTCACAAAGCAAAGGATAAAGCAAGTATAACCAACTTCAAGATAATCAATCGAAGCCATGGGTAAACTAGGGAAACAATAAATCGAAGAAAGACACTAGAAAGTGGTGTTAGTTCCACAAAAGTCCCTATTATTATTTATATATTATAATAATATTACATGGTAATACTTGACTTTTTGTTATGATGTTTGGTTACACTTATAAAAAATGATTCATTTATGTTTATCATTTGAATAATTAAGTTATATACAACATTATATATAATGAAGACTATTTTTACGTATTAAAAATCATTATACAATATTTTGTAATGCCCAACATAAAGTTACAACAAAATAATATTATTATATAAGTAGAATATTATGACAAATTTTACTACAATATTAAGAAAATTACGATAAATTATAACATCCATACAAATTATATGAGAACAACATGAAAACCAAATAAAAGAAATATTATTACATAAACAGATTACTATGACAAACCTTACAACAATTATAAACATGATACTATGACAAATTATACAACAATAATAAATCACAGAGTTTCCACAACTTCATTCATTATCAATACAAAATTCATAAAAATATTTTATTGAATGATATTTTTAATTCAATTATATTATGTAAAAATAAAAGATTTAACCTATACTAAATTACTTGAAACATTTTTCCACATTTTCAATGACCATTAATCCAATCCATATTTTCACATTTATGATGAACGAACAACCAACCATACTTCAAATTCATTTTCTAACAAATATTTCAACCTATATATGAAACCATACTTCAAATTCTCTACAAAATTTGTGTTGGAATTATTCAATATGAAAAATGGTCCAACGAATGCCAAAATTTTGACCAAAATTGAAAACCCAATAACTTTGTTTACAAAGGTATAAAATATTGACTTATGTTATAGTGATAGTTGATATGTTATGTTTATGAGTGTTAACTATATGTAAGTTATTCTCAAATCAAGAATTATTTAATATGAAAAATGGTTCAAAAGATGCTAAATTTTGAATACTTCGAAAACTTTCTAATGCTTTGAAAACTTGTTAAGTCATACAACAACTTGTTTTATTAACATCATTTATATTGCAAATTGTGATGTGTTTGTCGATTAAAATAATTAGTGATTTAAAGACCCACGTTTTGAATAGTACAAAATTCTTTTACATAAGCCTATTATCATCGTCATTTTTAACACCTAAGAAACATAAACATAAAAATCATGATCATATCATCATAAACATAAACACAAACACAAACATCATCATACCATCATAATCATAAGCATAAACATACCATCATCGTCGTTTTCACAACATAAACTTAAAAATACCATCATTATCATTGTCACAATCTAACAAACATAAAAATAAACACCATCATATCATCATTAATATAAAACTAAAAATAAGCATCGATGTACTATCATAAACATTATGCTACATATTCATCTAAAATATACATCTAACAGATCTAAACAACATCTAACACACATATCTAACAATAATATCTGTCAAAACACAAGTTGTAATTTCCAGCATAACCGTCACACACAATTAACAAACATCATCGAACTTGACCTAACATACACATCAACATCAACATATAAATAAACATCAACATTTGAAAAATTGAAAATCTTGTGTGTGTGTGTGTGTATCAAACTGATGATACTTGTCAAATATACATATATAGTCCATAATAAAAATAAACTTAAACGTCATCACACCATCATAAATATACCCATAACATAAACACAAGTGTTCCATGATCATTGTTTTGACCACATAAACATAAACATGCCACCATCATGGTTATTTTCACAATCTTACAAAATAAAACATAAAAAAACATCGATATAGCATCCTAAGCATACAAATGGTGGATGGTCGGATCAATCAGTAGGATCGACAGGTCAGTCAAGAAGGAGTAAAGGAGATGATGAAGTAGGATCGACAGGTTGATTGAGTAGAACTAGAGGAGATGATGAAAAATTTGATGGAGGTGGAGGAGGAGGTGGATGAGATGTTGAAGGCGAAGGACAAGGAGGAGGTGCATGGAATGTGGATCCTACGTTTCTAGCCAAAGTAGCTGATGGAGAAGGAGGTGGTCTAGGAGGTTGAGGATCTCCACCCTCATTTGACGGTGAACTTCCATGAGTGATAACATTTGAACGATCGCAAGCACCGACAATGTGATGCATCAAGATCCTCATATCAGGAGGAAGCATCCTCCACACCTCTATGAGGAGAGGGTCCCTCACAATTTACCTCACCCATACATGTTGAACCCCTCATTATGCTAACAACCTAGCCATCCTATCTGTGAAGTCCTATAGGAACCTCTCATCTGGCCTGCGTTGAAGGCCAAGTCTAGCTAAGTGGAGAACCTTGGGCTGATCATCAAACTCCATATACTCCTCATCCTGAGATAGAGGAGGAAACACATCACCATCAAATTTCCTGATATCTATAAAATATATACTACACAATAACAATTAGACAATTTTATTAAAAATTAATTTAACATAAAAATTTAAAAATATATATTTCATTTGCATTATGTATAAAGAGAATAAAATGCAACTAGATTCATTTAAACATAATTCTAAATTTACCTCTATCATTTGGTGGCTCGTCCTAGGTAAAGAATATGTTGGGACACCCTCTCCAATCCATGTTAGCGTATGGATATGAAACCATGTCTAATCGAGGCTCATCCTCACCACCTAGCATATGGAGCACCTTTGCGATGATCCTGGCTAAAAGGTCTAGCTACCCCCTCTTGGGAATCATCTTCCCCCACATGCACATATGCACATCCTTCATCAACCTAAGAAGGCGTCAATCAAAATATGGCGTGGTGGCAAGAAATATTTCAAAAAATAGGTAAATCAAATTTGGACCAAAAGGAAAGATTCTCCTTCTAGTAGACACATGACATTGACTAAGAGCATAACAAAATTGTCCGAAAAAATTAGTTGAACGCCTAACAAATCTAGCAACCTGCACTAAAGAATCAAAGCAATATAATATAGGGAATCTAATGCACTTCCCATGATTGGTGATATGCACAAATGTCATCCCTGTTGGCCCATTCTTCCCTTCTGTCTTGACTTGAGGTTCATAGAAACACAATACCAACAAGACACAAAAAGACAGCGGTCTGACAGAGCAAGCTCAGTCGGAAACACCTGCAAGGCAAGTGTTTGTGCCAGAAATTGTTTCCAGGCTACAAAGAAATAAGCCAACACAATCTCAAATATTCAATCAAACAAAACTAGGTTTTAGGGTTTTTGAAAGGTTTTTCTGGTTGTAAGTTTTGGTGACCAAAGGGAATGCATTCATAAGACAAATAGTAACTGAATCATAAGTAAGGAAGAGCAGAGATGCATAATATAATAACCAGGTATCCAATAGAACATAACTTTGAATTTCATTCACAATAGGCAAGCATTACAAGCAAAGAAACCATAAACCAACAATGAATTTACCAATTGTGTAGCTAAACAAGCTAGAAATGAAGTCAAAATACAGATTGAATGGTAAAAAGGATCATATATTTCATAATTCTGTTCATCAAATACACATGAGAGTTAAGTGCTTATCTCATAGACAACTCAAGAGACCTCCTTAAGCCAGCCAAAAATTGAACCCCTTGTTCTCTTTTTGATCTTCCTAAATACTGTTTTTCCAAAATTCAGTTAGGGTCTAAACCCTAACTGTTTTAAGCCTACTCATCGATAGGATAATCTCAACATTATAATTTACAAAATAAAGTATTTCTCAAAAACATAACAAGTAACTGCTTAACTAACAATACTCAAAGGTCTTTAGCAGCTTCTGCCAATAAAGCTATTCCATCTAAGGCTTGGGCCTTTTTCCTAGCTTTCTGCTGCTCAACTTCCATATCTGTCAGCCTTCTTGTAAGCTCCTTATTCTGCTACTGTAGGCTTTGGACAGTCAATTTCAGCTCTGCACACTGTAAATCTGCGCTTCTTTTCCTTTTTAGGGCCTCCTTGGACACTGCAGTGAGATCTTGGTAATGATCATTCACTTCTTCTAAGTCTTCCTTGAGTCTTATATTAGCTAGGATCAAACCATCATTTGTTTCTTGCATGTACTCCATTTGATGCTTATACTGTTTCATGGTTCTTTGCAAATTCTCCTTTTCTGAGTCAAAAGCCTTGCCTGCTGCTGTATTCTGTAACTCACTGGGCAGCCATGGGATGTTCAGCTTTCTAAAGATGTCCTCATCCTCAGGTAGCAGCTCTGTAGACACACCATGAACACTTGGATTTTCTTGATTTTCTGTTTCATCAGGTGCATTTTCATCCATTAACAACTTATTTTCTAAATAAGAAGCTTTCATTTCTTCTTCCTGTTGTTCCTTCAACATTTCACCTCTTAATTCCAAAAACACAGCAGATAGTTTGGTTTCGGTGAGGCTGGACTCTTCTACTGTCTTCAATGGTTCCTTTCCTTTGCTTTTACCTTTGCTAGATTCTATATTTTCATCTAAAGAAGAAGTATCAATCATAGTTACTTCTTCTTTGTTTAACTTAGAGTTTAGCAACTTTTTCATGTTCATCCTCAATTTGTTTTTGGGCCTAGTTTTAGGTCTCCATCCTAGGGCAAGCTCTCCCACCATCTTCAAAGTTTTTCCTTGATGCATAACTGTGGCAAACTCCATAGCTTTAACCTTGATCTTCTTTTTCTTTGGCCTTACTATCTTCTCCTCTTGACTATAGAATTTCCTGTGTGTGCCAACCCTATATTTAGCACTGACAGTCACCTCATCTCCTTCCAACAAGTATCCTTCATCTTTAGATAAAATGGTAATTGGGCTTCTTTGTTGGACCTTGGTATCTTCTTCCTCTAGTGCAACCTTCTCTTTGAAAACAATATTTTCCTCCATGAGTGTTTCTGCTGGTGCCTTATTTTGCACAGGTTGGGTTTCCTTTTTAATAAACAACAAACCTTTGCTCTTACTGTCAACTGAAGGCTGCTGAGATTCAAAATCTCCCTTTGAAGGTTCAGCCACTTCCTCAAGTTTGAGACATTTTTTATCTTCAACCTTGACTTTTTGTTCTAATTTTCTAATTAGGGCTTGTCCCTTATCAACATGCTTTTTGGTAGGTTGTCCTTCCTGGTTAATTTGGAATCCATACCAAAAAAGAAAGTAGTCGCAAGTCTTCCCTTCTCTTTGCAGAACAGTGCTGATAATAAGCTTGATCAATCCATGATGAAAAATGGACTGTGCAGTGTGGTCATGATGCTCTTTAATCCTGCTTGACATTTTCTGCAAACTCTTCAACAAGAAGAAAGGGAGACTCATCCTTGATTCACCAGCAAGGTGCTATAAGAACCTGAAATGATACTTAAATACAAAAGCATACCTCCCTTCACAAGTTATGTAAATTTGTAGAATCTTGATGGGCTCTACCCATTCAGCTCTGAAATTCTGGATGAGCACTCCCTTACTCCAGTCTGGAATAATGCCAGGTAAAAGGTACCTTTGGGCATTGAAAGTAAATGGCACCTTTTTGAACCACAGCTCTCCTTCATTCCTGACTCCTATTGCTTCAGCCACCAATTCTACAGTTAATTTAAATTTCAGAGTGTCAAATGATACTGTATCTTGGTTATAACATTGAGCAAATTTATGAGACACTTCGGTGTTATATCCATCAATATTCTTAAATAAATCCAACCATCCAGCATTCTCAAAGATTTCTGCACATCCAGGAAACTTGTCTGTCCAATTCAGTTCAGTGGGTTCAGCCCTGTTGGTCTTCCCACTTTTCTTCATATGCTTTCCCATGAATGAATAATGTTTTTGTGTGATTTTAAGACCCTGTTAATGACCTAACAGCCCTTTTTCCTTCAAGTTTTCAGAGTATTGACAGTCAGTTTTCTTTTGGATTCTCCCTGGCTGTTTTCTTTCAATTTTTTAACAATTTGTTCTATTGTCAATGCAGGAAATGATTTATACTGAACTTGGGAAATTTAGGTCGAACAGAGCACCAAAAGTCTTTAACAAAGATGCTGCTGAACTTAACTAACATTCAAGATATTCATTTCGACCTTTAGACTGATCTTTAACCGTTGGGAGCTTGTTAAAAACATGAATTTATGTTTTCCTTAATCAATTTAACATAACAAGCCTTAATGGAAAAACCCCCAATTTAGTGGGCCGCAACTAAGTTTACGTGGAATACCTCACTCCCGGCTTGCTGCAGGTGTTTAAAATTAATCCTTGGACTATCTGAATGTCGAATTTAACTATCCAGGTGTCTTGAAGTCTTCAGTTTGCTTCCAACTGGCGCATTGAGAAAACCCTAAATTCCCTCTGCAACTATAAATTCCAGATTTTTAGCAATTGTCTTCGTTCCACTTTTCCTCCAGCTTCATAATACCTATGTGGAGAACCTCTTTCGCATCAATCTCGGCTCGTTCCTCTATCTATCATGATACGCTGAGCTCTAACTTCTGACTGCCACGATCTCTTTCACATCGTCGACCACACCTGTTTACATGATTATTTCTGATAAAACACGTATCGAACCTGTCTACACATGTGATTAGTCATCCAAGAGCAAAATCATTGGAGAATTTGGCGAAAAAACCGGCAAATTTAGCACCCACGATATTCTTGTAGCGCCGCAATGTAAAATTTTAACCGTTGCGCTACAAGAATGTCTTAAAATCAAATTTGGCGCTTTTTAAGCCATTAATTCCATTTTAAAAAAGGTTTACATGGTAAACTTTGATCTTAGTGTTTATTTGTGAAACCTTTAATCAATATATGTCCTATAGATCCCTTCAGAACCATAATAAAAACAAAACATAATGAAAACCTAAAAGCAAAAATAAAAAAATCTACACCAAAATTTCCTAAAGTAAGCAAATGAGCAAACTCAAATAAAAATCACAAGCAAAATATAAAACTGAAGAAAACAAATTCATGACTTAACAGTAGGCACAATCTCACCTGAGATATCTTAATGGGTAACTTCCAGAACCATGTTTCCGCAGTTGGAAAAGGAGTATATTCCCTTGGCGCACGACCAAGTCACTCAACGAAGCTGGAGGGATGGAGTCTTCCACTACTCAGCAATGGAGCAATAGTGCGACACAACCGATGTGCGGCACACCCTTGTCCTTAACAACCTTAACAACTGGCGTAATTGTGCAGTGCAACTGAATCCTTGAATATAAATGACAGTGATGTGATTTATATTATAACTTAACAGCTCAATATGAAAAAATACACAGTGCTCAACAATACTTTAGCCATTCATTCATCTACTACGTTTGTCTATATTGTGACATTCATTCACACAATAACTGAAAATAGTGGTAGCTAATTAAACATTCAACATTTATAGTTAAACATTTAACCACTCACATTCATCATTCAACATTCATTAACACAGGAAATAATGTGGAAACCCATATGGGAAAAACCACCAAGTTTCTCTTCATCTGGCATGAGAAATATACGTAGCACCTCGCAGTCTGTGATTCATAGATTGTTCTTAAGATATGTCTTTTGCTCAACTCTTATTGCTCTCATTCTCTTTGGTTTATTCTCCTATCTACCCCTACTGATACACACATAGCCTAGATCGACTCTTCTACTTTATTGTTTGCGCACTCAACTGTAGATTACTCCTACTAAATGCTATGCACACTTTGCTGCAGATCTGTGGCTCGACAACCTTCTACTATTAGACTCTTCTCTAATATTTTAAAATAATCCTAATCTTCTTAACTCTTAATGAAGCTAACCCTTATAGAGAGCAGGTTCCTCCTACTTATAGTGTTTACATGGCCGCATAGGGTCGACTAAGTATAGCTCTATTATTACAGACTTAAATAGCTTCAAAATATCTTCTATTACATTAATGCCAGGCCCATTCCTAGCCGCAAAAGTCCTTCATTACATTAACCACAACCTTAACTAGTCACAGAAACGTCTTTTAGTTTGCCTGTACAGGTCATCAATAACTGCAAAACTATCCTTTATTCTTCCACCAATTCGTCCTTCTACATTCTTCTTTGAATTTCACCTATTCCACCTTAACTCTTCTACTTTCCTCTTCCACCGACTTGGATCTTCCTTTCCTCGTCGCAACTTCCTATGCTTTGCGCTTTCACTTCTTCCTTTACCTGCTTTTCTTTGTCATGCACCCATTTTCTTCTCTTGCAATTGCATGTCGGATTCTTCCTTATGCACTTTTCCTGGCCCAACAAACCCCTAACACTAGCATGTGGCTCGCCTCGAACCACTAAGCAAAAATGATGCCTCTTCAAAATTTAGCAAAATTTGAAGTGTCTACAAAATTCAAGATTCTAGTGTAGGTTGCACCACAAGACCAACTTTTTCTGTAACTCCTGCAAAATTTTCTACACCCATGCAACGTCTGCGCTAACCTCTTCATCTTGTTTTTGCAACTGCTCCACGCGGTCTAAACTGATGTTTTTCGATGGATTGCTTCTAATGGCTAAGTGAAATGTTCAAACTTCTGCGGTACAGGCTGAATAATCCTTGTAACTCGTGCTACTTCCGACTGGTGTGGTGCTACTTCATCATTCCTAGTCTGTTCTTGGTCGCAGAGAGCTTGGAATTCCTGCTAGAGCTGCTTTACCTCAGTGATCTTTGCAACCTTATCCTTAAGCGAAAGATTTTTCATCTCTGTCTTTACCAATGTGATTTTCTCATCAGCTTTCTACACATCTTCTTTTAGCTTCTCCATGATCTCATCCTCCAGAAGCGCTTCCCACATCACGGAAACGGATTCAACTGCCTCAGTGCATAGTTTTCCTCCTTGGCTTATCCTTTCAACAACCTCAGACGTTGATTTTTTGCACTCTTCAAGCACCTCAGGAGGTGTGCTTGGTGTCTTCCGTGCCTTTAACTTCTCGACCTGTCTCCTCAGGTTTGTACAAATCCTAGACATGCGTGCTACCTTTGCGGCCGTATCTGCGTCTTCTTGGCCTTCTTCTAAAGGAAACTCTATCAATTATTCCTTGATGGATTTTGATAGTGTAAGCTGGATCTGTTCTCGCGTCTCAATTTCCTACTCCTTTTCTCGATGAAGAGTCTTACACTCTTTCGCCTTCCTTTTCTGCCTGGTTTCCTGATACGCAAGAGCATTCTCCCGGATCCATATTTTCGTCGAACTCCTTGGTGAGCTAGAGAAAATAATAGCGATGTTACTAGCGTGTCAGTAGGTTCCATGCCATAAGTCTTAGCCTTGACTATGATTTTTACCTCATTGATAGACGCAGTCAGGACATTTATATGGTCTGTCAATTTGTCGGTTAGTCATGGCATATTCTTACCTATACCTTTCAAGCTGGACTTGGAAACTTCTGTGATGGCATCAGATAACAGGCTTATGTCCTCCTCGGCTAAGTTTACTGTTGTTATAGCGGATTTCACCACACTAGGTGAATCACACATTGTATGGCCTTCCCCTGTCCCACTGCAGACTCATTAGCCCCTATGGACCACTTTTTGTCTTTTGGTGTATCATTGACCATCCCTAAAAACATAAGAAAAATGATATACGCGGCCTTTTCCCTGATAACCGCGTACATACGCAGATATTCCCTCTATAGTCGCGTACATCGGGATGTGTACATAATCCAAAATCCTTTGGAGCGTTCCTTGACTTGGATCCGACTCATATGATTCCTGGCCTTCCATATGCCTCTAGATCGCACGGATTCGACCTTTCAGTATCCATTTGAAAAACTATATAAGGAACCCTTGAGACATTGAAAGCATAAGAGAGAATTGAGAGTAACGAAACTATAGTCCATTGTTTCCAGAACTTATGCTTGAGTCTGCATCCCTTTGTCCCTTGGAGCACTGTTGTGTTCTTCCCAAGCTTGTCTTTTGCTAGTAAGCTTGCTATCGAAGTGATGGAGGATTGAGGTGGTGGAGGCCCAAGTGGGGGATTCAGTTTCTCCGGTTCGCAGACGTTCCGTCAGAGGTTGTCACTTGTAATCCCTGATTTATATTAATAGAAATATCTTTTCCTGTCCACTAATGTGTATTTGAATGAATATTGTATCCATTGGAATATGTCAAATGCTTTTACATTATTGATTATATATGCTAGAATAGATCTAACACCATGAAATATAGTATGCTTGTATTGTTTACTTGTTGTTGAGGACGTGCTATAACAATTTAAGCTGAAGATTGGAAATCTCAACGGGGATCTACTTCAACCGTCCGGAATAAGGTACGAGGTTTGGTCCTTTAGTGTTAGATGTTTTTATTTCTATTGCATATTGGGAAAGATTGATTTCTGGAGTCTAGCTGTCTGTTGTGGTACCCCAAGCCATAGGAATTTCTCTCCGTAATAGAATTGGAGACTCCACTGGGGATTTCCTAGTAATTGTCCTTTGGGGGTTGATTTCTTGGCATTCAATGTATTTGAATTGCTCTCTCTCTCTTGTTTCTGTGTCGGTTATGGGGGCATGTATGCCTGGTAGAGCCTGATTGGTGTGAATTTAGTCTCAGCCTATCTGTTTAGCTTGAATTTGTGCATCTTTTTCTTCCTGTACGCAGGTTTGTCACTTACAGTCACATATACACGTGGTTTCCCCTGGGATTTCTGCGTATACACGCGGGTTTACTATGCACAGTCACGTATACTCTGGTTTTTACCTTTTTTTTGAAGATAATGGATTGCTGGGTGAATTCTGTTAGTTGCTGAGTCTCCTTTGGCACTGCCTGAGTCTGTTAATACCTCTGTTTCTGACCAGAAACGTTTTTTTTAGCCTAAAATTTTTTTTCTTTTAGGAAAGTTCTTGTCATGGCATCTTTGATTTTTTGTTTGAGATTAGTGCATTAGAGTCATTTTGCCTTAGTGCTTTA
>LPNX010561993.1:0-63940 GCA_001517045.1 Pseudotsuga menziesii | reverse complement strand
AGAGTTGTATTATGGTATTATGCTAATTGGGTGGCTGGTCTTCCATTTGGGTACCTTCATCACTTCACTTCTGGGATGGACTTATAATGTATTTCGGCCATCATATAAACCCTCTGATCTCATACATTAGGGGGCATCTGTTATAGCGGATTTCACCACACTAGGTGAATCACACATTGTATGGCCTTACCCTGTCCTGCTATAGACTCATTAGCCCCTATGGACCACTTTTTGTCTTTTGGTGTATCATTGACCATCCCTAAAAACATAAGAAAAATGATATACGCGGCCTTTTCCCCGATAACCGCGTACATACGCGGATATTCCCTCTATAGTCATGTACATCGGGATGTGTACATAATCCAAAATCCTTTGGAGTGTTCCTTGACTTGGATCCGACTCATATGACTCCTGGCCTTCCATATGCCTTGAGATCGCATGGATTCGACCTTTCAGTATCCATTTGAAAAACTATATAAGGAACCCTTGAGACATTGAAAGCATAAGAGAGAATTGAGAGTAACGAAACTATAGTCCATTGTTGCTAGAACTTATGCTTGAGTCTACATCCCTTTGTCCCTTGGAGCATTGTTGTGTTCTTCCCAAGCTTGCCTTTTTCTAGTAATCTTGCTATCGAAGTGATGGAGGATTGAGGTGGTGGAGGCCCAAGTGGGGGATTCAGTTTCTCCAGTTCGCAGACGTGCCGTCAGAGGTTGTCACTTGTAATCTCTGATTTATATTAATAGAAATATCTTTTCCTGTCCAGTAATGTGTATTTGAATGAATATTGTATCCATTGGAATATGTCAAATGCTTTTACATTATTGATTATATATGCTAGAATAGATCTAACACCATGAAATATAGTATGCTTGTATTGTTTACTTGTTGTTGAGGATGTGCTATAACAATTCAAGCTGAAGATTGGAAAGCTCAACGGGGATCTACTTCAACCGTCCGGAATAAGGTACGAGGTTCGATCCTTTAGTGTTAGATGTTTTTATTTCTATTGCATATTGGGAAAGATTGATTTCTGGAGTCTAGCTGTTTGTTGTGGTACCCCAAGCCATATGAATTTCTCTCCGTAACAACTGTGTTAGTCAATTTGTCCACTTTTTACTTCTTATGATGCGACTTATGTTGCTCTGTGCTGCGCGCCTCTTCGTGGGCCTTCTTCACATCCTCATCATTAGGTGTGCCTTTAGGTCATCATCATCATCTTTGTTTCACTCACTATCGTCATTGTTAGAGCTTGGAGACTGATTGTCTTTCCCGTCATCTTGGTCATGACCCTGACCATCATCTTGGTCATGACCCTGACCATTCCCTTAGTCGTCTCCTTGCCCTTCCCCTTGGCCATTTCCTTGGACATCTCCTCCCTGGTTTCCTCCTTGGTCCATCTACTCCTCAACTAGCCTACACCATTATACCATCCAGTCCTGGACGATTGTGACCACATCGTTGTCAGTGATCATAAACCCTGCTTGTTGCGCTTGCTTGGTCGGGTCCTTCCGTGGCTCCAAGATGACATTGTGGACATCGGACTGGAAGTTTATAAACGACGAGTATTTCTGTACCGTTACGGCCCTTACGCTGTGTGCCTGCTTGATGAAATCATGCAATTCCTCGCCATGTAGAAAGAACTCAATATTGTTATCCTTTTTCCTGATCTTGTCATCCTTATCCTCCCAAAGGTTCTGGTACTTTGCACCAAGACAAAGCACTGGGACATCTAACGGCTGGTAGTCCGGTGGGTCCTCCCAAAGAATAAAGGAAATTAGAATGAGTAGCTAGGAGTAGTGGAACTTGGCTTTGTCCTCCACCTGTGCTTTCTCTACATCATCTATCATCTCATACAATAGGTATTGTGACCAGTTGAAAACTACGCTCGCTGCGCACTGCTCTGCAAGTTCTGTCGCTCCGGCGGTGCACTTAGTCAGCCTCATCTTGCGCAACAGCTTACAATATAGGATTTTTGTTGTGAACCTTATTTTTTTTACCTCTATAGGTCCAATGAGGAATCCCCTTCTCGCGTGCTAAAGTTTATATTTCAACTTCATCTTAAACGTATCTTTGTTTGGACGTAGATACGGCACAAGGTCTCCTCCCAGCTTCAAAAGACCCGTTATTGATGAGATGTGATCGACATCAACAGGGTAGGGTCGATTGATCCATAAACATCCTCTTTGGAAATAGACGAGGAGCTGCTGGACATATGTAGTTGCGTATATGCTATGCCCAAAGTGCACCATGAGCAGCAAATTTAACAAGTCCGCTCTATCTACACCATTGGCCCACTCCATTGGTATTATGAGCTAGGGCTGATGCAGCATAGTGGGAGTCATAATCATATAATTTTTTCTTTCTAATATTGCTTTCTTGCGGGTGTCAACATCCTCAAATTGTTGCTTGGCCAGCTTCGGTAGTATATCCAATAGCAGGGGTACACCAGCAAGGATCCAGCACTTCGCTAAAGAGGAGTGCACCTTCGTCGGAAGCTTCGCCTATTGTGTCTCGACTCTCCTTAGTCAAACATAAGGGGGTAGCAGGTTCTGTTCTTCAATGGTGCCACTCGCATCCCTTCACGACGACGATTCCAGTGCGTCCTTCCCAAGCATGTCCTCAGTAGGAATATCCATAGTAGCCTTAGCCTTGCATTTCTTCGAGAGCCTCAGTTTTACGGATTCTATAACATCTCTCAGTGGAACAACTGGTCATGGACTTGTAGGTGGTGGATTAAAAGGTGGATTCTAAGCAGGGCCTGGCATAGAGCCTGAACCAGGGGTTGGAACAGGGGACGACCGGACCATGGGAGCAGTCTACATATTTCTTTGCACTATTGTCTCTTGTGATATGATTTATTCTTTTATCGAACATGATGAAGCAAGGGTAATATATGATTTCTCACTAGCATTGGAAATATCAATAACCATTAGCTTTGGCTCTCAATCGCATGCTTGGGTTCGCTCTAGCTCTCTCCGCACACGTAAAAGAATTCTTGGTGAGGAAACCTCATATTCATAGAGGTGCGCTCATTCCTCATGTGATCATTGCATGGAATATCAATGTCGTGTTGATCACATGGGATTCTAGGTCGACGCATTCCTCATTAACTTATAGACTCAAGTTCTGAGTTGTACCTGTCAGCACAGTTATGGTAGTTATAGCGAGGACAACTAATGGGACCAAAATGCACGCTGTCATTCTCCATGTATCTTATCAAATTAATGACACTTCGCTATCATAATAGCCTATATATTTTTTATTATTTGGGATTTGATGATGGCCAGTTGTCATTCCCGCTTTTTACTATGATTTTTCTGTTTCCGTCGTAGATGTGCAATGGGACAATTTCCTTCACTTTTCTCTCTGTATTCTCTTTTATCTTTTTTTTTATGCGACATGACCTTACCTAGGCATGTTGTGGCCATCATAGTAAGGTTTCATACGAATGCAATTTACCATATTGGCAACGTATGTTCCATCCAACTTCTGCAATTTTATCGTGCCCACGTCTGTGATGTGCGCGATAAAATATGGCCCTAGCCAATACATCTTTAATTTTCTTGGATGTTTGAAGAATTTACTGTCATATAGAAAAGCAATTCCTCCAAATTAGAAGGGATTAATCTTGATATGGATATCATGCCATGCTTTCTACCTCTGCTTCTCGATAGTCTGATGGTATCCTGCGATGAAGTGTTCCTCTTCCATTTGGATGAGCTGTGACAACCTTTGCTCAACAACATCTCCATTGGTCATTTTTGTCAGCACAACAATCCTTAGTCTTGGCACAATGTATTCCATAGACACAACAAATTCTTGGCCATACACTAATATGAATGGAGTGTTCCCTGTTAGTTGCTTGCAAGTAGTACGGTATGCCCATAGCACAACTGAAACTTTCTGATCCCAGACATTTCAGCGCATGTTGCACACTTTGGTTAAGGCATTCTCTAGAATCTTGTTGAAGTCTTCAACAGTTCCATTTGCATGAGGATGATAGGGTGTGGTATTCTTATGCTGAATTTGGAATTCTGCAGTAAGCTCAGCAATCATTTTGTTAACAAAATGCATACCTTGGTCATTTAGAAGAATTTTTGGACAGTCAAATATGGTCACCAAATTTTCAAATAAAAACTTTGTCACAGTCGCAGTGATGTAATCTTTAATAGGTGCGGCTTCAGGCCATTTGGTTAAATAGTCAGTCGCAGTAATAATGTAGTGCGTTCCAGTTCTCTTTCTTGGTGGAATGATCATTCCAACAAAATAAATGGCTGACTTGTCAAATGCTTGAAGTGTTATCTGCGGCACAAGTGGCATCTCACCGTGGCACGATGGTTTTCCTATTCTCTGGAAGATATCATAGTGCTGACAGAAGCTCTGAGTATCCATATGTATGGTCGGCCATCATAATCCATCTTGCAATATCTTGCGCACATTTTCATTTTCGGCATAGGGTCCTCCTACGACACCGGCATATGCTTCACTCATTACCCATTGTCTCTCATAGTAAAAAACACACTGTCACAATATCTCATCCACGCCTAGTTTGTATAAGTGTCCCGCGATCAATGTGAAGTCAACAGCTCTGACAACCAAGTGTTTCTTCTGGTTAGTGGAGAATCCTTCAGGCGCATATCCTATACCGAGGAAATGGATGATAGCATTAAACTCTTTATTCTGATCATCCATCATGGTGACTACAAATAATTACGCATATGGAAAGTTATCCTCCAGACTGGTTGGTTCTTCACTACTTTCTATCCATGATAGGTGATATGGCCTGACATTCAGTCGACCAGGTTTAATTATGATCTCAAAGTCAAATTCTTGAAATAGGAGGATCCATTGACATATCTCCCCCCCCAACACTAGCTTGTTGACGAGGTATTTTACAGTCGAATGATCAGTGTACATTTTAAAATTTCCTCCCAATAAGTAGTGTCGAAACTTCTAAAGCACATAGACCATGGAAAGGCCATCTCTCTCTATCATTGTGTATTTTTTCTCTGTCATCGACACTTTTCTGCTAGCAAAAGAAATGGGGTGGTCAAGCGCACCCTCTCCTAGTTGTGTGAAAACTATGCCGAACGCGAAAGACGACGCGTCGACATGAACATGGAACTCCTTCTTCCATTTTGGAAATACAAGTATTGTCCCAGTGGCCATCTTGTTTTTTAATTTATCCAAGATTTCCTGGAAAGGCTCCATCCACTGAAACTTTGCATCTTTCTTCTACAATTTCTCCATAGGTGAAGTTATCTCTGCATATCCTTTGATAGATTTCCTGTAGTAGGCAGTGTGTCCTAACAATGATCTGAGTAGTGTGATTGATGTAGGCAGTGGTAAATCAAGGATAATCACAACTTTTGCTGGGTCAACCAAAATACCATTGCGACATATAACATGACCTAACAACACCCCAAATGGTGTGCAGAAAATACATTTCTTTGAATTAAGCGTGATCTAATACTAGCAAAAGTGGCCCAACATCATGCACATACTCTGAATATGGTCTCTTACTAGACCAAACATAGTCCAATCATCAAAGTAGACCTCAAGAAATTTATGTATGAAATCTTTAAAAATAGAAACTATTATTCTAGAAAAAATAGTAGGTGCATTCTTGAGTCCAAAGGACATTACCGTATACTCGTAGCATCATCACTCTGTGACAAAGGTCATTTTGTGTTGATCCTCCTTCGTGATTCTGAATTTTGATAGTAAGAGAAGCCGTTGGTGAATGAGTACATCTCTTGCCCTCCGACACTTTCAAGTACTTCATCTGTAAATAGTGTTGGGAATGGATCATGCAAGCATGCATCGTTTAGTTTCCTTAGGTCGACACATATCTTGAATTCACCTGTAGTTTTCTTATCCTGGATCACTATAGGGTTGGTCCACTCTAATTCCTCAAAAGGTTCACTAATTCTTGTGTCATGCATGTGATCCAATTCAACTTTTACCTTTTCTTTATATCTTGGATTCAACCTATAAGGTCGTTGCTTAATGGGTTTAACATCTGGTCTCAGGAGTATTTTCAGCTCCCCCAAATCTCCTACTATCCCCTTCATCTCTGAAAATTTGGTAGGGAATAGATCTTGAAATTCATGTAGCAAGTTTGTGATCTTCGCGACTGTCTCTTCATCCCAATAATCTCCTATATTGGTGAACTTTGGGTTCTCTGGCGACCCAATGTTTACTTTCTTGATTTTCAGCGGTTTGAGGAACTGGTCACTAGAAATAACACTTCCTTTAACTGCGCATGTACCCTCTGATTCTGGTATGTTTTTGTTAGTCAGGTCATCATCTGGGTCTCCAGTTAGATTGTAACAAGCCATCTATTGTTGGATGGTCACGCTGCACTGGTGGGAATTTTCCTCTTCAATGGGGATTTCAAAAAATATATTTTCGTTTATCGTTTGAAGCACAACATCAACTGTAGGTTGCTCATCACCAAATTCAAATGTGTGCTCGAACTGTTCAGCTGCCTCTTCCCAATCCTAAGTTCCTTGTCGCAATTCCATAGATGTATACCAGCTTCTAGGTGTCATTTCCAATGTGTGAATGAAATGATGGACCCATTCCTGATGTGGGTATTATGCAAATGCTATGTGACACTGATTAATGTGCTCAACAGGGTTCGATATCCTTGTATACTTCTAACTTATGATTGTGACTTCTTCACCGAATCTAACTTACAGCAACCTTCTGCACTGTGGCCATTCTAATATAGACTGCTTGTGTGTACCCCACCATCTAGCAGGTGTAGCCTTTAGTACATGGTCTAATGTGGACAAGCATTGTGGCTCTGTTACGAGTCCTTCAAACTCATTTGGGAAGGTCGCAAGGTTAGGTAAACCCTCATAGGCAGGTAGCTCTTGTAACTCATTCTCTACCCGTGAACAAACCTTGTAATTATGGTGCACTTCCTCATAGAGACTTCATGCAACTAGTTTTTCCAATTCTCCAAGGCCTCCCTTGATTTGGATGTGCATGAAGTAGCACTCCTCCAGCTTAGGTTTCCATCCGTTGTTGGGTTGATATAATATTTTTGTAGGGAAGTGACATTATATATTTGTTCAAGATAATCACCCTGTCCCTTGCTGTAGATAGGATCGACATATCTTTGTCCATCCAATGGATCAATGGGTGACACTACCCTCATCGCATTATCCTCAAATGAGAGTACCTTTCCTTGAAATTTATAATGGTCTGATTATCTATGGCCTGATCTATGCCCAGGAGCGCGGGATATGGGTTCATGTCGTCGACAATGTTGATGACTTCAAAGTGTGCAAATTAGTGCAACCCCTCTATGTCAATAGGTACTTGACTCAACCTACCAATTGGTAGGACCTTCGCCTGATTAGTAAACCTCAACTGGATAGGAGACTAGTCCAAGCGCAACTTGCCCATGCTCTCCCAAGTCTGTCGCGTCAAAATATTGATGTCCGACCCTAGATCTAGGATGATGTAATCCATGTCATAATTCCCTATCTGTGCAATCATTCTTAACTTGCGCCCAGTTTTGAAGTTTTTATTAACATGGTTAACCTTCTGTCCAGGTTGTGACTCTTCTGAGGTTTCTTCTATTAGTTCTTGTAGTTCTACGATAACATATTTATCTTGAATTAGCGCTAAGCAACTTGAGAGAAATGATTTGAGCTTACTAACCTTTTTCAGGATCTGCTTCTGGAATAGTTGTTGGAAGCATTTAAGCATCTCCCTAAATTTAGCTGACATCAATGGTTGTTCATGATCCATGAACTCTGGTTGTACATCTACAAATAATTACTTCTATTTTTGGATGTCGAATGGTTCTTTCTTCTGTGCCGCAGGTCGTACCTATGGCTATGGTTGTTCTTGGAGTATATCCTGATTAGGTCTAGTCGTAGCACCTCGTCATGTTACGACAACAATGATTGGATCTCTTGGCTTAGAAACAAGCATCTGAACATTAAGGTTAGCATTTGGGTTCGGGTACAGATTCTACATAGGGTTAGGACCTGTGATGGCCCGAGCCTTCCATTTCTCAATCAACTGAGGAAATTGCTCCACATTATGGTCCAGCGCTTTACAATATGAACATGTCTTTGCAAGATCTTGACAATCTATAGCATAATGGCCCGACTGTGGATATTTATAGCATGTAACCTGACCTCTTCCTCTGCCAAATCCTCATCCTCCTCTTCCTCTAAAGTTTCTACCACCCCTTCCCTGTGGGTGTGGTTGTTGTGGTGGGTACTAATTTTGCTCATATTGCGGCTGATATTGGTTCTATGGTGCATACTGATTCTGAGATGCATACTACGACTGATACTGGTTTGGCGGGAAAGGTGCATGATGGTAGTGTGGTTGTGCCTATTCATCTTGAATCTATCCATCGTTCTTCATCAAGTATGTGTCTACCATCTTTTCCTTCAGGAGTTGGTATGCTCTACAATCCTTCTCTTCATGGCCTATTAACTTACAAAATTTATAGAAAAGGATTTCTAGGGTACTTACAATCTTTTGCAAGTATAGAAACTCCTCGTCGTTATGTCCTCTAGTTTTGCATCTCTAGCACCAGGGTAGCCATGGCCACTCAATGGGTTTGGCGCACCCAATGAGACGTAGTTCATGTACACTCTAGTTTTGCATCTCTAGCACCAGGGTAGCCATGGCCACTCAATGGGTTTGGCGCACCCAATGAGACGTAGTTCATGTACATTGGACAATTATCCTTAGTGTGTCCATTCGTTCTACATTTTGTACACCATAAATATTCTTGGGCTTCCTTTCTTTTCTTGATATCCTGAAGCTGTATCATCAAGTTAGCCAGCTATGACTGAATTTGCACCATTCCTGCGGCACCATCTCCGATTGGTGAGGCTTCCAGCTTCATTTCAAATTCAAGCGCTTCCATCTACGATTCAATCTTTTGTTGCATTAATGGGCCTCAGATGTGTGGTAATAACATGATAATAAACCACTCTTTATGCTACACATCCGACATCTGGAAACTTAATTTTTCCATTAAAAATTTAAACCACTGGTCAAAGTCCCATACGGATTCTGCTAATGATTGTCTTATCTCCTTGATCTCAGTGATACACTACGAATCTAATTTAGGTTTTCTGGACTCACAGATCATCGCAAGTTGGATTTATTCAAGGGTATTCTATGGGGGTTCCTGGTAGTACTACACAAAACTTCATAAACCAGTCCAGCACATGACCCCTCAGAGTCGTGATCATCTGTGCATTCTTTAGGTTCATGTTATGAGCTAGGAGAATCATCCAAATAGCTTCACAAAGGAACCAATGATGCTCTGGATCCTCTGCTCCATTCCCATTGAATGTGGGTAACTGAATATCATTCTTGGGAATTGAGTTGGTGTCAAGATTATCTGATGAATAATTTAATGGGGTTGTACCCTCTTGCGCACTAGTCACAGTACTAGCACTATCAGTATTAACAACTATTTCAGGAGATGAGGCTGTATACCTTACCTCTGTTGATACTCCTGGTGTGATATAGTTGCGTCTCGACCTTGGTGTCTCTGCAAATTCTTTTGAATCTTCTACTCCTTCAGAAATAGGGCTATAGTCTTCTTCTTTGTCGAAAAATCCTTCATCTAGTTGTGACTGAAGTTCGTGCTCACTTTCTTCGAACTGACTAGGACTTGTCTTTCTCCTTTTTCCAAACCTGAATCTCCTTCCACTCCTTAGGAATCCAGTTTCTAGTTTGGGTTATGTACTTCCTGGGAACATCTCAGCTCATTATTTCCCATTTTCTATGTAGATCGTCCGTGACATATCCCATCCTATGGATATGCGACTCAACTATTCAAGTGCAAGATACCCTTCTCATAAAAAAGCATCTTTATCCATGTACTTATAGACAACAAGTATCTTCTTCGAGGTCCTTGGAAAAAAATTCTTTCAGCCTCACTATATGAGTTTATAGTCTCTACTACAAACTTAGTAATATACCCTTGCACAATACTATCGACCCAAAAAACAACAACTCTAGAGATGGTGTTACTTACACTGGTTATCTCGTGAACCAACTGATCACTCCACTCAACCGCTTCTTTTCTTTGAAAATTTGTCTGTCGAGTGACCAATATTGAAAACCACTCGTACAACACAATGGGAAACTCTACAAAGAAGATCTCATGAATTTGTATATGTGTTGGTCTAACGAGTCTTCTACGCTAAACTTTGATCTTGTGCTCTCTTATTAAGCAAAGGTTAGTGTCTTAGACTCTAGCCAATCCTCTATCTCCTTCTTTGTCGGATGCCACAACATCTCCCTCAACTCAAATGATTAGGGTCCCGACAATGGAACCATTTGTTGTCCCATTCATCCCTTATGTCTAGACCCGAGGTTCACAACAACATAATACCAACAAGACACAAAAATACATCAAACCGACAAAACAAGCTCAGTGGAAAACACCCGCGAGACAGACGCAGTCTCACCCGAGATATCTTAATGGGTAACTCCCAGAACCATATTTCCGTAGTTGGCGAGGGAGTATAGTCACTTGGCATGAGACCAAGGGGCTCGATGAAGATGGATGGATGGAGTCTTACACTACTCGATAGTGGCGCAATAGCAAAACACAATTGACGTGTAGTGCATCCTTTTCCTTAACAACCTTAACAACTGGTGCAACTGTGCAGCGCAATTGACTGCTTGAATATAAATAACACTGATGTGACTTATATTGTAACTTAAGTTTTAACAGCTTAATATGAAATAATACACAGTGCTCAACAATACTTTATCCATTCATTCAGTTATTGCGTTCATCTATATTGCGACATTCACTCACACAATAATTGAAAATAGTGGTTGCTAATTAAACATTCAACATTGACAGTTAAACATTTAACCATTCACATTCATCATTCAACATTCATTAACATAAGAAATAATGTGGAAACCCATATGGGAAAAACCACCAAGGTGCTCTTCATTTGGCATGAGAAATATAGGTAGAACCTTGTAGTCTGCGATTCACAGACTGTTCTTAAGATATGTATTTTTCTCAACTCTTCTTGCTCTCATGCTCTCTGGTTTATTCTCCTATCCACCCCTACTGATCTTGACAAATCCTGGATTGAATCTTCTACTTTACTTTTTGCGCACTCAGCTGCAAATTACTCCTACTAAACGGTCTGCACACTTAGCTATAGATCTGCGGCTCAACATCCTTCAACTATCAGAATCTTCTATAATATTTTACAATACTCCCAATCTTCTTGACTCTTAATGAAGCTAACCCTTATAAATAGTGGGCTCCTCCTAATTATAGTGTTTACAAGAGCGTGCAAGATCGACTGAGTACAACTAATTTATTATAGACTTAAATAGCTACAAAATATCTTCTATTACATTAATTCCAGGCCCATACCTAGCCGCAAAATTCTTTCATTACATTAACCACATCCTTAACTAGCCACGAAAACATCTTTCAGTTTCCCTATACAGGTCATCAATAGCCGCAAAAATGTCCTTTAGTATTCTGCTAACTCGTCCTTCTGCAGACTTCTTTGAATTTCACCTGTTCTGCCTTAACTCTTCTACTTGCCTCTTCCACCGACTCAGATCTTCCTTTCCTCATCACAATGATCATGGTCGTAACTTCCTCTGCTCTATGCTTGCACTTCTTCCTTTACCTTATTTTCTCCGCCGCGCACCTGTTTTCCTCTCTTGTACTTGTGTGTCAGATTCTTCCTTATGCACTTTTCCTGGCCCAATAATCCCCAACAAAGAGAGGCACCTCACATCCTCTCTACCAAAATCTATAATGGAAATTTTCCCACCACTGACCTAGAACTAAGCAAGTTCGATGATGTTGGGATCAACATATCTATGAATGTAGAGTAATTGAGTGATTTCTATAGTTGCATCTGGGACCTTAGGGAAATAAGGAAAGTCCTCACTTCTCCTATAGAGACCAATTATGAAATATATGTGCTCCTTAGTAGGTTGGAGCCACTCATTGGGAACAACTCGAAACACCTTCCTGTGATGATCCCAACTTTCGATCAACTGGGTGAGGGATGTATTGTTCCTCTTGAATGATGTCTCCTCCTCATATAACTTGGCGATGTCGAAAAATATCAAGAGGTGTCTCGTATAACGAGTGATGGGATGAGGTTATAAATCTTTGTCTCTCTCTCTGAATTTCCACTCTCTCTGAAAGTTGTAATTATCAACTTGTGTTTCCTACTACTGCCTAGCCTCATGAAACTCATGTATCTATTCACATATAACATCAATTAGTCTCATAAATATACATATAAAATATTATATGAGCATTATATCTACTAAAAGAAAATATATATTTTTTGCAAAAAATAACACATGGTGCACCAATATTAATATTAACGCATTGTTAACGATGGGATTTAATCTATTAAGCACTTTTGTCGGTGTTCTCGACTAAAAAAACACTCCTAATATATTTCTATAAAATTAAAATTTTATTATCAAGTCTGTGTGCCATAATACAAACACACTAATTCATTTCCAAAATTTTGTTCAGTGTGCGCCTACTGCACGTCAAAGCATTGAAAATTGGTAATTGACGTGCACTAGGAGCACCATTGAATTATGATTTTTAGGATTGGTAAATTTATTTTTTTGTAGGAATCAATGCATCTATATCAAGTAAACACCAGGAAATGGTGCGCTTACCTAAACTAGAAGCACCACAGTTTTTTTAAATTTATTAACAATAAATATTGTGATCACAGTATGCTTACTACACATCAGAGCAATGAATATCGATGCACTAACATGCACTAAGAGCACCATTGAGTTCATATTTTTTATGGTAAGAGATTTTTTTTTAAATGTAGTAGTGAGTTCATCATTAACAAGTCAATGCACCATAATTAGTGTGTTGACCTTACCTAGAAGCATCATCATTTTATTTTATTTTATTTTATGGTTGATAGGGAATATGTCCATGGTGTGCCTACAACACACCAAAGCATTGGAAATCGGTACACTGACATCGGGAGCACCTTTGAGTTGTGATTTTTTAGGGTTTGAGAAATTTTAACTATGCAGTGGTTGGTGCGTTTAATCCATGTCAATGCATTGTTTTATATGCGCTGACGTGATCTAAAAGCATCACGGTTTATTTAATTTGTGGTTGATGGAGAATGTGTTCATGGTGCACCTATTGAATTTTATAGCACTAAAAAACTGATGTGTTGACATGCACTAGGAGCACCGTTAAATTATTATTGTTTAAGGTCTATAAATTTTAAATTTCCTAAGATGGTGCATTTAGATCACGACAATGCACCATCACCGATGCATTGACATGAAATAAAAGAATGGTATAATTTTATACATGTAAGGGCACTAAAATATTTGTGTGCTTATGTGTGCAGAACGCACTATGCATTAGTTCAAAATTTTAAAATGAAATTTGTGTTATGACGGTGCATTATTGAAAGCGTACCACACAGTTTATGCAGTTCGTTTGAGTCATTCGGATTTCCCTGCTAGTGGTGCACCCTATAACATTTTATAGAGTTCACCAAATTTCAGTGCAATTCGAACATCTCGAACACATCACACAATTTTTAATTTTTTTTTATAAAAATGGCAAATAATGGCTCAATTTCAAAAGTTAATCCGCTAAAATTTTAAATTATCAAGTAATAATTAATTTACCTGTTGAATCACATGTCGGGGAGGCCTCTTGGTTATGTATGGATAATTTGAACTGTTTCGCATTGTTTTGCAAAATTCAAACTTGAGTCGGCAACCGATAAGAATGAGCAATGTGTTAGTAGCGAATGAGGAATGAGCATAGGTGGAAGGGTGTCTAGGTGGGTGATGTAAGATACCGATGCATATGGATTAGTTGCACTATACAGGGGTGAAAATGAGTTTGACTATACGATGATATTTTTTTTATAAAACCTTGTTTTAGTGCTCCTGGCAATAGGACGCACCGAGGCAGTTCAAAATATAACCACATTGCTCTTAGGTTTTTACATAAAATTTAACATTTTAAAAATATTTTTATTTTTATTTCTTTAATGAAATACGAGTCAGTGCATTTAGTTTTATTACATGCACTAGGGTATTTGTGATTAAATAACACAACATGGTTAGGCTTTTAAATCAAATGTGATGAGTTTTTTAATAAAATAATAAAATAATATATTTTTTAATAACACATAAACCAGAGTGTTCATTTCTATTAGATGCATTGAGTTGTGGTTTATTATGTAGCACACTGAGTTTAGGATTTTAAATAAAATTTAACCAGATTTTAAAAATGTAATAATGTTTAATTTTTTTTTTCATGAAATATATGTTGGTGCATTCGTTTCTACAACGCACAGCTGGGAGTTTAGTATTAGAAAACACGCCGTGATTAGGTTTTTAAATAAAAATTGAAGAGATTTTTTAATATAATAATAATTTTTTTTGATAAAATATAAGACGATGTGTTTGTGTCTAAGATAGACTGGGGAGTTCAATATTAAAAAACGCACCACGAATAAGCTTCTAAACAAAATTTTATGAGTATTTTAATGAAATAAAGTATTTTTATTTTTATTATTTTTTAATAAAATATAATATGATGTGTTTTTTGAAACTTCACGAATTGAGGCATTTTGAATTCGAAATCACACTACTCTGGTTGTAAAAAAATGTTGCACATCTTGCAAAATTTAAATTGTTTTCATCGATGGGTTTTCTAGTGGTGCGACATGATTTTTGGCGAACCCAATGGGGGTTGTTTATAAATGCACAAGTGTGTTTATAGTGATAAACGCACTGAAAAAAAAGTCCGCTAATACCTCCAATCGCTTTCCTATGCTAGTGACCTCCACTATAAATATATATTTAAGATTTTCTGGGAGGAACATCTACTATAGCCTCCACTAAAGAGTCTTTTCCTTGTAGTGTATCTTTTACAATGCATTGCATGCTTATATATTGGATACACATAAATGTCAATTCAAATGTTTCCCAAAGTATCATCATATTGTCCCACAAGAAAGGGGAGGGAAAATGTGATGAGATGGAGAGTGTTTTAAATGATACATAATTTAGGGCATTTATCTCAATGGGAAACCCAACCAACATCTTGCTCTCGCACAGGGCATCAACTTCATGGCTCTCCTCAATATAATTGATAATATGGATAACAACATAAATAATTATATCTGTTAATGTGAACCCAACTAAGTGACAATGAGTAGAGAGATTCCGACATTTTGAAATCATTAGAAGTTGTTGAAATGGGTGTATTGAAGAAATAGTGTAACCTCTTCTAGAGCATGGAATCTCCCAAACATATGAGCTTTAGCAACCCAATTTCCATGAAAGTAGAAAACATATTGGGTTCCTCTATATTCAAACACAGGACGTTAATTCGGAAAAAATGAAGATGAAAATGTTGAATTACAAGCACTTCTTATCCTTTGGATTTCTACAAAGTTTGAAAGGAGCAACAATTCAAGGGTAGAAAACCCATAGCAAGAGACCAAAAATACAAATTGGGGATGACTCTCTCCATTTTTTTTGTTTTCCATGATCAATCAAAATTTACCACCAGTGTTTGGAATGACATGTGGTGTGTTGATTTTTTTTTCAAATTTAAAACTTGGGAAAAAAAAACTTCACAAATCAAGAACCTTATGGTCATTTTCGTTGGGTTGGATATTTTCATTTATGGCATGTTAAAATGTTCTACTCTTAATTCATAAATATCTTTATTGATAACAACTTCACCTTAGAAATTTAGAACAAAAATGAGGGACTCTATGTTGTGAGCATTACTTATGCGAATATAAACAACACTATCATTGTATGGACTATAAGTAGCCATACCCTAGTAGACATAGGAGTCCAATTTCAATTTCAAAGCAATGAGACCTAGAGTTACTCAATGGATAGGTTGGTTAATTTGTAAGAGTGATAATGCTAATAAATGTGAGGTGTCTGTTGTAATGAAGAATGATGAAAATTTAGTGTCGAAAAACAAAAGCTCTAGAAATGTATGGGAAAGCTTCCACAATGCCATTGATGCTCTCCTCATTAATTAAGTGTTCATTGCTTAGAAATCCATCACTCTATATCCTTATCTTTCTCTTTTGGAATTTTTTCTTTCAAATGGGAAAGTAATATCACAATTAAGTTTAGATATGGATATTCAAACATTAAAAAAAAAAATGTGATTATCATTGTGAGAATTGTGCTTATATTCATCCAATTATCTACATAATCAAATCCTCACTTCTTTGTTCTTCATATTTATCATTCATCTTTCCTCGATTCTATGCATCTTTATCTATCATACTCTTTCAGTTTTTTATTTATTGATGCTTCTAACAAATATTATATCTATCTAGCGATAATTTGTGTTGTCAAATATTTCAAACATGTCCCTAGAATTATGTTTTCATGTGTCTAGTCCCAAGCCTAAGATCCATGAGATGTATCATTTACACTTATGAATATTTGGGTAAACATTTTTAACTGAAAGCATAGTTATATCTGCCATAGTTATTGTTAAGGATAACTACTCTGCATTATTTGAGAGCATAATAGTCAACGATAACTATTCTGCTGTCAACTATTCTGCAATATTTGAGAGCCTAATGATTTTTTGTTGCAAGAGATAGATCTGGGACAATATATAGTCCTGAGATAATATCTTTTTGTAAGTGGAATACTCTTATATATGATCAAGTGCATATCCAGGTTTTTGGAACCTTTTTTTTATCCAAAATAGAAATAAGGGAGTTCTTAATTCTTTATTTTCCATTGTTTTTTATTTTGTAAATTTGGAGGTATGACTCATTCATTAGAGTCATCTTTGCACCGAGAGTAGTGAGGTGCTTACAACCCAGTATGGAGGAGATGTGTAATGTTACATGTAACGAAATAACATTTGTACCAAAAATAAAATGCATTTTTTTTTTTTTATGTTGCCTCATAAGATAAAAAAATGAAAACCGAATAAAATGTCATTAAAAAAATAACACCTCAAGAAATTGGATGCCTCTTAGTGCTTGATAGATCCACGTTTATGATGGGTGTATGCTAGCTACTAGAAGTAAAAAAAAACTATATTAAATCCAAGTTTGACAATATAGAAGAGTTATAATAAGTTTTGAGTCACTTAGTTTAGGGTTTTCAATGGACTATAAAAGTAATATAGTTTTCAATGGATTATTTAAAATAATGTGATTTTCTTTGATTAACTTTGATAAGTCAACTTGCATTTGTTATAATAGCCCATAATAATGATATTAAAATTAAAAAAAATAAAAATATAATGATATAAAATATCTTTACCTATCAATTAATTAAACCAACGCTTATACTCATTATACCCACTCCTCGTGCTGACAACGTGCAATGGGACTTCGTCTTCACTCTAAAGCTAACAAAATCAACTCTATCACGTTTTAACACAATCCTTCGGTGGTTGATACTTTATTCCTCGTCTTTCCCACTAGTAACACCAAAAGATTCTTGGAAGTGCCTATTGTCCCAACCAACCAACCAACATCATATGATTCTTCAACCAAAAGAAAACTGAAGGCCACCTCTACCTCTAGTTGGCCGATCAATTTTTATCATAACAACTACTTACTAATTATCACTGTCCATAACGATAACAATAGCGATAGCGATAGCGAGAGCGAGTAATCGAGTACGCCCAATCACCAGATTCCTACGTGGACAAGAAACATTTCCAATTTCCAATTTTATTTGCTTAACTTGCAAAACCCGTGCGGCTCCTTCCGTAAAGAGAGAGTCACATGGCATTGAAATTTAATTTACTCAACCAATACATACCGTTTCACCAATCTCATAAAAAGGGGAGACAAATTGCTGCTTTAAATGGGTATAGGAAGCAGTAATGACAAAGGATTTTCACCCTACCTCAGGGTTTTGTTATCATGATTCCTGTGGCAAAAGGAAGGGCTTAAGTTAATTAGTTTTAATTGTAATTTGCACTTTATTAATTAAATAGTTACAATCACATATTTTACATATGAGTAATTATACAATTCAAACCTATTTTCAATATTAGCTACATTTGATTTGTACTTTACTATTTGTTTGGTTTAAGATTTCTATTTTATTTGGGTATTGCTTTTTGATGATTGAACTAACATATGCTTTATAAAATATTTTATACATAATTAAGGAGTAGTCTATTTATTTTATGTTGTGGATTATTTAATGGGTTTTTATTAGAATTTAGTAATTTATTTTTTGTTAAATCTGAATTTGGAAGCTTTTTAATTGTGTTTTTGAATGCATAAATAGATTCAGCATGCTCAAATACCCATATGACACTCATTTTATGCAATTTCCCACAACTAATATATGCTACTCTAAGATTCTTTAACGTAGAATATTTAGACTACTCCCATAATTAATTGCGTAAGTGTCATAGAGTATTTCCGTAGTTGATGATTTCAATTACGTAAGTCATGGTGTACATGGTGTCATGATATTGGGTGTGTATGTGATTGTTTGTCTTAAGGTGTTTCAATATTCCAAAATGAACCCCCTATATAATTTGTAATATGATTTGGTATTTTCTCAATGGAGAATTGGAGGCATGCACTTGTAGGGCCCATTTTAGGCTAGAGATCGTTTCAAGCATTTAACAATCATTTCATAGGTCAACTATTTGCAAACAAACTACACAATCGTTTGATGTTTTTTCTACTCATTGAGATATTTCTAATGCTCCATAGATCATCTAAATTGAAGCTTGTATTATAAAATTATGCCTCCCACAAGTTTACGAGCCTATCGCTTTAGGCAACACTGTGGAATTTGCGCATGGCATTAGTATGTAACAAAGCTTATTTAAAGCCTTGAGTAACTACATTGTAAAATTTCTTATGTGGTCGGTGTTGGTTAGAATGGCCAAGGATGATAAAAGATATATTTTGAAGGGTTTCTCGATAAATGATTTCCAGGGTAAATATTAGCTATTAAATCTCTTTCATGAGAGAATCCCTAGAACTTTGACTTTAATGAAGATGCATATACATGAAGCATTGGTGGAAGAAGCACACAAAGGATAGTAGATAAAAGAGTGCTCGGTTAAGGAGTGATTGATTTGGTTCACTACATTTTGAGCATGAGGGATGTAGACAATGAAGCAAGTAGATGCTTCAAGGATCGCATGCTCATGCATATTGTAACAACATGTTTTTAACCCCAGTATGTAATTATTTAATTGGGTATATAATGATGAAAGTGATATAAATTGGACATAAATCATATACTATGAACAAGATGATATAATTATGTACATTTTATGTTTAATATATACAAAAAACCACGATTACTGCAAACAAAGAAGGACAAAGATGAGATGAGGGGATATGATTCCACAAGAAGGGAAAGTGAGAAAGGGGTTTAAGGGGAGATGCCCCTAGTGACTTATAAGTTTAAATCATTATCTTTATTATTATTATTATCCTAAGTTTTATAAAGCGTATTTAATTAAAAGTGCATTAACCATAACTTGAGTTAACTATCCTAAGCTTGGGATTAGAAGGGGGGAAATGAAAAATCACGTGTATGTTTTCATCACATGTACCATATCCTAGAGTTATACCAAAGGAAAAATAGAATTAAAGAGTTGTAAATATGTTTTCCCGAGTATATTGGTGCAAGGAAAATCAACTTCCTTTGTGAGAGAACATGTCTTGTAACTGAGTTCATTGGAGTCCCATCACTGAGAGTCTCTATTAGGCTTATGGAGCCCTAGAAGGGAATTGTGAATCACCTGAGGGACTATTAACTCAAATAAGGGGACCAATTCCTTAAGTTGTGCAAGTTGATGAGGGAGGAGTGCTAGAGGATTGGGATAACTGTGGAGGGGGTTCGACACCTGTGATTTTGTTGGGTATTGAGTTGAGTTTTCCTTCTTGTTGATAGATAGCCCCAACTTGAGGGTGGCCTCTGTTATAGAGATAACTCATATAACCGAGTTTCTACAACTACGAGGAACATAAGTTAGTCTGTGGTGACCAAGAGGCTTGGTTTACAATACATCCCATAACACATATGGGATAAATGAATTTCCACCCAGTTATATAGAGAGTGGTTACAAATGATATAATTAAAATGATGCCCATGGGATAACTCTATTTTATAATATTAGACTTATTTCATGCCTTTAAATGATATTTTACCAATATATCACATAAGTCATCATTGCATGTTCTAATAAGGATTGCATGTATGTTTTAATACATGCACTTGTTTAATTTGAGAGACCATAAATTTAATTATGTTGTAAACCTAATAATTAATTAATGAAAAATGAATCTGGTTATCAATGATGGATTTGGTAATTTATTTGAATACCTCGCGGCCCCAAAGGCATGGTGAGGTCATTGGGTATGTGATAGATTGGTATCAAATCCCTGGAATTCAATGTAAGGACTGCATGGAGAAAACTTGAATTCTACATGCAAAGTTTAAGTTTTCTTAAGAAGTGTTCAATAGAACTGCATGAGAAAAATATTAGGGAAATCATGTTTAAGTCCTCCACTAATTTAATTAAACAGTAGTTGTGGTAAAAATTATGAGTTTTAGCTAAAATTGGGTGAAATTTTGCATCAATGTCAAAAGTTTGCAATTATGTTAAGTAACATAAATTCACTTGTATGAGTAAAGAGACAAGAATGCACATTTATGTTGGTTAATAGAATAATCCCCAATATTGAGTATGGTCAGGTGTAAATTTGTGTTGGAATATTGGACAATACTGAGAGGGGGGTGAATCAGTATTGATAACTTTTAAAAATTTAAAACCACTTTTAATTTATTCATTAAAACATAGAATCAACAAGATACATAGAACACAACATTTATCATGGAAGGCCAATTGGGAAAACCACAAACACTTTCTATAACTACAAAATTATATTTACAATTGTTTTTGCAAGCTACAACTTGCTAGAGACACTAATCCCTAAGATTTTTCAACTACAACTGAGGATGCTACAACATCATTGTTTCCGCCTGCTCCAATAGACAAGGATGCTATGACACCCTGCTTTACAACCCCCTTACAGGCTTGCAGCATTCCCTAGCACCACCCTATCTACCTAATTTGTATTTTTCTTCAATCCTGTTAATGATTATTCTTCACGTCATTGGTCTATGTTTTCTCTCGTTGTTACATTGATCTTGATTACTAAGCCATCTTTCTTCCACTTTGAACTTATGTTTAAATACTTCTTTCATCATGTCTTTGAACCATTGTGTCTTTTCATCATTGCGTCTCTTCATTAAAACATTTTCACCAATGCATCTCTTCATTATAGAAACGTATCTTTTCATAAACTGATGCAAAACATCCTGAAACCCTATTTTGGCAGACCTATAACTTTGTCTTCAAGCACATTTTAGGAGAAATAAGACCATGTTCAGATGCACAAATAAACAAGATACATCCTGATGGTACCAGGTTATTTTTATTAGTTTCCTACAAAATATGGCAGCATTTTACTAGGGAACCTTAGACCAATTTTTCAATACTTAGTCAGTTTTCAGCAAATTTCCCAAAATAGTATGAATCCTCATTGTGGCATACCTGTAACTTTTCTTCAAGCATGTTTTAGGGGAATTAAGACCATGGTAAGATGAACACAGAGACAATATAAAAACTGATGGTATCATAAAAAATTTATCAGTATCCTACAAAATATGACATTCATTTTACTGAGGCCACTTAGGCATATTTACCAGAACTGAAACAATGCAAGTCATGTCAGAAATCACTTTTGGAAAACTAATAACTTCACCTTTAGAGATTGTATTGACAAACCAATCATATGATTAGATGCACAAGATGACAATCTAGATGTATATATCCTCATAATCATTTAATTCATCAAATATA
Organism: Pseudotsuga menziesii; assembly: GCA_001517045.1. Classification (NCBI taxonomy): domain Eukaryota; kingdom Viridiplantae; phylum Streptophyta; class Pinopsida; order Pinales; family Pinaceae; genus Pseudotsuga; species Pseudotsuga menziesii. The sequence continues at coordinate 42,006 of LPNX010561993.1, read as the reverse complement.
GAAGATGGCATGTATTTTACAAAGGCTCCTTAGGAAGATTAAGAATAATTTATACTTAATCAAATTTTCAGAGTTTCAACAAGAGTTTCAACAAGTTGGCATACTTTTACATAATGGTGTCAAATTGTAACAATGACTTCATGAGAGGACTAGAACACCATAATATGACTTTGTAGCCTCATCACACATTCCAAATTCCATGTCATCAGTTTCTTTGTTATTCCTTTGTTGTTAATGAACTCTCATTTTCCTATACTTAGTCATTTTTCATAGTTTCAACAAAAATTTCAACAAGTTTCCATACTTTTTATAGAATGGTGTCAAATTGTAAAAATGAATTCATGAGAGCACTATAAAATCATCATATGACTCCTCAGCACACATGTCACTTCATCATACATGTCATGTCATTTCCTTTGTCATTAATGAACTCCTTTGACATCAATGGAAACCACGACAAGGTATATAATGCAAGGTTTCAAATTTATGGTTAGCCAACTTGGGAGCAAATTGGCACTAGGAGGCAGTAGTATCTCTCATCCTGAGGAGAAAAAGATAGCTAGTGAAACAATTTTCTCAAGGGCCAAGCCTCACAATCGCCCTAATGAATTCAAGAGAAAAGCAAGAGCCATTATGCCCAAGTTTCTTGAGTCTAAAGAGGAGCCTAGTACTCATTATGGTATGAAGGAATCCTTAGAAGAGTGGAAGCAACTAAGTGAAGAGTGTAGGAGGAATCTACAATTAGAACAATTCTTTAATGTCTCCAACAAGCTGAAATCCAGAGGAGGTAGAAAAATTCATTTCCAAAATAAAGAATTGAAGTCTACCATAAACAAGGTATATATGCACATATTTGATGGCTCACCACAAATTTATGCTAGTTCTTGGATACAAAAAATAGATGTATATTTTCAGTTGACTCCAATGGTTGAAGAGGATGATTTGACAATGGTTATTATGGATCTTTAAGGGGAAGCTAATGATCAAATAAAATATTATGAATAGTGTGTTGACAGGTTGGTGGAAAGGTTTTACTAAAATTAACTTGAAATTCCTTTCAAAGAATTGGAAAAGTTGAAGCGAAATGGAACCCCTGAGGCCTACATGTTGGAGTTCCAAAATTTGTCAGTTATGGTTACTGATATCTCTATGGATTTCTTAGTATTTCTCTTTTCTAAAGGGTTGGATGAAACTTTGAAGGGATTGGTTAAAGTCCACAATCCAACTACCTTGAAATATGCCATGAACTTGACCAAATATTTTCAAAATGCGCTACCCAAGACAAAGTTTCCTCCCAAGCCTACTTTTCCTTCCAAGTTCAAAGATGACAAGAAATCATGGAAAAAAGAATCAATTGTAAAGGATAAGAATGATGGACCAAGTAAGGAAGAGCTCACGAGGTAGAAGCTATGTTTCACATGTCATCAACCATGGGTACCCAAGCATAAATGTGCTAAGGGGAAAGCACATATCATTCAAGTTTTTCTAGATGATGAGGATAAAATGGAGAAATATGCACAAAAAGAAGCCTTGGAAGAAGGATATGAAAAAATAGAAGAAAGTCATCCACAACATGTGTTAACCCAAAAAATCCCTCACTTAGCTCTACATGGCCTACACCACCCAAGGACACCCATGCATGACCTTCGTATCACCCCATTAGACCCTCACACCCTAAAAAAGGCTTAAAAATGAGTAAAAGGCCTTAAAACCCCCCAAAAGTAGCCTAAATAACTCTCATAGGGGCTAAAGCCTCCAAAAAGGGGCTAAAGCCTCTAAAAAGGGGCTAAAGCCTCTAAGAAGGGGCTAAAACCCCTCAAAGGATCCTAAAACCCTAAAAGGGGCTAACATCCCAAAAAGGGGTTAAAGCCTTGACCAAGGGCTTAAAACCCTAAAAATCCCCAAAAAAGCTATAAGAGGAGGGGTGGTGGTCACTCTCAAACAACTCTTCCCTTGCATACTGTTATGTTGCCCGTTGATGCCTTTAGACCCTTTGTCTCTCAAGCCACCCACATCCCTCCTCTCATCCATTCATTCCTTCATTGAGCCATAGCTCCTCCATAGCCAAGAGAGAGAGAGAGGTGCTTCTTCCAGCCAGGGCATGGTGGCCCATTGCACGAAAGAGAAGGTATACATGTGTATTTTGTTTTATTTCTTTGCTTTTATCTAATCCATAGCTTGTTTGCAGGTTTTCATTTTCTCTTTGCAGGTTTATTTCTAACATGTTTTTGCAGGTTTATTGTTTCTAATAGTTATTTGTAGGTTATTGAAGCAAAGCCCTAACATTGTTTATAGAGGGGCTTCCGATCGTTTCTTGTCTTTCTATTCTTTCTTGCTTTCTGTCCATTTATTTTATGCATTTCCACATAGGAACCTACCCTTCCTTCCTATAGATGAAAGGGAGCCATTCCTGCCCTGTAACAAGGGAGAAATCCCTGCTACAGAACTGGCGACCATACCAGGTCGATCCCACAGGATCCTTGGTTCAGTTTTCTAAATTTCAAGTTTTATTTCAGTTTATGCCCTAGGTTTAAAATTTCTTATCAAATCTAGTTTAAATCCTGTTTATTTGTAGTTTATTGTTTCTACTGAGCCTCCATAAGGCAAATCCGAGTCCATTTGGCCATAATACAGGTTACTGTTGATCGGATTTGACTTAGGATAAAAAAACCCCCAATCCGGAGCAGGTCGCACTTATCGGGCCTAAACAGGGGATCGAGTCGCTCATTTAGGCCTCATAGGTGCGACCAAGTCACCCTTTTCCCCCCAAAAGGTGTGACTTCCTCCAGAAAGGTAGACAACTTCTGTTTGTGAAATCTGTACGACCCCCTCGCCTGTTTCTGGAAAAACTTGGAGACCGCCTCGCCTGTTTCTAGAAACATTTGGTGACCCCCTCGCCACATTTGACTTGAAATGTGTAGTCTGTCACTCAGAAGTTAATTTTCAATTTACTAAGGACTATCAGTACGGCTCAGCCACCTCTGTCCAGCACAATAGTCCCATTTTTGTTTCAGTTTTAGTTTACTACAATTTCATGTACAAACAAAGTGTAAATTCAAAAAATCTTAATTGGTTAATCAACATAGCCTAACTAAAACTGACATAAAATTAACAGTATTGCTTACCCTTACTCCTCTACCTGGTCATCACCCTTCAGGGTATTTTGGGATAAGATGAAGGGCACAGCTTGTATAGTAATAGGCCCTTCACCCAATATTGTTCTAAACCATTAAAAACGAATGACTTGGAAGGTAGAGGGGGTAGAGAAGGAGGGATTTCGACAACGCTAAGTGTCCTCCCTGTTGACCAAACTTGCATCAAGAAGGTGACTTATGGATCTATGGATGGGTTTAGTCCCATTGTGTTGAGAGCCCAACACCTTCTCCTGGTTGAAGAAGAATATAGGTGTAAGGTAGTCACCTAGTTAGGCTATCACAATTCAGGGTAAAAATGGTATCTGTCTACAAAATTTCTGTTCATTTAATGCTTTCAACCACAATATGATGAATTCATAAACCATTTTCAGCCACCAAATAACAAAAACATAGAAAGACATACACACCATACCACGTAAATCAACCCCACTCAGTTCATGATGCTGAGAGAGCCACTAAAATTGATTAATTTACACTAAGTTCAAAAATTCTTAGTCTTTGAGGACATAAGTCCCTGACTGCCTTAACTATGGGAAGTACTTGGGCTTTGCCTAGAAACTCATTATGAGGAGTACTACGGGAACCCCAAAGTAGCTGGCCGCTGAGAGGAATTGCCAAGTGAAAAGGACAACGACCCCCACCGATTGAGTAGAACACCCATGAGGAAAAAGCCAAGTGCTGTCTTCTGGCAGTCTTGGTGGCCGAGTGACCACCTACAGCCAATAGGAAGCCATTTGAGACTGAGGTCCAAAATATCATTCCCATTAGTTTGATACATAAATCTAACACAATTGATCCCCCACGCTCTTCCTCACGCCTAAGAGGCGAACCACCATAATTTGAAAAATTGAATCGACATCGTTGAGACCATTCTTGATGACCTCTCACACCATTCCATTTATGGTGCTCCTCAAACAGCATCGTAGATGACTCGATCAGGCTAAGATTGTTCCAATGCACCCTCATAGGTACGGCAACCAAATGGTACATTGAGCTACCGCAAGACAAGTACCTAGATTTCAACTCCTTAGCTTTCATGTTCCTGTAGTATTTCCAAATCTCTGTCAAATATGATGAAGGGGTGGAAATATTGTTATCCTGTCGCCACAACACCGTGACACATATAACCGACCACATCCATGATTTGTGGCAACGTCGTAGTTTGTGCAAGATTCAACTTGACGACATGATCTTTTTGGATTGGTTCCTCAAAACCTTGCTCCCACCCATAGCAAAGAACGCCGCATTTGAACGTCCCTAATCCGAAGAAGAGGCCATACTGAAAGCCCAACAGTTTGACTTGATCTATGCGCAGTCTGGATACCTCTACACCGTCATTCTAGACACTCCCCGTTCGGGTACCTCCTACTGGGATGTACCGGGGGCATCCCATGCTACAGATGGCATCATAGGCTCAGTCTCCCAACAACGATAGCACCGTCCGACACCACCTACAGTTCCACCACAACTGAGCAACATGGCTAGTGTTTCCTACTAGAACCAAACTCTGGACTATGCCAGAATGATGTCCCAGTCTAGAGCAACAACTTCCTATGCACAAACTGCACCACCGCAGCAGTCTCAAGCCTTGGCATGGCGGACACAACAATACATGGGGAAAATTCCCACATTTGTGGCACCGCTGCCCACCCAAATTTATTATGCACCACCAGTGCAAGCGGTTCAAGCTCCCATCCCTGCTCCACCTGCTCTGTTGGGACAAGTATTTGCACAACAAAACTATCCCAACCAGCCTGCCCCCAAAAATCAACAAGGGAAAGCTAGAAATAATCGACCCCCAAACCAAGCCAATAATCAACCGCAGGGATGTGGTTAACAACCAAACCCACCCAACAATGCTGCGGCAAACCAACCCACCCAAAATCCCCCACGACCAAATGCACCAAGATGCAATGCCCCGTTGTGCACAAACCAACCGTGGACACTCTGTGAGGTCTACAGGAACTACACATTTGAGTGTCCCCTCATGGGTCGCGCTAAGCAGGCCATTCAGAACGAGATTCAATAGGTCGCCAACGCTACAAACCAAGCCCAACCCAACCTGGCACCACAAGGGCCTCCTCCTATGGTGCTTCAGAACCCATTACTAGTCCAAGGATTGGTGGCAACCACACCCCCTCCCCAACCAAATACCAATGCTCTGGGGGCACCTCCCACGGCCAAAATAGGTGTCCACCACCTGCTAGCCATGATGACTGAAGAGGTTAACCTACAAACCAGACGGAATTAGTACGGAACCACCATTGAAGCTACTAACACATCAACGGCATCGACGTCCAAATTGGTCAATTCACCTCTTCAGTTACCCCCTTTCCCCCACCCCCCCATACATCGGGTCTCTAATAACGCCACGACTAGAGCTATGGTCAGCTATAGCATTGTGGAGGATTTGGCCCAAACACCAACGGCCATGTCCACTGTGGAGGTACTCAAAACGTGCCTAATGTAGCGGAAAGCCTTACTAGCTGCTCTTGGGGCCATAGACTCCTCCGACTCCAAGTTTATCACATTTGACACAAAGAATGGAGAACCGCGCATGCCATCCACTATCGCCTTCCAAATCCTGCTGTCTATCTAGAATTTGGTTGTGCATCGGTGCATAGTAGATGAGGGGGAATTTACTTGCGTCATGTCTACCCTAGTCTAGCAGAAACTTGGATCACCAATTCTGCAACCATCCTCCACAACTCTGCGAGCTTATGATGGCCATCCCACTAAAGCCCATGGAATCCTTCTCCATGTCCCCATCACATTAGCCAAGAAGATAGTTCTGATTGACATAGCGGTTGTCAATGCTCAACTGGACTATAACCTCCTTCTCGGAAGAAGTTATATGTACACCATGAGAGCGGTCGCGTCAACTATCTTCTGCCTCATGATGTTCCCCCATGAAGGGAAGATCGTTACGGTTGATCAACTCACTTATCATGATCCACGAGGGTTAACGACACCCACCAACGTTATCCCTACCATCACCACCATTGAGCCACAGGGGACGACCGCACATGCCAATGTTGTCCCTGCAATCAACACCATGGTCGACAACACACCAACCTCCCCATTGTTGAATGTGGGCCCTAGGTTGTTTTTTGATACCACCATGATGGCTCATTTCCCCTTAGTGTCACCACCACTGACAGAAAATGAGACTACGGACTTGTGCATGGTCTCATCTAGCACCGTTGCACCCAAACAACAAGTGCAACCACAGCCCCAACCGTAACCGCAACACCATGCACAACCACAACACCAACAGCAGCCGCAACATCACCCACAGCCGCAGCATTACGTGCATCTGAAACCACAACTGCATCCCCACATACAACCAGCAGGGAGTTATCTGGGCTCCCCACTAGTCCATACAATTCCCTTCCTCTTTCCCCCACCCGATGTCATGAGCAAGCCGATAATGGCCACCCTAAACCTACCCAACTTTACATTGGGAATTCCTATGTGGTATCTTGATCCACCAACTCAACCATCAATGCCCCAGGTAGTCTTAACACTTGTGCAACCCATTGCGGTCGAGTCCCATCCTCCACCCAGTTCGCAAAAACCAATTGCCCCACCCGAAAAGGGCCAGGGGCAAGAATGCCAAAGCCACTGCGGAACCTCGACAGATCCCGCCTTGCACTATCTATGAACAATAGGGCCATCCAACTCAGAATTGCCCTGAAATTCCAATGATTCGTGCGCATTTGGATGCCATGGACACAACCGAAAACCTCCCCTTGGTTGAACTTCCAACTGCGCCAATAGTCAGAAACAAGTCACTGAGAAAAAACCATGCTTGGGCCCTCTCTAGTTTGTATGGACATTATTCTCACCATTGTCAAGACTTGCCCGAATTTCGAATGGCTTTAGCCAACCTCCATCAACATTTCTTGGATTTTGAGATCACCCTGATCGAAGAAGTTTACCCCCCACCTCCTTCTTTAGACACCATGTCCATTTACATGATGTCCAGTTCAACTGAACCATTCGTCTCCACCTCCAACGACGGTCCATTAGACCTGTCTCTTCATTGCTTCTGCAATGATGAGGAGATACTTGAAGCTTTAACTGCCCTGGAATACCCATGGAACGATAGGCACCATCACTCATTTTCCTCCCTGAAGAAATTTTGTCGCAGTCTGACTAGTTTTCCGTGGAAACCAAATATTTCATCCATGGGAAAGTCGACTGGTTCAAGAACCCCATCCTGACACCAGATGCCTTCGAAGAAGGGAACATGGCCAACATTTCGCCCACCATCAAAATCAACATCTCAACGAATCCAGAGATAGTTGAAGAAATCATGCTGGGGGCATCTTGCTCCCCGAAAGAGGTCACTGCCTACAAATCTCTCTTCCAAGAATTCCGCGATATCTTTGCCTAGTCTTACACTGAAATTCCTGGCTTAGATCCATCCATCGTGGAACACCACATCGACACATGGCCTGATGTGGCCCTAGTATGCCAAAAGCAACGACCGATTCACCCTTCCAAAGTGTCCCTGGTGAAAGCCGAGATAGAGAAGCTATGCAGAGCCGGCTTCATCTACCCCATTGTCTACACCACTTGGGTTTCTAATCCTATTCCCGTGAATAGAAAACAGGGTACCATTCGCGTTTGCATATACTTTCACGATCTCAATGGGGCATGTCCCAAAGACAACTTCCCAACACCCTTCATTGATCAGATTATCGATGCATGCACCGGACATGAGGCCTTTTCCTTCATGGATAGATTTTCTGGCTATAACCAAATCCAAATCCGAAAAGAAGACCGTTATAAGACAACATTCACAAGCCTATGGGGCACATTCATGTATCGCATCATGCCCTTTGTCTTGAAAAACGCTGGAGCCACCTTCCAGCATGCCATGAGACACTGCTTCCGAGAATTCGTTCACATCATCTTGGTTTGTCTCGACAACCTCATTATGTGGTCACAGAAGCAAACACAACACATAGACAACTTGCGACAAGTCTTCCTACGATGTTGCAAGTACGAAATCTGCTTGAACCATTTCAAGTGTTCTTTTTGTGTCCCAATGGGCCGTCTTCTAGGGTTCATCGTGTTACACAAAGGAATGACCATTGATCCTTGGAAAGTCCAAACGAATTTCCCTCTAACGTCACCCCTTTGAGTGATGATAGTACAACTTGCATTATAGTCTTCCTCCTTTTTGTTTTACACATTTAAAAAAAATGAGTCTTATGTATCATTTCCTCTCATTGCTCCAGATGGAGCACACCTCAAACTGGTATATGGGATTTGCTGATGGAGCAAGAAGATGATCTCCAAACCTTGCCTCGGCTGCATGGGTCATCTACTCCCCATCACACGAGTTGATACATATCGACAGAATATGCGTGGGTAGTGCAACCAACAACTAGGCTAAGTACGATGGTGTCAATGGCCTCTTGGATGCCGCTCTCCAGTTAGGCGTTCACCATATCGATGTCTTCTTAGACTACCAGCTGTTTGTTTCTCAGTTGAACAACTACTATCAGGTACATGATCCTTGCCTCTTTAGAAAATTCCTGTGCACTAAACAGATGGTTAGAGCATTTGAGTCCATCACATTCACACATGTTCCCAGAAACCTCAATAGTGTAGCAGATCAAATGGTTAATGACATTCTAAACTGGCACATTCACAATAGCATATAGGAAACATACAACCATAATATCATGCATAATCATATTTAAAAATACACACACAAATGTAATAATACATCATCTAGCCATTGCATTCCACATCATCATAAAAAGACTCACACTTATAAAAGCACATCCACATGCATAATATATATATATATATATAGATATATAGATCAGTCACATGTCCAAACATGTCCAATACAAAATGAGAGGCCACATATGCTTTCTCGGCAGGATATACATAGCGACACAAAAAATCCTAGGTGCACCAATGCACTAGGGGTAGCCCCACTAGGTTGCTAATCTGACTCAGACTCATCATCTGACTCAGTATCATCATTCTCCTCAGAGGACTCATCCTCTGTAGGAAGATCACCTCTCGCCGCCTAACGAATGTGCTCATAATCCATAACCATCCTCCTCATCATGAAAGTCCACTTTGCAGGAAAGCTACGGATAGAAGCAATCACATCATTGCTCAGATGCTGCCAGCCATTGTCAGAGACCCCAGCAATAAGTTGCTCCAGATGAGGCAGTAGTCCATCCATCTCCTGCCGTCGCCTGTGAGGTTTTCCATTAGGAACTGATGGAGGATTCACACTAACCACTCGCCTCTGATGACCAGGCGGTGGGCGAGGTCCAATATCTACACATGCAAACAAGGACACCATTAGTCCACACATATCAACATACAACTATCAACTAGCTCAAACTACATTATGTATAAAGATGAACATAAAAACATCATGCATACATAGCAGCTCGTCCCCATGCCTAGCCGGGAGGTCGAGGCATCTCAGGGTCCCCATGATAGTTCATACCCACATATGGGTACTCCTCAATCACTACTGGAAGCTGACACCACTGCTCTACTAGATCCTCAGTAAAGAAGCGGCCCACTCTATCGCCACCCTCTCAGATCATCATTTGACACCACTGGTACATCCGCGGCTCCCGTGGACCACTATCATGTACATCCCGATGCGGACGCAGTGTAGGTACTTTCTCAAAAAAGAAAGCACACAAAAACGAGCCAAAACAAAATCTTGCATCAGATGACTTCGACTTGTTCAATTGACACCGAACAGGCTGAAGATACATCTGAGCCCATCCATAATACGTGCCTCCCATAGCATGCCCTACTAGTTGAAGTTTCCCTCCCGATATCTTGTGGCTCCTTGTGGAACTCAAGATCTGCAGCATTAAGGTCGCCACTACTCGTGTCGACAGATCCTCGATGTCGCACATCAGGATATAGGATCCACGCACATACGCCGTAGCGTAATAGTGCCTATTGCATAGCTCCTCAATGTCTCCCCCCGAGACAACACTAGTTCCAAGTCACCAACAACTCCCAACATATGGAGCCCAATCAAGAAGTATACATCTGCTAGCGTGATCTCAATCTGTTGGCCCTAGAAGAGGAAGACCTCCTCCTCAACATCCCAAAAACTCACCAGCATTTGCAGCAGCAAACTCAAGCTCTTCATGAGGGGTATCCTCATGAACTTCAGTAAGTCGCAATGGGCCAGTGTATCATGCACATTCATGTCTCATAATGATGCCTCCCGACGGTCTTTACAGCCTCTCTCTCGCCACTTGATCTCAGCCATCCTGCACAAGCAAAAAACATATGTTAGCCACTGTTCTCATCAAAAAACATTACCCAGAGGCCAAGTCGCACCTATTTGGGAAAAATGACTGACCAGGTCGCTCAAGAATGCCCCATAGGTGTGACGAGGGCACTCCTTTTCCTTCGAAAGGTGCGACTTGCCTCCATGAAACCCCAACAAGCTCATGGAGGCCCTTCGAGTGGGCAAATGTAGAATGTAAACCCCCAAAAAGAGGAGATTCAATGAGAGCTCTTACCTGCAAGTTACGGAACTCAAAACCACTAGTTGGAACAAGAGAAATTAGCAAATGAAGATTTAGGGCCCACCTCTCCAACTCCACAATGAACAGTGACAATGACACCTCACCAAGTGGTCCCCACCCTTATATAGGCCCTATTTGACCTAATTTCTCATGTTTGACATAGCAGGACCATACAAAGTCCGTTTGAGATGCCATTTGTGCCACTGGTTTCAGAATTCTGTCCTCTATCTCCTTATGTGACCATCGTCCCATGTTTAACAAATAAATTTTGGGACCATTTCCCAGAAGCTACCTCGATTTACGAGCCATAGCATGGCAATGCAAGTGTCTACAGACCTGTACTTGTATCACTCTCCCCTACTGCTATTCATGCAGGTTTTTGGGCCACTGCCCATTAAGGGTTACCATTTTTCTTCTTATTTTGTATTTTAACACATAGCTGTCTACTCCATCCACCGCACCTTACGCGGACCTCTAGACCATTATCCACAAAACAATTTATTTTTCTTGCATGTATTGGGCATATAAGTGCCCCCGAAATTGCACTCACATCACATGTAGTCAAGTCCGTTCACTGTAACTCACACACAACTCTCTTGACCTCTGTCCAAGAGACACCTCAGTTTGCATGCCTCTATTGTACCGACTCGCGAGCCTCTGTCGCGATCTATCCCATGCATGTATTGGTATGTTTGAGAGCCCTCTACTCCATCCATACTGCGAGGATGACATTTGGACCACTGTCCACCGTCCTGAGATGGGGAATCGCCTGTGCCACCACAATCAACTGACCGTACTGGAGTTTTGTCTAAGCTCTTTTCCGACTCCTAAAAATAATGAAAAGATAGCCGAGCGCAGCTGCTTCCTTTCCCACTTGCTAAAGTATAGGAAAGGGCATCTACATCATCGTGTTTATATCCTTTTGCAGACTATGTAGACCATTCAATGAAAAGGACCATCTTGGTGTATTCAAGCCAAGATTGTTCCCCTCTGCATACTTTTATGCTTTCTCGGGCAGAGGGACCGCACTTTATGAAAAAGCTCACCATGGGTTGTTGTTAAGCTCTTTTCCAGCCTTCTCATCAAGAAAATATTTCCAAGCAAACTTGGTTTCGTTCATGCTTGTAAACGTATCTGAATGACTGTTTAGTCAGTATAGGTTTAACCTTTTTTGGCCTGGTTGGACTACCAATGGTAAAGAAGTCTCTCATCCCCTACAAGATGGGCGAGCTCTCCTATGTATACTTTTATCATTTTTCGAGAACATGAGACTACCAATGAAAAAGATCCCCCACTGGAGTCTTCTTTGTGCTTCCAGACTCTCTAAAATTGAAAGCACCATCGAGCATTTACCTTCTCGGGCTCACCAAAAATCCACAAGATCATACCATAACGATGTCTCTAGACACCACCCCACGAAAACAGTTTGGTATCATTCCCACGTTGGGTCACCTTTGTTCAAAGTACTCTGCAATGTGTCTTCCTTGGACCCCATCAATATCAAAAGTGTCCACCTCCCCCAAGTATTTCCCATCTGCAATGACATTCCCAGTATTACAGCTAGGATCCCATTCCCATGAGTCAGTTTCATTTGCTGCCTGGTCCGCCCTGTCGTCATACTCTGAACAAAGGAAGTTTGAGTCTACCACACTCCCCCTACCCCTATTCAATTATTTTCCTCCCCCTCCCCCCTCCATTCAGTGGGTGAGTCCGCAGATTGTCTCACACCTTTCAGTTATCTCCCTTGTGCTTCTAGTCAAGGAAACATCATTTCCTTGACTAGGGGCAGGTCTCCCTCTATTGACAACAACACACATATTCTAGAGGATAGACCTAGAGATCCCTATACCTTGGTTTCATTAACATCATTGATGAGTTCCTTGGACCACTTGAGAGGAGTCCTTAGTGCCTCTCAGGATAGTTGCTTCTCATGTGCTCAACTCCAACTACATCATCGCATCGTTAAGATTCATACAGGGTTTGGTTCGTGCAGTATTTGGTCAAAGACCCCAAATGTCACCTGACTCTAGCACAGTGATGAGTCTACTTGAGGGACATAAATAGGTTATGTCCCTTGTGATTTTCGGGTTGCATTGGAGACATTGTTCAGAATCCCCAGCAGTGCTTCTATATAGATTTATGATTGAGGCAGCATACTTGTACCATAGAGACTCTGACTCTCAATCAGCGAGTTCATACATCCACGTACCATCCTAGATCTAGCAGGTCGTCAGTCATGAAGATATAGCATTCCATGAGAATGCCATGGGTCCAATGTACCAATTCTTCATATCAGTATTGTATTTAGCCTCACATTGAGGCAACCACTACCATCAGTTGTATATGATCGACTCTTGTATTTTAGAGCATAGATCAAATTATTATTTTGACATTGTCACGAGCATGGGGATGCTCGCCTCATCCATATACATGTCACAATTATTTTTATCTCACCCATTGATGGGAACCATATGAATACAAAAACCAAAATCCACCATGCCCCAGCCCTGGAAGCACCACCACTTCGCAGCAAATCCTATGATGTTCGTCGGCCATACGATGAGCTCCTTCCCTCACACATCATGGGGAAATTTGTTAACTCAAAAAATCCCTCGCTCAGCTCTACATGGCCTACACCACCCAAGGAAACCCATGCACAACCTTTGTATCACCCCCTTAGACCCCCACACCCTCAAAAGGCTTAAAAATGAGTAAAAGGGCTTAAAAACCCCATAAAGTAGCCTAAATAACTCTCCTATGGGCTAAAGCCTCCAAAAAGGGGATAAAACCCCTCAAAGGAGCCTAAAACCCTAAAAGTAGCTAAAGTTAGGGCAGAAGGGGCTAAAGCCCTGACCAAGGGCTTAAAACCCTAAAAATACCCAAAAAAGCTATAAAAGGAGGGGTGGGGGTCACTCTCAAACAACTCTTCCCTTGCGTACTATTATGCTGCCTATGGATTCCTTGAGACCCTTTGTCTCTCAAGCCACCCACATCCCTCCTCTCATCCATTCATTCCTTCATTGAGCCATAGCTCCTCCATAGCCAAGAGAGAGAGAGAGGTGCTTCTTCCAGCCAGGGCATGGTGGCCCATTGCACCAAAGAGAAGGTGTACATGTGTGTTTTGTTTTATTTCTTTGCTTTTATCTAATTCATAGCTTGTTTGCAGGTTTTCATTTTCTCTTTGCAGGTTTATTTCTAACATGTTTTTGCAGGTTTATTGTTTCTAATAGTTATTTGTAGGTTATTGAAGCAAAGCCCTAACATTGTTTGCAGAGGGGCTTCCGGCCATTTTTTGTCTTTCCGTTCTTTCTTGTTTTCTGTCCATTTATTTTCTGCATTTCCACACAGGAACCTACCCTTCCGTCCTATAGATGGAAGGGAGCCATTCCTACCTTGTAGCAAGGGAGAAATCCCTGCTACAACATGAACCATGGAATATGGTGGTATTATCAGGTTTGCCTCAATTTCATACCCTCAAATGCAAAGGTATTGTCAAAGGGAAGAAAGTTACATCACTTATCGATGGAGGAGCAACCCATAACTTCATTGATGCATCCTTAGTGGAGAATAAAGTTTCCTACCAAAAATTTTGATGGATTTATAGTCATCATTCCAGGTAAAAATTCTATGGATTGTAATACATGGATTCCAAATCTACAACTTACCATAGAGAATTACATTATTACTAAAAGATTCTATGTGATGAATGTTGTTGGTACAAATGTAGTTTTGGGAGTCCAATGGTTGTACTCTATAGGAGAGCATACTGTGAACTACCAAGTACTTGAAATGAGATTTAATATTCAGAGGGAAATCCAATATTAGTGAGGGTAATGCACACCTATCCTAACCAAGTGGTGTCTTCACATGGTATGAGGTCCATTTTGAGACATGGAGACATTGAATGGGTTGTAGAATGTCTCATCACTTATCCCAAACTTATCATAAAATTTCCATAATATCCAAAGGAGATAAGGAAGCTGTTGCACAAGTAAGAAAATGTTTTTGGATACCTCCCCCCTGGAAGTCCATCGGATAGGGAAGTTGAACATGCCATTGTGTTGGAGGTAGGTACTCAAAAGATCCAAATGAAACCATACATACACCCAAAAATGTTTAGGGATGAGATTGAGAATGTTATCAAAGAACTTTTGGAGTTGGGACTCATAAATCCAAGTTCAATTCCTTATGCTTCAACGGTTTTCTTGGTGAAGAAAAGATGTAACCTTGAGAATGTGCGTCGATTTCAAAGCTATAAACAAGAATACAATGAAGAATATATACCCCATTCCTTGAATAGATGAGCTTATGGATGAAATATTTCGATAAAAAATATTTACATATGGTTACCATCAGATTCAAATGAAGGAGAAAAATGTGCAAAAACTGATTTTAGGTGTCATTTTGGTCATTTCATATTCCTTGTGATGCCCTTTCGATTGAACAATAATCCTACAGCCTTCCATTTGTGTATGAAAAATATTTTCCAATCAGCTTCATAAGTTTATTTTAGTTTTCTTTGATGATATTTAAATTTACATTAAGACATGGGAGGAGAATTTGCATCATTAGTATAAGTTGTATTGAATTTTTTTCATGAACAATCTTTGTTTGCAAAGTAGTCCAAGTGTGACTTTGGGTTGACATAAATTTTGTATCTTGGAAACATCATTGGAAAATATGGTGTAAAGTTGCACTTGGAGAAAATAAGGGACATTATTGATTGGCCGTCACCCAAGAACGTCGCTGAATTGAGGGGTTTTATTGGGATCTACACTTACTATAGGAAATTTGTGAAGGGGTTTTCAAAATTAATATCTCCCCTCACTTATTTGACAAAGAAGGGTGATTTTCAATGGAATGAAGATGTAGAAAAATCCTACCAAATAGTTAAATATGTGATGAGTAGTTGTCCTATGCTTACTTTACCATATTTTTCTAAACCATTTTTCTTGGCTTGTGATGCATTAGGGGAAGGCTAATGAGTAGTCTTAAAGAAAAATTAGCATCCCATAGCTTTTGAAAGAAGGAAGCTACAACCACATGAGATACTATACTCTATATTGACAAGTAAATGTTGGCCATCATGCATGCTTTCATCAAGTTTAAACAATATCTGGTGGGAAATGAATTTGTAGTTAAAATTGATAACAATATATTAAAGAATTTCCTTACACAAAAATATCTCAATGAAAGGAAACAAAAATGAGTGAGTAAGATTTAGGCCTTTGATTTTTACATTGAATATGTTAAAGGGAAGAAAAATGTTGTATCATATGCATTGTCTAGAAGACTCTCACTCTCTTTTATGGAAATTTCAAAGCATTGGAAAGCTGAACTAATAGTAGAGTATTCTAAAGATAGATGTGCTTATGAACTGTTAGATGGGGATAATGGATATGATAGGTATAAAGTGTTGATCGACCTAATCTACTATAAATATTGAATCTATTTAATTTTTGGTTCGAATTTGAAGCAAATTTTTTTGAATGCAGTTCATGATTCTCCTTTTGCAGGACATCCCAGTTTCTTTAAAACAAATAGGAAGCTAAGAGAAAGGTTATTTTGGAAAGGCATAAAGGAATATGTTCTAAAGTATGTTAATGAATGCAATATATGTCATCAAAAAAAAGTTGAGCACAACCATCCAATTCGTATCTTACAACCATTGCTTATACCAGAACAAAAGTGGGAAAGCATCTCCATGGACTGTAAATTTTCCTTTAATATTCAACTAGGGCTAAACAGTGCATGAAAAATATCAACTGACAACCAAACATGAATATCTTTTACCATATGCGGCGGAATATAAAACTGATAAATAAATCACAACATCACATCACGATATTGACACTATTATTTTGGGTATGGAAACCCCCAGAAAAACCCAAGATGGGAAAACCGGTGCAGTAGTCAGATATAGATTTTATTATGAGAAAATATGGAACTTTTAAAATAATTGCAAATTCACCCAAACCTGGAAAATGCAGTACCCAGAAGAATCACTAGGCAAATCCCAGCTAAACCTCAACACCCTCCTGTGTGAGTGTATGACCCAGCTGTACGAAGCTCGATGATCCTATTGCTCGCTCCTCTGTCTTCTTAGATAAATCCTTTGTTTGAATTTCTCTCCTTGTCTGTATCCTTCCTCTATCTAAATACAAGTGTGTGTTTTCTCTCCACCAATTGATCTCTCTTTTATAACTTTAGGTAAAGTGAAAACCCTAATTTCACTTTCACTTTAACTAGTGGTAAAGAAAAAACCCTAATTTTACTTTCACTTTAACTAGTGGTTCACTAAAGTTAATTTAGATCACTTTAATTTATTTTCCAAAGTAAATTAAATACAACTGGTTTCCTATTTTAAGTCTTCTCCATGCAATAACACATGCATGCAGGAAGACCTTCCTTGTTTCTACTAGTTTAACACTCCCTCTCAATGAAGAAGGGATTCGATAGAAACCCCAAATTATCCTTGAACTTCACAAAACTCTGTGTGCAAAGTGACTTGGTGAAAATGTCTGCCACCTACTCATTTGTCTGTATGTACTCCTGCAACCAAATGGTTCCCCTCTGAACACAATCTCTCAAGAAGTGGTATCTGATGTCTATGTGTTTGCTTCGGTCATGGAACACTGGATTCTCAGATAGCCCAATGCCACTCTGATTGTCATAGTGAACTACTATAGCCTATATCTCAAACTCGAACAACCCTGCAAGTGACTTCCTCAACCACATACCCTCACAAGAAGCCATGCTAGCTTCCATGTACTCAGCCTCTGCCGAGCTCAATGCAATTGACTTCTGCTTCCTACTGAACCAAGAGACAAACCCTGATTCGATGCTGAAACAACAACCTGAAGTACTCTTTCGGTTCTCTACACATCCTGCCCAGTCAACATCTGTGAAACTTGCTAACTGCACACTCCCCCTGCTCTCATAAACCAATCCATACTCCACTATACCTTTGATGTAGTGAAGTATGTGCTTCGCAACCATCCAATGCACTCTCTGAGGGTTCACCATGAACTAATTCAAAGAGTTGACCTCAAAGATGATGTTTGGTCGAGTGTTGACTAGATATATAAGCGATTCAATAAGCAGCCGATACAAGGTAGGATCAAATCCATCTGATCCTGATGCATCAATCTTCCTCCAGTTGGAAACTAGAGGTATGGCCATAGGTTTGCAGTCCTCCATCCTGAATCTCTTCAGGATCTCTACCTCATACTTCCCCTATTTGATGAAGAAGCATCCATCTCCTTACCAAACCTCCAAGCCCAAAAAGTAATGCATTAGCCCAAGGTCTTTCATCTCAAACTCTACTACAAGGTTGGACTTACAGTTTCCAATTAGCCTCTCATCTCCTGTCAAAAAGAGATCATCCACATATAAACCAGTATGAGAGGCACCTCACCTGTCAAGAAGTACAGGTTGTGGTCAGCCTCACTCCACTGAAATCCCATCTCCCGTAAATAGCTGTTAATCCTCAAGTACCATGCTCGAGATGCCTGCTTGAGCCCGTAAAGAGCTTGATGCAGTTTGCATACATGTGTCTTCCTATTCTCCACATCAAACCCCTCTGGCTTCTCAATATACACCTCCTCCTCTATAACTCCGTTGAGGGAGGAAGTCTTAACATCCATCTGATGGACACGCCAACCCATCTCAAATACTAGTGAGATAATGGTTCGAATGGAAGAATACCTGGCAACAGGGGTGAAGGTCTCCTCCTAATTAATACCCTCCTTTTGTGAAAACCCATTTTCCATGAAGTTCACCTTGAACTTCTCCATGCTTCCATCTGCTGCATGGTTCACCTTGTAGATCCATCTAGATCCCACCACCCTTTTCTCTTGTGGCCTCGACACAACCTCCCATACCTAGTTTTTCATAATGGAGTCATAATCCTCAATGATAGCTTCCTGCGACACATCATGTTGTGCAGCCTCCCTGAATATGGAAGGTTTAGAGTTAATAAATTCTGCCATCAATTCCATATAACTAAGCCTCTATGGTGGTACACTCCATCTAAAAGATGTCTGTGGAGGATCTACCTGCCTGGAATCTTGCACTGTGGATCTAAACCACTTAGTCCTTCGCCTAGTGTCAACCTGCTGTGGTTGATGGATATCCGTCTCCTATTGTAGCTCATCCTTCAAGTCAATGACTAAAGGATCTTGTCCACCTAAATCCCTTTGACCATTAGAACATGTGCTTTGTGTCTGTACCTGTACCTATACATCTGGCTCCTCCAACTTGACTCCCGACACCTATGCTGGCTGCTGCTCTACTGGTAAGTCCAGATATCTCTGCAAGGCCCTATCCTCATCGAACTGGACATCCCTGCTCACAATGATCCTCCTGCGAGCAGGAATGTAAACTCTATATGCCATCAAAATCTCACTATAACCAAAAAGTAACCCCTTCTCTCTAGAAGGGTCCAACTTCTTCCTATTGTCAACATGAAAATGACAATAGCAGACATTGCCGAATATGCGAATGTGACTCACATCTAGCCTAGTGCATGTGAATACCTCCTTTGGTGTTTTCCTCCCCAAGGATGTGTGGGGACACCTATTCTGAATGTATACTGCAATCCTATATGCCTCAGACTAGATGAATAGTGGTAATCCCTGATCAAATAACATGGCCTTGGATGCTCCAACCATAGTCATGTTCTTCTACTCTACAACTCCATTTCACTGTGGGGTATGGGGCACAGTGTGCTCCTTCTTTATCCCCTCAACCGAACAATACTCCATGAACTCATTGGAAGTGTACTCACCCCCGTTGTCTGTCCTCAACACTCGAATATTCTTTCATGTTTGGTTCTCCATAAGAGTCTTGAACTCTCAAAACCTCTCAAAGGGGACTTGGCCTTCAAGAAATAGATCCAATTTTTCCTAGAATAGTCATCAATGAAGGTTACATAGTAACTATAACCACTGAACTAATGGACACTCATAGGTCCACATACATCCGAATGCACCAAGTCCAAGGGCTCCTTAGACTTGTGCTCACTCTGTGGGAAAGGCTTCATGATGTTCTTCCCCAAAGAAGAACCCTTGCAATGGTTATGCTTTTCCTCATATACCCGAGGAACTCCAATGACTACCTGTCTCAAATGCTTCAGTGCTCCATGGTGTAAGTGTGCCATCCTCCTATGCCACAACTCACCCTGACTATTGCTGCTGTTGACTAGAGCCTTTGTCGGCTCAAAGCGTAATCTATACACTTTCTTGCTCCTTCTGCCAATCACCTGATCTAAGCTCCTATCTGACCCCTTGGGCCTGATATACACTCTATGGTCATGAAAATTCACCTAATATCCCTTGTCCTCTAGAGTGGAGACTGATATAAGGTTCTTGGCCAGTCCTGGAACATATAACACATCAGAAAAATTGAGGGGTTTTCCAGACTCCTTCTCAAATGAAATAGTGCCATCTCCCCGTGCCTAATACCGCACATCATCACCCAGCACAACGTGGATCCTTATTCCACCCTCCTGCAAGTCTTTGAAGAATTTCTTCTATCCAATCATGTGACTAGATGCTCCACTGTCAATCTACCATATGATGCTCCCTATGGTGCTTTCCATGCAAGCTATCAAACTGAACTCCTCATTGAAGTTCTTGTTTAACTCAACCACCTTTGCAAATCTAGCCATTTGGGTGTTATTCTTCTTCTTCCTATCTGGGCACTGGGAGGCAAAGTGTCCATGCTTGTGGCAGATAAAATACTTGACCTTTAACACGTCAAGATTCTTCTTACCATCCTTCTTACTCTTTTCCTTCCCCTTGATCTTCCATGTAAGGTCTAGAGCCTCCTCATCCACAATATGTGGGGCACTGTTGGATGAGCCTGATCCTTGACCCATGCAGGTCTCCTCCTGCACAAATTCATCCCATAGTCTCTGCCAATCAGGGAGCTTCTTCCTAGCCACAATAGCTTTGATAAAGGTGTCCCATGGCTTAAAGAAGCCATTGAGGGCTATCTGAACTAGCACCTCATCATCTGTCTTAGAGCCAACAAATCCAAACTCATCCTTGATCTGTGTGAGCCTCATGAGATAAGGAACCACTCCTTCTCCCTTGTCCATCTTGGTGCTACCCATCCTCTCTTAGAACACCATCTTTCGGTTCTCGTTATTTCTTTGGTATAGACTCTCCAAAGCCGTCCACATCTTTGCTATGGTATTCTTACCAGAAAGGTGAGGGACTATATGGTCCTTCACTCCATCCATGATAATCGGCATGGCTCTGGAATCAATTTTCTTCCAAGCTACTAAATCTGCTGAATTTGTGGGTGCAACCTTCGTGGATTCAATGTGCTCCTCTGTATCACTAACGTCCAGGATCCTTGTGATCCTTTCTTTCCATGTTGGAAAGTTCTGAGCACCCTAGAGTCTATCCTCAACTCTCAACTTCATGATCATAGTGAAGTGTACCTATCAAACCCTAGATTTGGATGTCTAGGTTTCTGTCTTATTATAGATCTGCCCCCGATCTATCACTGCTACTGCAGATATCTTAACTTTAGCTCACCAGAGATTTGATACCATGTAAATTTTCCTTTAATATTCAAGTAGGGCTAAATAGTGCATGCAAAATATCAACTGATAACCACACATGAATATCTTTTATAGTATGCAGTAGAATATAAAATTGAGAAATAAGTCACAACATCACATCACGATATTGACACTATTATTTTGGGTATGGAAACCCCTGGAAAAACCCAAGATGGGAAAACAAGTGCAGCTGTTAGATATATATATTTTATTATGAGAAAATATGGAACTTTTACAATCACTGCAAATTCACCCAAACCAGGCGAATGCAGTACCTGGAAAAATCACTGGGAAAATCCCAGCTAAACCTCAACACCCTCTTGTGTGAGTGTACGACCCAGATGTACTAAGCTCGATGATCCTACTGCTCGCACCTCCATCTTCTCAGCTAAATCCTTGGTTTGACTTTTTATACTTGTCTGTATCCTATCTCTATTGTAATACAAGTGTGTGTGTTCTCTCCACCAATTGATCTCTCTTTTATAACTTTAGGTAAAGCAAAAACTCTAATTTCACTTTCACTTTAACTAGTGGTAAAGAAAAAACCCTAATTTCACTTTCACTTTAACTAGTGGTTCACTAAAGTTAATTTAGATCACTTTAATTTATTTTCCAAAGTAAACTTAGGAAAAGTAAATTAAATACAACTGGTTTCCTATTTTAAGTCTTTTGCATGCAAGAACACATGTATGCAGGAAGACCTTTCTTGTTGCTACTAGTTTAACATGGAATCCGTCACAAATTTTCCCAAGGCACTTAGTAAGGACTGTATTTTTGTTGTGGTGGATAGACTCACCAAAAATTACTCATTTCTTTAGTATTTCCTCTACTTTTACTTTTTCACAAGTATATGAGCTATTATTTAGAGATTTTTTTAGATGACATGGACTTCCCAAAAATATTGTTAGTGATATGGATAGTAGGTTCATGAGTGATTTTTGGAAATAAATTTTCGAGTTGGTGGGAATAAAATTGAATCCTAGCACAAGCTATCATCCACAAACTTATGGTCAAACCAAAAGGGTGAACTAATGGTTGGAGGGATACTTAAGAAACTATGTTAGTGGGAATAAAAAAACATGGGTTAAATGGTTACATTTGGGTGAGTTCTGCTACAATACCACCTTTCATATATCCGTTGGCATGTATCCTTTCAAATCACTTTATGTTTATGAAGATCCTACCTTTTTTTATCATATTTTTGTTGATAGTAGAGCTCTAAAATCTAAAGATTGGATTGAGAAAAGTCAATAAATTTTGAAGATTTTAAAAGACAATTTGCAGGTTTCCCAAAATTATCAAAAACAATATGCAAATTGACATAGGAAAGAGAGAAACTAAGAAGGGAGTTGTTGGTCACCCTATATGCTAATCAATTACAACTAACACACAGAATGCTCAATATGATTTGTCAACCTAGGGAATTCTTTTTGTTTCAAAGATAATTAGCACAATCTATGCATAGACACTTAAGCAGCTGATTGAATGAATGAAAGCTTACTTTTCCTACCTATATTTTCATGGATAAATCTAACCTAATTTATCCATCTAAGAATTTGGAAGTGCATTTACCCTCCTACAATCATTACTCTAACAATTAGTGATCTAAAAATAATTAAGCTAGATGTACTCTTGCAGAAAGTAAACTATGAAAGTATTGAACTACCAGGACTCAGCTAAGATTTGTTTAATTATCTAGGATGCAAATTATAAATAACAGTAAAGAATCACACCACTTGCAATAATAATCTGACTAGTTTAATAAATTCAAAGAAAGACAAATAACATAATTGAACTAGAGTTGATCTTGACTGTAACAACTATTGGCACACCTTGCTTAAAGGAAACTATCCTACACAGTGGACTATCACACCACACAGTTGCAGCTTAATTGGAATGAAAACACTAACTATCAAAGGAAACAAAATTATCAACCATCACTGTTGCAACTAACTGTAAATGCATCTATTGTAATTTCACACCACACAATAGAAATAATCAAAGAATCTAATTAACTCGGCAATCTCTATGGGAAGGTAGGCCTGAACTTCAAATAGAGACGCTGTGACTAACACGAATTAAAACGCAGAGATATGAAGAATACTTCTCCTTGTATTAAAATGGTGAGTTACAGTTATAGATCTTTGTTACAACTTACACAGTCTAACAATAATCAACCAACCGTAGGCTCAAATCACCTCCCAATATTTATACATGAATAACATAATTCTCACCCACTAATACCGAACAACGATGAAGATATACGATCTTTAGGTTTCCTTGTTACAAGGAGTTGTTACAGACGTGAATGAAATTGAATGGAGATATGGAATATAGGGAGTATTGTTTCTCCGACCATTAATGGATCAACAGAATCAATTGGATGGGAGATACTCTATCTATTGCAGTGATTCCCTTAGTAGTAGCGCATTGTTGTAGCTACCACATAGAGAGATAATCACCATTTCCATTCAGCCTATGGAACTGGGACTAAAGAGTGACAACTGCTACAAAATATCCCTTTCTCCTCCAAACTAATTAGGCTACGACACCTGTGTTCTTCAAGGCGTGGAACTATATTTATAAGCTCAATACATATCAACGTAATTCAAAAGATACAGTTCTAACCATAACAATCTTAGGCATAAATAGAATAAGACAAGAATAAATCATACCTGTAAGGATTTTAGCTCAATTTGAGGAAAAACATCTATCTGGTGTATGGAAATGAAGTAGGACAAGAAAAAAAGGTATAATTGGTGTGGTAAAAAGGGGCTATTACAGGACCCAACATGAGTGATCTGGTATATTTGAGGATGCAACCTTACAAACAAACCACTTTAAAAGGAAAGGGAGAAGAAAATCTAAATCCAAGTTTTTATGGCCCATACAAGATAGTTTGAAAGGTTAGGGAGGTATCTTCTGAAGTGGAACTTCTGAAAGGGAGTAAAATCCATAATGTTTTCCATATATCATGTCTTAAAAAGGCGGTTGGGAAAAAAAATCAATTTTAGGAACACTTCCTCCCTTGGATGATGAAGGGAAGCTCATACTCATTCCAAAAAAAAAATTTAAGGTGAGGGAAAGAAAATTAAGGAGCAAAACCATCAAAGAATACTTGGCACAATAGAAGGATTTACTGAGGATGCCACATAGGAAGGTGAAAAAATTTTGCAACATCAAAATCTGAAATTTATTGGGGACAAGCAATCTTGGGTGGGGAATACTGTAATGTTCCCATCCAAATAAATTTTCATGGAGGAGAAATTCCACTAACCTACTAGTTCCCTAGTGTATAAATAATAGATAAATGCTATGAGAAATGATGCTAAGAAGAAGCACAGGAAATAGACCTTGCTACTAAGAATTCTCATAAGGATACATAGGAAAAATAGAGAGAAGAAAAGAGACTGAATCACATGAATGAAGAGATGAATATTGGTGTGTATCCTTCCATTGAATAATGATGAATAATAGTTTACATAAATACTACATCCCTCATAGGAAAATCGAGTTGTATGGAGACAACTCATAAAGCTAAAAAAGGATGACTTACCAAAATATGGCAAACCCACATAGGTGGCTAAAGCACTTCCCAAATCTATCAAGGACCTCACAAATCAGAAAAAGAATGAATGAGTTTTCAAGGGATATGGAAAAACATGCTAATCCTATAAAATGGAGAAAAAATAATGGAGGATGGGTTGGAAACAAAAGTTGCCAGTTTCCTAGTTGACTAGATTTTATCTTATCCATAGAAAAGCAGAAAAAGTAGAAAAAGAAAAATAAAGCAGAATCTGTTGTAAAGTGCTGCATACTAATTTTGGATGGTCAAAAGGTGGTCAAGATCAAACCAGAATTAGAAATAAATCATTCCTAGGATATAGATGGCATGCATTGAATTTAAGGTGCAAGTGGATGCCAACTAATTAAGCTAGTGGGTGAATAATTAATCAAATAATTATTAATTATTTTATCCTAAGTTATGAATGGGTTTAATATATTCCAACACCCCCCAATAAGTCTGAATTTGTGATGGTATGACAAAAAATATATATATAGGGCCCAACAACAAGGCTATGGTCACCCTTTAACAATTATTATGTTCAAAAAAGTGAGGAGAGAGGCAAAACCACATGGGGAAAATCCTCCGTCAAGAAAGGACAAGGCACAAAATTTTGAAACAATATGTCTTCAACATATCCTTATCTTCACTTGAATCAGCTGAGTGAGCTACTTCTAGATGGAAGTCTTGTTGAAGAAATCATGAACTCCATGATCATGTGTTGGAGTGTAGAACTTGCAAGAAGGAAGAGGAGAGACTCCTTGTATCTCATTATCTGATGAAGTAGGAGAATTATTTGAATGCTTCTTTCTGCTTTCAAACTATTATCTGCAAACATAATCTGAAATTTAAAAGAGATCTATGCATACTCCTTCCCAAAGAGTACAAAAATTAAGACAATTTATTTCACACCCAATTCCTTGAATAACTGCAAAATTGTGATGTGAATCACATGTCAATATTCCAATATGATGTAGCACCTGTATAGATCTTATATGAGTCTGATAAAACTATGATCTATCAGAAATATTAGCATATGTAACAGCAAGGGCAAAGGCTTCAGTGGCTCCATGAGTATATAGGGCTAGATTAGGAAAATTATGAGCAATTGGGGAAAACTGATAGGTGTAAAAATCTGAATGATGAATGGGCATAATATATGAACCATAAGTGTTTAGAACAGATACAAACATGTTTAATATCAGTCCAAATATGACTAAGGACATGGATAACCAACCACTGAAAGATAGGAAATACTTCAAACCATGTAAGATAAATATCACTGCATAAGAGACCAATGCGGAATCAACTAGCGAGCTTGGGATTTGTATAGTCTTTGGATTATTAATAGGTATGGTATATGGTATGGATGGTGGTATTATATGTGTCATGACATTCATATGGGCCTGCAAACAATATTCTAAATCAGATATACAAGCTTGTGAGGAAGAGCTGCTCAAAGGCAAGTCAATATCTAGTGAAAAATCACAATTCTTGGGAGATGAATCTAGTAGATTGAGAGGAGGATCATCAAAGAAAGGTTCTGATATTTATGATTCTGATATATCAGATACTAAATATACATCAGATACATGAGAAAAGTATAGAGCTCTGGCACTCAAAGCATAAGTTATATCACCTTGGAACTGCACAGTATGACATTGTTCTGAGGAATCAACAGGCTTTTCTAGTTCATCTGGAACTTCGATCTTGTGCTTCTCAAGAAGCTGATACATGATTTGCATATTATTATTGAAACAATTATTCTATGAATGAAAACCCTTTCTGCAATAATAACACTTGTATGTGCTCCCTTTCTTCTTAACTTTCTTCATTAAATATTCATAAGAATCTTCATCTTCAATTTCTGACTTTGGCTTCTTCACAATTTGCATTTCTTTGGATTTGACATTCTTTTTTACTTGAAACAAGAGAGAATGATCCTTGCTATTGGGATAATTAATAACACCCATATGTATCAAATGATATTTCTCCTTTGTTAGTGAATCAGGAAAAGAATTTAAAGAAGGTATTTTCCACTTAGGAACAACAAGCCTAGTAGCATGAAACGTAGATACAAAAATTGAGTAATCAGGACCCAATTTTGAAAGAATGGAAATGATTAATTGATCATATTCTTTATCAATCCCAAATTGCTTGAGAATTATAATAAGTTACTTGAGCTTGGTAAAGAAACCCTCAAGATATTCAAAATTGCTTGGACTCGGTGAGAATAACTCAATCTCCAATTGATGCGCTCTTAGCTCATCTTGAACTCCAAAGAGAGACTCCAGTTGAGTCCATACTTGGTTTGGAGTGGTCAAACCATATATATGAAAGAGTATATCAGGAGAAATATATATGAAAAGCAATCCATAGGCTTCATCCAACCTATTGTGCCACTTAGCTTTCTCAATCACAGCATTTGGCTCATTCTCCAAAGCTAGAGTAACTTTGTACAATCCTCTACTGCGCAATAGAATTGAGATTTTGGATTTCCATTAGTGGTAGTTGAAGGGAGTAATAATTATTGATGAAGGAGAATCCATATTTCTGAATTTATGTGATCAAGAAGAAACTCTATGTAACCTGCAAAACAAACTAGGAGAAAATCTTGTAAGCTAGACAAGCTTTTCTTTGGAGAGAAATAGGAGACTGGAAGCGCTCCTAAACTCTGTAGAACTTGATAAAACTTGTTGCTCTGATACCATGTATAAATAATAGATATATTATATGAGAAATGATGCTAATAAGAAGCACAGGAAATAGATCTTCCTGCTAAGAATTCTCACAAGCATACACAGGAAAAATAGAGAGAAGAAAAGAGACTGAATCACATGAATGAAAAGATGAATATTCATGTGTATCCTTCCATTGAATAATGATGAATAATAGTGTACATCACTAGTACATACCTCATA
Organism: Pseudotsuga menziesii; assembly: GCA_001517045.1. Taxonomy (NCBI): domain Eukaryota; kingdom Viridiplantae; phylum Streptophyta; class Pinopsida; order Pinales; family Pinaceae; genus Pseudotsuga; species Pseudotsuga menziesii. The sequence continues at coordinate 14,248 of LPNX010561993.1, read as the reverse complement.
GGAAAATCTATTTGTATGGAGACAACTCATAAAGCTCAAAAAGGCTGACTTACCAAAGTATAGCAAACCCCCATAGGTGGCTAAAGCACTTCCCAAATCTATCAAGGACCTCACAAATTGGAAAAATCATGAGTGCGTTGTCAAGGGAGATGGAAAAAAATGCTAATCCTAGAATATGGAGAAAAAATAATGAAGGATGGGTTGGAAACAAAATATGCCAGTTTCCTAGTTGACTAGCTTTTATCTTATCCATAGAAAAGCAGAAAAATAGAAAAAGTAGAATAAAGCAGAATCTATTGTAAAGTGTTGTATACTAATTTTGGATGGTCAAAAGGTGGTCAAGATCAACCCAGAATTAGAAATAAATCATTCCTAGGATATATATGGCATGTATTGAATTTAAGGTGCAAGTGGATGCCAACTAATTAAGCTAGTGGGTGAATAATTAATCAAATAATGATTAATTATTTTATCCTAAGTTATGAGTGGGTTTAATATATTCCAACACCTAGGTTGGTGTGGAAGCATTAATACTTGTAATAAGGGAGATAAAAGACCCTAAATTGACCTTATAATTACAAATTCATAGTAATTGGGTTAAATAAATGATAGTAAAAGAAAAATAAGGTGGCATTTGGTCAAGAGTGCGCACATAAGAGGGCGTGGGGCCCATATGTGGCAAGATTCCCCACTACACTTTGCATCATTCTCTCACCAATTCGAGTTCAAGGTGGAAAATAATTTACTTGGGGGATATTAAGAGGTAATACTCATCATGAGAATCTAGAAAGATTGAATTGGATTGGAAGATTAATTCCCAAGGAAGAGGAAGAGTCATTGGGACACTTGTAGTTAGATTCCATGGCATCTATGACAACAATGATGAAGGAATATATGAAAAATATGTCCAATTTAGACCTGATTGTTGAACTAAGACACATATGAAATATCAAGTCTAAAAATATTCAGCAAGAGGGTGCACAGAGAGAGTTATGGTCATCCAATATTTCCAATTCGAATTAGGGGAAGAGTTAGGCAAGGAAGAAGTGGACAAGCGTCTCATGAGAGAAACCATCCCTAATTCAAGTTGAGTGGATCCTGTTGGAGGGAATTTCAGCTCTTTAGTTCAACTTAGGTTAATAAAATAGGATTCATGAGGAATGAGAGAATTTTTTGTTCCGATTTTACATTTCCACTCTTGGAGAGATTAGCTTGTCCTTGCATGGTGGATGCTCACCCTTCCTACTTTTGAACAAATTTCAAAGGTGAAAGATCTCTGTCGAAGCTGATTGGAGGAGAGACCATTCAGACCTATTATTAGAGCTTAAAGGATGTTTTTAATGTAGTTTTAGACCCTTATTTAGTTAGAATTCTTCTCATGGAACTTTTCTACTTTCTCTTCTCACATTCTCTTGTCAGTGTCCATGGTTCTAGTATGAATGGTGCACTAATGGTTCCATAAAACTTGTGAAGGATAATTTTTTGATTCCATTAATGTATTATTAGATGTATGGCACTATATTAAGCAACATATTTTGTCCATAGCTCTAAATCCCATGCATACCATGTAAAAATTACAAGCAAACTACTTATGAGAGGTAGCTTCCCTTATACTTTCTTATGGACATTTTGGATAAGTTATGCATCTATTTTGTATCAAAATTTATCTAAATTTTCACATTTCTTAGATCATCCCATAATGTAATATATATGACCAATTCAATATATGCATCCCCCTTGGTAACTTGACTAAATTTTATGAAACAATTTTCATGTCTATTGTCTACATTATTCAAGCAATGTTCATGTGTCACAACTGTATATTTGACTGGGAAAAATAAATAGTTATTGGTCATCATAAATTCTGCATTTTAGTTTCTAATGAAGTAATTTATCCATTCCTATCCTCTGTTAAGAAATTAGGGAAGTCCGTATAGTGTTTGGTAATTTAGAAAATGAATGACTAGTGAGAGGTTTCAACATCTAATTCACTAGTATTTTTCCCTTTCAGCCCCCCTTGATTAGTGAAAGTGATAAATTTCTTTAGCAAGTGTTTAAGTGTCTACTAGATGAATTACAATGTTAAGGTGTCACTAGTCCAAGGTTAGAAACTAGCAAAAAATTGAGTAATTTTTCATGGTAGTGGCATTGCATCAACTGTTGGGGATGTGACAGAAATCATTTATATAAGGATTTCCTTCAAAGGATAACTAGAATGAGGATAATCCACAACATAAAAGAATCCATTATAGTGGAATATGTGGCCAGAAATATCCCAAGCATTTATGTAACATTGGGAAATCAGTAAGAAAATTTCCATTCCAACATGACTGAGGTTGAAGCACAATAGAATTTGAGCCCAAAATCTGATGGATGCATTGTCTGAACTTCGAAATACACGTGTCTGTTATTCGAAAACCATGTTTTTGTTGTTGTTGTTGATGGGACTTCATTAGATATCTGACTCTATTTTGAAATCCATCGACAATTCAACAGAGCATAAAGCTAGTATGGAGAAGTCATTCATCCATTAATCGTTGAATTTTTGACTTTGTCTCATTGGATGTAGAGTCTAATATTCGACATATCAATGTCAAATATATGATATATCAACATCAAAGATCCAAAATATCAATGTAGAATATCCGACATATTAACGTCAAAGATCCAACAAATCAACATCAGATATTCTACGACCAACACTTATCAGAAGGGAATATTTTCAACTACATATCCATCTATAGCGTCGAAGATTCAATGGATATACGTACAAAAAAAAGAGAAAGACTGGCAGAATTTTTTGTTGGTCTTATGGCATGATCATCGAATATCGTAGGATATCGCGGCTGTCACCAAAACGACCATGTTGAGGATGCATGACATGGGGTGAATGAATAAAGTGGTGCACGCACCACATAGACACGGGTGACATCACAATACAGAAAGTATGGGAGATCATGAACCTTGTCATGAATGAAGGAAGGAGGATTTGGGAGAATGGAAATTCAAGAGAAGTAGAAGCAGAGTACGTCAGATTAGACTCCCCAACGGAGGTACCTGTTGTGAATTTTGGTTTTGTACTACAAGAGGTACAAACCATAACAAACATGGAGTCTTATGCACCCCATGTGAGAGTTGTGGAATGTACATCAAACCTGTCAATCCTATTCAGATCATGTGGGATGATGTTAATATGGCCATGGGTGAGACTTGAGGCGGATTAGTCTAGATATTTAGTGGATGTCGACATGATTATTTTCATAATGAAGAAGAGTGACTTGGACGATGAGACAGATCATTCCTGCAATATATACAGGCACTGACTTATCTCTGACTTCATTCATCTCAAGAAAGAAATTCAGAATTGGGAGAGCCTTCAAGCTAATTTCCCCCTTTGTAAATAGGCGGATAACATGGACTCCACTGACGAGAGTGAGCCTTGCTTCCTACAACATGTCCTGGAATCACTAGGATGCAGAATGAGGAGAGTTAAAGATGATCTAGATATTGAGAAGCGTCATCTTACCCATCTCAAAGGAGATGTGAGGGAACGTTTTCAGTAGGTTGTAGTGGACATCCATGAAGTGAGATCGATTCAAAGGGAGAAAAATGCTGCTGAAAAATATCGACATCAGGAGCAATCCCACGACATCCAGGAGCTCACGGATAGACTGAATCATGTTGAGATTTAGGTAGGAACTATGAGATCTAGGTAGGAACTATGGCCTTCAAAGCCCGAGTGCAAAATGAGGTATCCAACCAAAACATTGTTCATGGAAACTAGGGTTCTAGGACCTCTCTAGAGAAATAAACATGTCTTTACATTTTGTTGTCTACTAATGGGATAGTATGTCTGTATATTTAGGAATATATCCATTAGTAACTTAGATTCTCCTTTTTTTTTACTATTGTGTAATTCCATGAAGAAGACAACGTTATATTATCCTTTTGTTTACTATTGTGATGCCATGAAGAAGACAATGTCAGTAAGTACATAAGTTACACCTTACATAAGTAAGTACATAAGTTACATAAGCGATGTTGAACTTTGTATTTCACGACTAATTCAAATAGTACTAATATCTTGGCGCATAAAATGTTTTTGAGTATATTGATAAGAATGGATTCCAAACTAATATGAGGTATCTAAATATATTGTGACCTTATACTTCTTGAGATAGATATGAATTTTGATCATAGTGTTCCTTGTCACCATTTGGTTTCTATTATTGCAAGTCTTCATTTAATTCATTATTGGCACACCTAAGCAACATTTGTTTGGTAAATAATTTGATAAATTAAATATGAGTATGATGACTTACTACAACCATCACTATCTTTCATTATGCATGCATCTAAGATAGAACTGATGCAAATTGTCTCTTTGTTACCTTTTAGATATGTCTATGATTACTCCACTCTTGGAAATTCTTGTAAGGCATATTGGTTGACTATTTCAGTTGCAGACTAAGAATTTTGATTTCAGAAGTATATTACCTTGAAAAACATCTCCTCTAGCTAAATATTGTGCAATTCTTTAGATAAAACAAATTATCCTTCGGTAAGTTATGAATGTTGTTGGAAGTTTATCTTTGGTTCCTAGTCATATAAAACACAAGTGTGAAGATAATATAAAGTTGGATTATGATTTTAGAAGTAATACATGAGTAAAATGTTTGATCTATGTTCAATAAATATATGGCCAAATGATTAATTAGAAGGATCTTTGTTGCTCATTATGTACTAGCTCATGATTGTTGTTAGTATTGAAATGAATGTCTTTGGTTTTATAAAATATTATTTACATTGAGGGAATGGTTGAGAATATAGTTGCTTTGGACTAAATTGAGCTTATAGTCAACATCATAGGATCTAATTTATGGATTAATTAATAAATACTTACAACACAAACTAACTCTTTATCAGGTCAATCTTTGTATTTAAAAACTATGGATGACATAAAACTTGCTATATACCTTTTAATCAATGTTTTCTATTGTTTTATGATAATTCAATCATACTTATGAGAAAACACCTTATGTGATATTTTTTATATTGGCGTTTACTCATACAAGCATACATTAGGATATGTACAATGCTAGGTTATAACAGCTTGGAGCTTATGCACATAATGCAAGCATTTGAGTGTTATCTGATTTCTCGTACCAAAGTATGTTTGGTATCTACAATTGTAAAGGGATAGAAGCATATGTTCTCATATTTTCCAAAGCATGACATGTACATTTTCCATGATTATTTCTACTAGGATGAAGTGAGTGATTGTGTATTAATTATGCATGAATCAAACATAATAATTTTATATTAGTTCTATATGAATCAAATACTATAAACAAAATATTACCTATTTGTTAAGAGTGCATATTTGAATAAATAAAAACAATAAAACAACTTATGAAAAGAAAAACCACATAAGCTTGCAAACTAAAACAATTGGTAGCTTTTGAATCTCGTTTCTTGTAGTCCTTAGTAGCTCCGGGTGATATGATTGGCTATGTTGTATCATAGTATATTGGTGAAACAAATACTCATATGATAGAAAGCTAAGTATGGAAAACATTGTAGAAAATATGAACCTTCAGTTTGATGATGATTTGAAATGCATTTTTAATGATGATAAGGCATAAAAAATTATTCCTCATATATGTATTATGAATGAAGATGGTCCTAAAGGGGAATCACAAGACTAAAATTCCAAAGATGATTTATTTTTGAAGAAAATTGAAAGTAACATGCTTACAAAATTGGCTCTTAGGGGAATTCCCGATATTAATAAAGTTTTTACCAAGTTTGGAAAAATCAACAAGTTTGATGAGAATGATGGATTTAATCCCGAGACATAATGAATTCTAGATATAAAAGGTGTCAATATGTTAGATATGATGTTCCATGGATATGTGGATGCTACTAGAACAAAAAGCAATCACTTGATTGAGGTTATTGAAGTTCTTGGAACTGAGAACCATATTTCAAAGAGAACTTGTTACACAAATAATGATGGGGCCCACTTAGATATGAAGAGATAAGGTGTACATCCATACAAAAAACTGAAAGACTATATATTCATGTTCCTGAGATGTTCTTCATGTTCCTCTTCTATCTTGGAATAAATCATTATGTCATCCAAAAATACTATAATGAATATATCAAAAAATTATTTGAAAACACCATTCATCAAACACATGAATGTAGTTAGAACATTCGTCAATCCAAAAGGTACTACTGTATATTCATAGTTCCCATACCTATTCCTAAAGGTGTTCTTACTAATATATTCATCCTTGATGTGCACATGATAGTAACCTAACCTTAAGTCGATCTTTGAGAAAATTCTAGCTCCACACAACTAAATGAACAAATCATTAATCCTCAATAATGGATAGCTATTCTTAGTAGTATCCTTGTTTAGTTGTATGTAATCTTAACACAAACCCATTGTTCCATATTTATTTTGTACAAATAGAATAGGTTATCCCTATGGTGAAACACTAGGACGTATATAAACCTTCTTTGACAACTCTTCCAATTGCAATTTCCATTCTTTCAGCCGTGGGGTACTCATTCTGTGAGGATATCGAGAAACTAGCATTGTTCTTGGTACCATGTCGATTGTAAAATCAATGTCTCATTTAGGAGGTAGCCTAGGAGCTTTTGGGAACACCTTGAAATTTTTGCAACACGAGAATTTCTTCAATGCGAGGCTCCGTATCAGTGGATAATTCTTCCACATGGATCAAATACAATTGGTATCCATTCCCAAGACATTTCTTCATTTGTATGGTTGATATTTGTCTTACTAAAATCAGCCTAGGAATTCCTTTAACCTAAATGATTTTACCATCCTCATCCAGGAACATCATACTTTTATTATGACAATCAAGAATAGCATGATGCAATTCTATCCAATCCATTCCAATAAACAAGTCATATGAACTGAGAGTAATGATATCCAAGTCATATTTGATATGACACCCATTTATTTCCATACAAATTTTTTTAACCAAGGTAATTTTTCTTTTCATCAAGGTAACCAAATCTCTACAATTTACCCATATGGCCAATACCTCTCCCAACCTTGTATCATTAAAAAGATACAATTTCGAAACCTACAAATGTATGGAAAATACATTTAAAAACTAATTTTGGTACCTATTAGTGGTTGGTAATTCCCTTTCATGGTATTACCAATTTCCCTAGTACCTTTGTCTAGACCATGAATGGAATCTTCTTCCTACATGTTAGATGATGTTTACAGTATTGGATCAAAGGTTTACTGTATTGGATGAATACTACTTACCTACATGACTATTTTTCATCAACCCAAGTCCTTCTTTCTCTTAAGATTATTCACAATTAACAAACTGGAGAATCAGTAGGTTATGGTTTCCTAGAGTTTGTAAGCCATGCAGTAGCCTAGATGGCTCTACAAAATTAGAATGGTGTACAGATGCTAAATGCTGAAAAGTTAACAGTCTAAATGTTGAGCACTGGTTGTCATTGGTGACAAACCATAAATGACAAAGGAAGTCAAATATTTATTATATGGACAAAGGAGGATGATGACATGGCAAGAATGACATTGGATGTGGGCATTGGAGCCATTGGAACACCTAACGATCCAAATGATCCATTCTGTGGTCATTTGTTCCTTCATGATAAATGAAGTCCACATACTTGGTAATAAAGGTAATTAGATGATGGGGATGGATTGAGAATACCATGCACTTGAAAAAAAAATCATTTTGACCCACACATTAGATGGTTTAATAGGCTTGAATAAATTGAGATGATGTGGGAATTTGGGGTCTTGGAACCTTTGGGGATGACCCTAGAGAAAAAGAAGATGAAGGCACTCACAACATATGTAGGAGAACAAGCCCTAAAGGCATATAAAACAAGCCTTAAATAAAACCAAGTTTGACCATTAAATTGATAATTCAAAGACAAAATAAAGCATTAAACTACAATCTCACCTTATTGAAGTTGGCTCAAATTTAAATAAAAATAAAAATACTTTACAATGGGTCAACTCAGATATTAATGGAAACCAGTATAAATACCCAATTCACTTCATTAAAAAAAAAAACCAAATTTTGAGTTCTTTGAAATAACGAATTGTTTGAGGAAATTTGGTTGCTATATGAGGAAGTTTGTGGAGGATAGATGGAGATCTGATTTCGCTGGTTTCAAGAAAATTTAGAGGGTTGTAGAAGAAACAACACTGAAACAATTTCATGATGAAGATGCTGTGAAGGTTGACCATCATCCCCAAAAGTACGTCAATTACACATCCAACCAAAAGCACATAATTAAAGAGATTGTAATTTTTTGTTGTGTTATCACTCCAGGAAACTCCTCTAGGTTGCAGCTCGAGGATGCCTGGTAACTTAAACGTTTTTATGGTTTTCTAAGTGGATCAAGTTAGGTGACCTTCAGGACCTCACACTCTCAAGACATGCATGAAACTCAATTAAGGAATAAGTCTTCTAACTACCACTGTTCAGAGGTTTGATAATATGGTGCAGAGATGGAGAACTTATCATGTTGGCAGATTCATACATAAAAGAGATATATATATATATATAAATGGCTAATCATAACAAGGAAAGTACTTATAATTCAAATCATTAATATGCCAATAGAATGACATCTATCAGACATCAATTAACCTGAATAAACCTGAATAACACATTCGAGCATAAGCACATAATAGACAAGAAATGAAAGCTGAACATATGATAGCAAAAGAGCTTATATTAGGTCATGAGCAATATGAGAAGCTTGAAAATAGTAATGGTATGCAAGTCCCCAAAGTTGAACCCTTTCTATAACATAAGTATTAGTCTTTATAGCCTTTACAAAAATATTCAGATCTTGAAAAATTGGATATGTTTTACTAAAAATAGATAAAATTAATGTTTTTTGCAAAATTAGGTCAGAAACCCTAATTTAACTACTAGTTTAACTAACTCTACACTTGTTCACTCTTTGAACCTTTTGATGACTGCAATGAGTACTGGAGGAAAACTGTAACTGGTCTTCTGATGGCTGAGCAATTGTTGGTTAAAATAGGTAGGGTTTTGTGACCTTCTCCTCTTTGATGTATCCCCAAAAGTAGAACAAACCTCCTTTGATCGTGCACTTAAGAAAATTTCAGATTTTACACTTCATCCTACTCTTTCCTAGGTGTTGGTGAACTAAAATCTTCATTTTTCTGCTGTAACCTGCCCTGTTAGGTCAACTTTTGCCCTAAAAATTTGGCCAAACTGCTGAAAAATGTGGCTCAGAGATGCATTTGGTTCTCCAAATATGTGACACCTGTGTATAAATGGAAAGAGGTTTTTTTATATTAGTGTTGTGTGAGAAAAAACCTCTCTCATTTTCTTGAAAGTCATTTCCATTGTCGGGATATATGTATTTCAACAACACATTGAAAACAGGGAATTCTGAGATCCAAAAATTAGGGCTCAGAGATGGATTCGATTCCCCCAATATGAAATACCTATAGGAATTATGAGAGAGGTTATTGTTATTTGACATGTTAGGAACCAAAAACTTTGAGAGTGTTTCAAAAGGATTCTCCAGTCGCTCAGAATCACCAGTTTAAAATGATTCCTTCTCACAGTAAAATGACAATTTCAGTGGCTTAGCACTCCTTGAAATTTCAGTCTTAGCTGCTGAAAGTTTGCTTTAAGTGGCTTAGAGACCATTTTGAAACCATGCTTAGCCATGAAAACCTGTGCTTTGATTTTTTTGAGTGGGTCCTCCTCCCTGTACCTGCGAAATTTAAATTCAAACCCTAGGGAAGGACAGGGTTTAGATTTCCATTAGTATTTTGAGATCAATAACAACTTCTTAGCCATAAAATCATGCTTTACTGCAATTCCATAACCTTTTAGGTGGTTGAGAGTATTTAGGGTTTTGTTTGCTAGCTGCTGAAAGGCAAGGCTTTCGGTGGCTAATGAACTATTTGAAAGTTCACCCAAGCCACCGAAAGTTTCCCTTTCCAAAAACATATCTCATTTGCTTTCGGTGGTTAACGTCATCCAAAAAACCCTCGTTAAGCTGCCGAAAGAAAAGATTTTCAGTGGCTAATGAGCTATTGGAAAGCTCCCCTAAGCCACCGAAAGTCCTTTTACCAAAATTTTAACCAATAACGTAATGAGTGTGCTTTCGGTGGATAATCATGGTCATGCATTAAACTCTTAGGTGCTGAAAGGTGAGCTTTTTGGTGGCTAATGAGTTGTTGAAAAACTCTCCTAAGCCACCGAAAGCTAAAAATTTCAATTTTTATTAAAAAATAGAACATTAGATATCCCAACCTTGTTAGTCATCCCAATATCTTTCATAATATGACCTGAAACCTTCATCACTGATAAAAAAATATATTGTTCAGAGTGAACTTATTGAAAATTTTATTTAGGAGACAACATTTGGCCCCTACTCGAGGATGGGAACCTCCCTGTGAGGTCCCAAGAACCCAAGACCATAATGCCTTTCCTGAAAAAGAATAACTAAAGCTCTCTTCTAGTGTTCTATTGGGCATGGAGTCATTTGTCTTTTATAACTGATCTGTTGCAACCTGCCTATAGCCTGCTTTGCTTATTCATGAAAACAATTGAAAATGACCTAGCTGCTCGTATTAAGAGCTTATTTTCCTACCTATTCCTACTCCTAATTATAATCAGTAAAGTCTTCTTATCAAGTAACATCATGCTTCAAATGAAGCCATGTTAGAAGCTGATATTCTGAACTTATCCTTGATCTTGACCCCAAAAATAAATGAAACACTAGCATGTAGAAATGTAGTTTCAAAGGGTGACAGAACCAGCTATCATCTGACAAAAATATTTTGATAGCTATGCTGCTCATAAGTTCCAGATAGTCAGCAATAGGTTCATAAAAGCCAACAGGAAATACCTTTATATGTTGCTGATATTTTCCTTCATTGATGTCAATGTTGAATGTGGAATTCTCATCCTTTGTCGGATCAAAATGCAAGCTCAATAGCTAATATAAACCTTCTTGTTCTTTTATGATCAGATCTTGATCATCAATCATTAAAATTTCCTTTTGAGAATAGTGCTCACAATCAGATGATAAAACAGGGTTTACATCATATGAATAAAAAACAATTGAAAACATATAATTTCCTATACAATCATCAGTTATCATAGGCTCATCTTGGTTTGCAAACTGATCATAAAATCCATATTCATACCTATCTTGAGAGTACTTTGCAAACACTGAAGAATCTGATTCTATATATGAAAGGAGCTCACATGCTTGCTATTGTTCTAAATCTGCTTCAAACTCATAATCTTCTTGTTCAACATCTGAATCATACTGATGGTTATCTGGCTCAGGTAGATGATGGTTTTCAAAATCAAATTGCTCTGGGATTCTCCTTGAAGCACAAATGTTTTCCTCCACCTCTAAAGCATCTTCAAACATAATGCTTAATGATGAATATTTCCTTTCTAGTAGAATAAGGGAAAGTTTTGAATGTAGTCCCATCACATAATATATCATGCCAACTGTCTTTGTGGGTTGGATATCCAAAGGCATATCATGATAAGTGTTGTAGAATCTTCTATTGAAGATAGGAAAAGTTTCATCTTCCTCTCTCTTCAAAGCATAGAAATCAACGAGATACAAATCAAGAGATTTGTTCTCACCCCAATGCTTCAAAAAGGCATTAGTGAATTCTATCCAAGAGCCAATCGAGTCAACTCTTAAACTCTTGAACCATATAGTAGCATCTCTAATCAACGATTTAGAGAAAAATATCATGATTACATTCTCATGAACAATCTAAAAACGATTAATAAAATATTCAAAACATTCCAAGTGCCTTTCAGCTAAAGCTTGATTCTCTCCAGAAAACCAAGGGAGATATTCATAACAGTCAAGAGGATAAGGATGAAGATGAGAGGGCATTTTTAATGGCTTAAACATATTCATCTTGATTTTGATTTGAAAGGCTATGGGTTGATCATGAGGGATAACAATCTGCTGACAAGGTTCAAAGGTTATGGCAACGAGTGTTGAGCTCTGCATAGGTTTTGAATCAGTTTTGGTCTCTTCAAGGTTACATGGTTGATCAGATTTAGAAGGAATTTGGATACAGAGGTCATTTTTATAAATGAGCTGCAGCACAAAGACTGATTCACCTTCTACAATACAATCAGTCTACAAATATTCTTCTACAGATGGATTTATCAAAGATGGTTGATAATCTTCAGAATATATAAAACATAGGATAATTCATGTGAAGGGAAAAGTATAAAAGAGCTAGTAAAAAATAACATCAATTCATAAAGTAAACTGATGAACTGGTACTTAGATTTTGAATTCAGCCTCTTCATCTTTTGTCAACCGGGTCCTCCCTAGTGGAGATTTATTAAATTCGGATGGATCGGGGAAATAGAAGTCTTTGTAAATCTACCCTAGCAGCAGGGCTAGGTTTTCTTCTCCCTCTACCAACAAATATGATCTAGATGTCTTTGTTGCTTTGGAAGTTTTCCTTTGTAGAGCTCTTCCCTTTCTGATAATCTTCTCTGGGTCTGCAACAGGTGTTGATGGTATCCTCTCTTGTTTTGCTCTGGTATGATCCCTTCTCAAAGCCACAGTTCTTCAATGGAGTCACCAGGGATGAGATCTTCACAAGCAGCAGTGCTTGAATATTCCTCAACCCTAAAATTTTCTGATTTACTTATGAACTTCTCAGAACTAGATGCTTCCGCATAGAAATAATAGCAGGAATGTTGGGACGCGCACCCTAACGACCCTTAAGATGGATAACTCCGCGAGTGTGGACTCAAAATAGTCTTAGGGGTGTCGAGGTTGAGTCAAAGTCTTCTGTAATAAACCCATGGTTTAAGTCCAGGGTTTAGGGTTGGGGTGACCATGGTTTAAGACCATGGTTTTGTAAAAATGCGCAGGATAAATAAGCGCTTGTGTAAAGAAGAAAGGTTAGGTTTTATGATGTAAGAAAGATTAAGGTGAAGCTAAGGTTGATTTTGTAAGGAAAGGTTAAGTCCCAGCTGTGTGCTTGGATGATCTCTGCAGCTATGTGCGCAAAGGATTTTGGTAAAGAAGATTGAGGAAATACCTGCAGCTGTGTGCGCAGGGGCCTGCTACTGTGTGCGCGGTTTTTTAAGGATTGAAGGGATCTGCAGCTGAGTGCGCAGATCAAACTGTGGTTTTGTAGCAAGTTGAATAGAACATAGTTTGTGGACGTAGCCCCTACATTGGGGGTGAACCACGTTATATCCGGTGTTGTGGTTTCTTGTGCTGTTTCTGTTTCTGTTGAATTTTATGCATTAATAACTGTATACATCTGATAAGTTAGATCGCTATTAATATTTAGCTTCACTGTGAATTCCCTGTAGTGGGTTGAGAAAGTCACAACTGTTTATTTATCTGCGAAGTTGTATGTGAATGAATGGTAAAGCTTTATAATTATTGATTAATAAGGTTATTAAAGGCTAAGGTACAGTAATCCCCCTCTCTGCTTGCAGAAACCTGATTCTGCGGCACCCCATAGCTGTTTCGGGTGAGACTGCAACCTGCCCGTAGGTTGTTGCCGAAAGGGCCAACACTGTGGGTCTTTTGTTGGTGCGACACTAAAGGATTAAACCTGGGTCTGCCCTATTGCCCAACAAATTGGTTCCGTTGCCGGTTGAACTCAGTACCTGCTCAAGAGGGGTTTACATTATACCTCAAGGGCTATGTTCTGGAGGCCCTCTGTGAAGGAAATTAGTGATTGGTTTGTTGAGATCTGTTTGAAATTTGCACAGCAAGAGAACACCAATCCGCGGTGTAGTGCAAGTGAATTTTTACAAAGGTATGTTTTTTGTGATGCTTATGAAATTTTCTTTGGTAGTATCCACATAGAGTTGCACCAGTGGTTGTCTAGGTTAATAGAGAGAAGGATGAACTTCCAAGCTCGACGGGTTCTCGCGTGGACCCTGGCGAGGGTCAATCTTGTGCAACACATGAACAACGAGGTATCCCACGTTGTTGATTTTTGGACGACGCGAACGTTGGAAGCTTTTGTGACAGAGTTTGCCCTTGACGCAAGTAGCTCCTTCAGCAAAGCTGAACGACAATTCTTCAAAGGGCCCCACGGTAAGTTTTTGAATTTATTAAGCTTAAGGATTAAAATACTATTGGCCGAAAAGGGTATATTGCTGTTTGAATCGGACTATTAGTTTAGTTGTACTAA
>LPNX010561990.1:57771-106620 GCA_001517045.1 Pseudotsuga menziesii | reverse complement strand
AAGTTTGAGTCCTCTATCACATGGATCTACATTGTATTCTAGTAGCCATGCTTGTTTATTCCACTCATGGATCTGCCTTGTATTGGTCTGCAGCTATGAGTCTGGTTACTTGTGTCTATGAGTCAATATACTGATGTACTACAGATGTCTACTTGACTGCATACTCCGATCGAGCTCACATTTTCATCTCCTGGCGATGACTTGTTCTCAAAGCTCTCGTTTATTGTATCACTCTAAGACTCATGCTTTGGGGGGCATCTTGTTATACCAAAATCCTGTCACCATCATGTGATAAGACATTTGACATACCTATTTTCCCTGAATCCCAGCTTTTGGAGTGGAAACTAAATGGTTTTTTATCAATATGTCATACAAATTTCCAGCATCGTGCATGCCCCTTTTGTCCAAGAGCGGTACCCCTGCTCACACCGCCTTTCATCGGTTGTCCACAAGAAATGCCACCACCCATTACCCTTAGTCCATAGGTGGTTATTACCAAAACCGCTCTGTCATAGAAGGACAAGCGCGGTACCCTGGGTAAAAATGGAAAAAGAGAATTTTATCGAGGCTTCTAGATGATAAGCCTCGTGTACTACCTTATCACTATTGTTGTGGGTTGGTTGAGCTCAAGATCCATCATCCTAGGATCTTAGAGGCCACCTCACCCACTAATTTCTCAACCATCTCTATCCATTAAAGCCCTATAAATATGAGCTCATAGCCATGGATGAGGAGAGAACATTTGAAGGTATTGTTATGCTGTTGGATTGATTCTTGGCCCAAGATCATTTGGAGAGAGCATAGAGAGCTAGAGTTGGAGATTTTGGGGATGAAGAGCTGGTTTCATGGAGATGCATGTCAACACTAAGGCTTGGTTGTAAACTTCTTCATATTTCTAATGCAAGTTTATTTATGTCCCACATATGATGTTGTTGTTGTGATTTCACATATATATGTTGCTAGATTCCTTAGTCACTTGCATAGATTAGTAGATCATATTCTGGTTGCTTTGATTTTTTTCGTGTTGACCTTTTTTGCAGGTGCATAGGTGAACTGTCAAAGCCTTGTATTCCAGATATCTACAGTGTCTAGGGAGAGTCTTCAACCTCTGTCTTCTATTTGTTCTGGATATGAACCATTCAAACCCGTGGAACACCTTGTTGTTCGCAGGAGGTGAAATATTCCAGCTAACATGTACATATTTATCATTTTGAACTCTGGGATGGAAACTATGTGGCTAGGTTTTATGATATATGTGAAAGTTTCCTTGGCCAAGTGTATTTTCTGATTTTAAACAAAGAAGCCCCTGCGTTCTCACCGGAAGAAAAAATATCTCATAGCTACTATGGGGGATTGGTATGTTGGTGAATCATTCACCTATATCAGGGTTAATGGCAGTATAATTTCTCACATGTTTCCTAAGGTTGTGCCGGATAGGTTGGTCCTAGAAGAGCTCTCATTTCAAATAGTTACAGAAGGTATTTACAAGAAATGTGATGCACCAAAGAGAAAATTTTGGCCCAGGTTTCCTATTGCCCTTGGATCCTTGAAGGTACCCACTTCTACTTGGGAATCAGAGCTGAGTGACCACATAATGTCACTTAATCTTAGTTTTGCAAGCAAAAGGCAACACGATCCCAAAGGGATCATCGATTTACACCTAAAGCAAAACCATTTCAAAATAGGTCATGTTCATGAGGAAACTTCAGATGATTTCATTTATTAGGGAGTAGATACATTTTCTGAAGTCTTAGCAAGGGCTAAGAGAAAACAAGAGCAAATCCATATCCTATAGTATCATAAGGAGATCAAGGACAGAGTAAAACATTACAGGTCTATGGAGTTGGACATCCTGGAAAGGATGACGAAAGACAGGGAAGAAAGAGAAGCTCGAGCTACAGCAAAAGAGGCTTTGGCATCCAAAAATGCATCTATGGGAACCAGCTCAGACTTGGATAAAAGGAAAGATCCCATGGGAGAAATTCCTTAGACATATGTGGAACAACAGGTTAAATATTATTTGCAGACTTCAGAGTAGATAAAGTAGAAGCTGAACATAATGACTTCAGCACTAGATACATAAGAATTTGCAACCTCTCAACCTGAAATTGCCTAGGTAACCACTGTGATTGAAATGACTCTACCTGAACAAACTCAGGTTGAGAACAATCCTTTAAAGAAGATAAATATCACCATTCCTGTTTCTACTATTGACCTAATTCATTAAGAGGAAGAGGAGGACATAATTTCTCCTATACCTGTTAATGTTGAGACTGGTAATGATTTCCAAAATCTCACCAATGGTAGCAATGGTAATCCTTCATCCTCCCTTCCTCAATCTCAACCTTTTTGTCATCTTGCTCCCTCTTCTTCCACAATACTTATTTCATCAATAATGGCTTTGTCATCATTTTTTGATGGTTCAGTTGTGACACCTTTTATGACCAAGCTCTATCGAAATGCCACTTTCCTGCCTGAATCAATCACACATGTTCCTACGGAGAATCCTATTCCCTCAGCTGTTGTGACTCCAATTTTAAAAATCCTTTTGCATATTCCTTCAATTAGCTCAGATTCATCCCCTATGTTTGATAAAATTGCAATAGTGTCACCATCATCATTTCTTAAGGCTACTACTATGCAAAATCCTTCTGTGGAAGCCTTTTTTCATGACATTTCTTCAGTCCCTAAAGTAACTCTTGCTCAGAATGTTACTTCCTCCCCTACCATCTCTCATATCACTATGGCTATGCCTTCTCAAACCACAACTCAAACTTCATCTTTGATATCCATAGGCCTTAGCATACCTCCTATTGATGAGGTCGGAGATGACTTCATTGAAGATTTTGTGGTATCTTTAGGTGAATATCAATATAGTAAAGTTGAGAAATTAGTGATAAGACAGTGAAAGAAGAGGGGAAAAGATCGGAATGATATGGATATGTCAATGGTAAATGAAGTTGTATGGACACCATAATCAAGTTACTCACAAGACTATGCTACAGATGTATCATTTGTTCTAGGAGCGTTCATAGGAGCCAATCTGGATGTTTTCAACTCCTTAAACAGAGAGTTTGATAAACAAAAGGCAGAAATTGTTAGTTTGAAAGAAGCACTAGAGCAGCTCAAGAAACAACATGAGGACAAGCAGGATGAACTTCAAATGAAGAATGTTACTCTCAGTGTAGAGCTACAAAGAGAAAAGATAGATAATACCACTCTGGTTCAGAAAGTTGTAGTATTAGAAAGGCAAAATGAAGATGCAACTGCAAGTGTAGCTTCATCTTCATTTTCCAAATTTTCCCAAGAAGAGTTTAAGGAGCTTGCTATCAGAATTAAAAAGGAACACTTTGATTTGGTATGTGAGTTGTTTATAAATTTAGCTGATATATTTGAGACTCACACAGTGTTTGACAAGAAGTCTGTGGTTTTGGAAGACCTAATTGATAAAAGACAGTAGGCCTCAGAAGATTATGATGAGGTCATAGATTGGTAGAGGTACATGAAGGAGAGGCCTGATAATATCAGTCTTCTCACTACTTGTCAGTTTAAAAAAGCTACAACTATTCTGAGAGCTTGGGAAGACTTGGATGATATAGTGGTTGAAGCCATAAAGAAAGCTCAGGCTATCTGCGGTAGAAGATGGTATGCAGTTTGTTAGCACTAAGAATGTACCCAGGTTGTAAAAGGTAAATCTCAAAGGTAACAGTAAAAACCACTTCAGAAAGAAACTGGCTTTTCTTTCCAGAGAGGGATCTCTCAAATATAAATTTAACAGGGCCAGATATTGGAATCAATAATTTAAAATTATGCAGATGGTTGAAATAACACATATAACCATTGGGCAATTGGGTCAAATAGATAAATATAACACAAAGATTTCATACATGGGATTTCAACAAAGGAAAGATAACCATCCAATTACAGTCATTCATTGATTTCAGGTGAATAAGAAAGAAACATAAACAATCCATCAATATAAAGCATCATAAGATGAATTCCATATCAACTTTATCAGAAACATTTATGAAATATCTAAAATAATAGCCATAGCATAACAAGTATGAATTCTGAAACTATTCAACACTACATTTCAGATATGAAGAAAACAAAATGGAAGGTTGGCACTTAGAAGATAATCACATAGAAAGGAAAGGCACAGACTGTAACATAAATGACATGGGAATCTCTGATGAACAACCAGCATTCGGCTTTGTTATTTCAAAAATTATATGTCCTCAAAAAACACATCGATCAAACATATGGGTTCCAACCCCTAATACATCAAGTAAATTCAAATATATACGCAAATAACTTCTTTCCAAGAAGATCAATAACTGAATAATCTGTTAATCAAAGTTTTGTAACTATATCCCCTAACAATTAGGAATAAAACTACATTCTTCGATTCTGATAAAATATCGTTTAATTATAATCAACTTGGTGACAGGAAGACCTAAATAAGCATCTCCACGATGTGCAACACCTGTTTTTAAGGATGAAGAATATACTTGGTCTTCCCGAATCTTTCCACAGTCCTCCATTGTTCTGTACTTGGTGTGTCATACTCTGTCATTTCTTTGATAGATACTTCCAGATCCACATAGGCCTCATAAGATATTGTGGGAAATCCTCCTCTAACGATCAAGAACTTTTGCAATATTTCAAAATCCTCTGTTAATTTCTCTACGATGATTTTCCCAGTCAGTCCTTTTACCAAGTCTTCAAACTTGGAATGGTCCATGTGGTTTTGTACTAACAGATTATGATAATGCTCATGAGAAAATAATCTTCCCTCGTCGTCCCAGAAAGAAGGGAGGCCATCTTCAAATAACTCCTTAAAAGCACGCCTGAAACCATTTATCTGTGAAGACATTGCATTTGCTTTATCCTGCACCACCTTCATGAGCTGATGTTTGTTAGTAAATTTCTTCGACCATAGTACAATAGCTACTATGTCCTTAATTCCGATCTCCTACAACTTTTGATATGTTAGAGAATTCAAAAATTTTAAAGCATTTTGAGTTGTGTTTAGAGGCTTTTTCTCCATGGTCTCATTTGCCAACTTTAATCTCTGAGTAGCTAAATTAACTAATGCACTCTGATCACCGATAAAATTTATATAGTGCCTAAACTTAGTAACTTCTACAGATAATGTATCCCAAATTATATGCTTAGCTCCCTGTAGAGGAGCTTTTCCTGTACTTCTTTCCTTCAACTCATTAAACTTTTTCTGCAACTAGCTTTTATCATTTAATATTTTATTCTTATTTTCAATCATTCTATCCAATTCTGATTTAATCTTCTCATTTTCTTCTTTCAATTCCTTGATTTCCACATCCTTTAGGCTCACTTGTGACATAGACACTAATAAATCATCAGCATAAAATTCACTTAAAGGTTTTTCAATATTCATAAGAGATAAATCTGTATCAACAAGAGTCTGGCTCATGAGCTCTTCCATAATTTCCTTTTCATTGTTCTGATCTTTTTTCAACTTTGAAATCTAGGTCATTAATTCAGATTTTTCCATTTCCCATTTGTTTTTTTCTTCCTGCAGTTTCAAATATTTACCTTTGTAATCCATCATCTCTTGATAAACTTTATCTTTTTCTTCTTGCAATGCAAATAACTTTGGGGACTGAGCCTGTTCAAAATTTGAGATTTTAAGCTTCTTTTTCAATACCTGGATGGTATTGGCTTTTTCTTCCAAAATCTTTTTGGTGGCCTATGCATTTCCTAGTTCACTTCCCAAGCTTATAACATCTACCTGTATCTTCTTAATCTGGATCAAATTTTCTTTATTCTCTACTTTCTCGTGTTTCAATTGGACTTCCATTTTATCTACAAGGAATTGCAATTTGTTAATTTTCATAATACCATGTAATAAATATGAATAAATAATATCTCCCATCTGGTTGTGGAGCTGTATCTTGTCGAGGACACTGATTTTATCTAGCCTTACTTCCATCTCAGATACTTTTTTATCACTAACCATAGCGAACTTCAAGGTGTTCCTCTCCACATCTCGAGTAGAAATTAGTGATGTCTTTTGGTTGACTAAACTTCTAACTTGAGGAAGTAGATTTTTGGTCTCCTCCAATGACTGCATCTATTTTTCAGCATAACTTGAAATGAACCCTACTCTGGATTTGAACCTAAACTGGGCTATGCACTACCTTCTCCTCCAAATGAAAACTGATGCATTTGTACTGACTTCTTCGGGGACAAAACTATTTTCTTTGAATCTTCTGCAATTATTTCTCCTGAAGCTTGATCATCCTGAGAATGTGTTTTAATATTTTTACATGAACTATTTTTGTCCACATCCATATTCTCAATCTCAGAAAGACTTCTTTTATTTAAAATGCTAGGATTATCAGGTACTTAAACTGCTGTAATCAACTCATTGCTCCTATTGTCATCAAAACAAGACAAATTGGCTATTTCCTCTAAACCTTCAACAACCTAATGATCAAATGGTTTGTTTTTATTTGATTGCTTCCTTTGATAAATTATATGATGCGGATCATAATTAATTCTTTGGTCTTTCTAGAAATCCATAATTTCTAATAACTTTTCTACAACCATCAGTGCACTTTTGTTTTTGAAAATAAATGGACCAACTTTAAGAGGAAATTTAATATTATAAGACTTCTTGAATTCTCCAAAATGCTCCTCTTCTGCACATAATCTCTGCCTCATGAACTCAAGTGCAAAAATTCTTGGAGTCAGAAAAACATGTAACTTGTACGGTTCCCCAGTGAAACCATACACCCTCAAAATAGTAAAATCTTTATATAAGAACCAGTCTCCTATTCTGTCTTCTGAGGATGATTGCAACATGAGTTTCATTTCTTCTAATACCCTTGGTAATACTTCATCAAACAGCAACTTGTACATCTCGGACATAATGGTATTTACAAACGCGAACATATTGATTTGTTTTGGAAGATCTAGAGAGAAAATAGTGGACAAGAATTGTAATTCTGATACATTTGAACACAACAATATGTTCATCCTTGAAAAATTGATTCATCCTTATCCCAGTGTCTTGTATACTCAAAATGCACATTGGCTTCCTTGCAGTGCTCTATGACTTTATTTCGAGAATCATTCCAATGGAAATTTATTTCTCCAAAATGAAATTTCTCCAGTTCCTCTACAAACTCATCATCTTTTTTAACTCTTGAGAACTTATAATTTCCTAATCTGAACGGTATGGGAGGATAAGTCGCCTTCTTATGCTCAAACAAAAAACTCCCTATGCCATCCAAGAAGACCTGCCTGACTGTATCCTTGTGTACCACATAATCAGTGGCATATTTTGGAAGCAGTGAAGGTGCTCTGGAGCAGCCATACATTCTAATATACATTCCATCCTCAATTAAGTAGTAATCATCATACTCCTCAATGACCTGCAACGCTTCTTCAGACATGCAATTGCATTCTTTTAAGAAAATCATTGTATATAACGGCATAATGAAGTGTTCACACACTTCTCTGTAATGATTGTATTACTTATGTGCCCATAGTGGCTTGTAGGCTGTGTATACCAGTGTTCTGTCTCTATCCCAAATACACCTCAGGTTTGGGAATGGCTAGGTGCATAGTATGCAATCAATCAATATGGATCTCATGTAGAACTCCGATTTTTTCTGGGACACCCCTCCCAAGGCTAAAGCAATGTAAGCCGAGAGACTGTTTGATACAATGTTCTCCCAGTTGAACACAGTCCCTTGGGTGGATACACAAAAGATGATAGGAACCCACCCCAATTTAAAGCTTTTACCATGAGCTCTCCCAAAGATCTTTTTCAGCATTAAAGCAATGAACCTATAAGGGGTTCTTAAGGTGGCTGTGTCATATTCCCCTGATGATCTAGTTCTGAAACTCTTGCCAGGTACCAACATTCTTTTCAATGTCTCAACTAGGTCAAGATTAATCTCCTTTATCCAATCCTCAGTCAAGTAAACCTGGGCTTCTGGTAAGTGGTAGG
Source organism: Pseudotsuga menziesii (assembly GCA_001517045.1). NCBI lineage: Eukaryota > Viridiplantae > Streptophyta > Pinopsida > Pinales > Pinaceae > Pseudotsuga > Pseudotsuga menziesii. The sequence continues at coordinate 98,621 of LPNX010561990.1, read as the reverse complement.
CTAATGATACATAACCAGGGCTATAAGCAGCATAACCTTGTTTGTCAGTGTTGGCCAAAATCATGGTAGTTACGTCTACCCTGGGTAGAATCCATCCAATTACTTCTGAGCATGGGAAAAGCTCAGGTCTGGTAGAAATATTCATCAAAGCTGATCTCTCAATACTAGCATATATAGTTTCTTCTTCAAAACCAGTGTCAGGTACTTCATGGTGTGATATCAGCCTATAAATTTCCCCCTACCTGTATTCAGGTTCCACTCCTGTGGTGCATCTGGTGTCTTCGTAAGTATACTCAACCTTTGTGACAACTTCTACCTCAGGTTCCTCTTCCACTATAGGGGATTTCTTTTTCTTCCTTTTATACATCTCATACTCAAAAAAATTACCCTGTCATACACAAAAATCTTTTAGGTCTTGTTGAGCCATTCAACTAATATTCAAAGAATGAAGACAAAAAATACATGAGCATTTACCTAGGTCATGCTAGTCATGATGGAATCTACGTAAAATACAGAAACAAATTTAACTACCGAGTATTCCTGCACAAGACAATTCTGCAAAAAAAACTATATCCTACCCACGACTAAAAATTGGAGTGATCTACCAATCACATCGTGTCTTCGTTAACAATGAAGAATTTCCCCTAGTCAAAGAAAACAGTCGCAAAAACTACATCCTCGGTGCTACGATTCTAGAATAAATCATCCTATTTCCAATCTCATTCGAAAGGAGGTGCAACTTCAAAACCGAAACCCTAGTCCCAAACACGTGAGCGACCCAAAAGACTGGAAAACCAAAACCTTTGGCACTTTGAAACAAAATAGGGAAAAAACACCTTCCTCTTGCAAAAGAACAGGAAACCTCCCCCCCAGATGGCCATACACAAACTGGAGAGAACTGGTGCAGACAGCGTAACGCTCGTCTGCACCAGTTTCCCAAACAGTTGGGTGAGGTTTGCAAACTCATAACGGCACCGAAGTAATCATTGGGCAACAAAACCTCCCCCCCAGATGGCCATACCATCGAGATGAAATGGATAAATACTAAAAAAATGTAAACCTAGGTATCCATTAACCACGGAGATGGAAACTAACCAAGGACGACAACCCTAGTTTGAAACTCAAATGAGGGGTAGAATCAAAAAGTTGGCCTACCTAGCAAGGAGTTGTGCAACTAACAAGAAGAATCTGAAACTTCCACGGCGACACCACCTATGAACAAGATACCGACAGCAAGTTCAATTCCCCATTCAAAATGACAACGCCAGCGCAGGCATGGGTTTGTAGGTAAAATAATAGAAAATATGCCCCAAATCCCCAATATATACGCCCCGGGAAAAACAAACATTGAGCGGGAAAAACATAACAATTGGGCAGCGGAGTAACTAAGGGATCGGTGATCAAGTCCACTAATGTGCTGCAACAGTGGAAGACAAAGCAACTGAGAGTTCCACAGTGCTAAGCAAAACATTGGCGAGAGAAATAAAATAAATCCGCATCAGAGCTCAACCAGACTATAACCTCGTACCATAAGATGGTTGGAACACCACAATGGCGGAAACTATAAAGACAACGAGTTTCGTAGACCAGTCAAAATCGGAGGGAAAATAGAAATGACTAAAGCAAAACATCGGCAAAACGGAAAACATAAACCAAACTAAAGCGGAATAATAGTCCATTCTAGAGCCACAACGACGGAGAAAAATAGACGAAGGCCTTGTGAATCAAAACTGACGGGAATCAGGAAAGATCGAAACATCCAATCATGGTGCTCGCAACATGTCATCCACAACGGTAGAAGCTGTAGAGACAAAGAGTTCCGACGGTTTTCCAATAAGGACATCGATAATAAAAGAAAGCGCATCGGAGGAAAGTACACTTTGGATCAGATCTTCATTCAACTGCATCTCCGCAATAGCAGATGCGTATTTAACTGTGGTTCTGATTCATAGCCTCAACCACTCCCGACAGCAGGGTAAGAAATTAATGTAAGTCATAAAGATATCCTTTTAACAATCATCAGTAAAATCAAGCAATCCCAAACAAGCTAAGCAAGACAATATTAAAAGGAGGGTCCCGAATTTTTAGAAATTTGGGAAATCGTTGCAGTTGTAACAATTGGCGACTACCTGGTGAACCCCAGATTTTTGAATTAACTCTTCCTTCAGTAATAGACCGTTTAGCCATTAAGCTAATAGGTTGAATTCTTCTAGATGCTTATATTCCTATAATGGCAAACATATGCACTTAAATCATTGATGACAGTCCAATTTCGGAAATGGGAACACCAAAATCTTAAATTCGGGATAACTCTTTTGAGGCTTAGTAGATGGGTTTTATTTTACCTCTATCTTTGGGTAGTTTTCAGCTTGGACACCACAGAATTGTAACATGTGGTAAACAAAAATATTCATTTGTTCCTCATTCCCATGCCATTTTACACTTTTGTGCATTTTGAACCTTCATTCTTTTGAGTCCTCCTTATGCCTTTCTTTCTGAATTTTATTTAGGCTCTTCTATCCATAGTGTCCTTTTGTGTGAGAGAGGAATTTAATTTTCAGCTCACGGATGGAGAAGAACTTTTGGCAATTTTGTATTCATATGATTCTATACTTTGCTTTGATATATATTGCTTCTTTTAGGATTTTTGACTCTTATCAGCCTTTAGGCTTTCAAATCTTGGCATGGGATCATTTATTTATAATCAACTGTTTACCTTGCTTCCTTTCCATGGGTCCTTTGCTGTCACCCCCTAGGACATTTTAGATGTGAGATGGATGGAGCCTCATAATAGTATTCTAGACCTTTTGATTCTAAGTTATTTTCAAGGATTAAGCAGGACTTCAATGAGTTCATATCCATTTAGGAAAACTACTTACCAGAAGAAATTCTATCAGTTCAAACAAGAATACACAGTCTTATCCCAAAGATTTCAGTTAATCGAGAACCCTAATGCTTTCCATGCAACCAAAATTCTACCTCTTTTATTCAAAACCAAACCAAAAGTAACTAGAAACCATAGCAACAAATCAAAGTAAAAAAACTGCATCAAATTATTTATGTACAAGGTTATCAAGAGCTAAAAAAAAAAACGTAAAATTTGAGAACTAAACCACTACCTGATTAGTTCTCTGCCCACCCCTACAGATCTATCAAATTGTAAGTTAAGGGGCTAGGCTTGACTGCAGATGTGAAATACCTAACCATTATCTAATTCTGCTATTTTTGAAACAAAAACTACATCTACCAATTTACAATCAATCTCATCAGCCCGTGAACATTGAAGGAGATCGGGTTGGGTGTCTATTAGGTTGCTGACTTCCTCTGATGCAAAGTGTCTTAGTTCAAACTCAACTAGATAATTCCCCAATACAGAGTTTGCTGATTCATTTTCTTCTTCCAACTTAGTGATAGTGTGTTTCATATAAGGTTCCCTTAAAATTTTGATCTGATTTGGGACTCCTTTATGAGGCAGCCATAAATGTGACCAATCTGAAGAAAAATACCCCTTTAACCTCGCAAACCAGTCTCGGTTCAAAATAAGTCCATAACCATCAAGTATTTCTACCATAACAATATCAATATATTGACATATCTTTTCATTTGCGGATAGACGAATGAGAACATTCTCCATTTCCCCAACTACTTTCACATTAGTTCTATCTAATTGAGTAACTTCCCAAGCAGTAGGTTTTGGTTGTCCATTAATTTTTTTGCAAACTGCGAGTGGCATCACATCCACTGATGATCCATAATCTACCAAACAATTATGTGCCTTATGATTCAAAATTTCCAAAGTCAAAAGGAAATGTGGGGTTTTAAACCTAGTTTTCCCTTCCCTAATTGGTTCGACATCTTCCTCCACAGGTTGGTTTTCTGTGGGTATCTCTTCCTCTAGTTCTTCGGGATTTTTAATATTTTCCTTGTCATCACCTACTTGGTCTTCCATAGGCTTAACAGGCATGTTGATTTGCTTCGGATCTTGGTTGGTAATGGTGATTTTAGGTACTTCACCACCAACATTGTTCTTTGGTTGTTTCCTGACATTCTCTTGCAACTTCTTGATCTTTGAGAGCATTGAATTGTCTTTATTCACCAAATACAGGCCTTTTGTTGTCATTTTTATTCCTAGTGTACCCTCAGGTTTCAGAATACTTCTTTATGTATCAAAAAACAAGACACAGTCCCATAAAAACATGGTATCATTCTCTTGTTTTTATGTGGTCTTACTACCCTTTTCCTCTTCATCACTGTCCTCAGTTAATTTAGAATCCAACAGCTGATTCATCACCAATGTCATTGAATTTATCCATTGAGGACAATTCTTTTCAGAATGGGGTTGTTGGTGGAAAGTGCAAAAATTATCCATCCCCACTTCCGTTAAATTCATCGATGCCGAACTGTATGGAGGAGGTTTGGATTGGTTGTTATCCTCTATTTTCTTGTAATACGGCTTATATGCTTTCTAAGCTTCCTTTTCTTTCTCCAAATCTATTATTCTGTTGGAAAGATTTTGCATCATTTTTAACATCCCCTCAAAATCATGTGATTGCTCCTCTTTAGTTTTAGACAGCAATAAGGCTTTCTTCCTGGAAGTTTTTTCTCCAGACTGCTCAGGATAATCTTCTATACTTTCCTTTTCAGCCTCTACTCTTTCAGCTTCTTCATAAGTCTCTAATAACATAGGATTAATTTGGGCTTTGGCGAACATAGCCAAGTCAGGACCTAAAGCTGAGGTATAATACTCAATCAGAACCTTGTCAAAGGGCTTATCAGTTGCAGAGAAGTTCTTAAGGTAAGCAGAAAATCTTTGAGTAAAATTATGTACCTTTTTCTTTCTTTCTTTTTTCAATGCACCTAAACCTTTCATTAGTGCTGCATGTGTCTTTTGGGCTGCATAATTAGTTCTGAAAATCCTTTCAAAGGTATCCCAATATGGGATAGAGTTTGCAGGAAAACCAAAATACCATGATGCTACTGCTCCTTTAAGGGTATGTGGAAAAAGTCTACAGACTACATCCTCATGTTTCCCAGCCCTTAATCCTTCTATTGCCAAGTAGAAACTTTGCAAATGATCATCTACTAAAATCTTCTCATTTGGATCAAATTTGGGCAGCATCTTCTCAAAATTTTGAGGTAACTCATGCAACGGAGGGGTTAAGTTCAGGGGCAATTTGGCTTTCCAAGCAGGTGGTGGATTTGGTGGGTTACGTGGCTGATTTGCATTTACACCTGCCATTAATCTGGGTGGAGAGTGAGGAGGTGAGAAAACAGCAGTATGCACAGGAGAATAGTAAGGTGTGTTTGGGCCTATTTGACTCAGAGTCTGAACAACTTCTTGTAATGCTACTTCTACTAATTCTTCCAAATCTCCAACCAACACTGAATCTTCCGAGATGGTATGGTCCTTCTTCTTATATTCTCTTCGGGGTAAATCAGGGATAGTGGGTAATCCTCCAATACTCTTTGCATAGGCCCGTGTATGTCTTATCAAATCATTAACTACTTGGTTTTCCACAGAAAACAAATGTTCTCTATTCTCTTCAGTATTTGGATCAAGAAATAAATTGCTTTCAAAACTATCACTGGTGGAGTAACTTCGAAGAAATGGATTTCCTCGGCCAGCCATGCACTGGTGGCCCTCCTTCTAGTGCCAAAAACTGTTGAGGCATGGAAATTCACAGGCAGCAATAGCAAGGGATTCTCCCCAGTCAATGTTCCCAACTAGCCTGTGACTGTTTGGTATGGAGAATCCATCCGGTTTGCGGTCTAACTACCGTAGGTCAAGTAACAAAAATAAAAGGTTTTACCGGTTGCGGCCTGGTCCACCGTGTATATTTTTGTATTTTTTAACTTTAAGTATGATATACAAGTTCCTATCTAACCTGCATATTGATGAAGAATACAAGGAGCGGTCACAATGTGATGCACAGGTTCTTACCTCTTGTCTTAGACTCTCTCGCATATAAATCACACACAACAAAAAACAAGACTGACTAAGCTGTCCCTAGGGAGCAAGATTATCAACTAATGAGTAATGTATTACTGCTCATATGTTAAGATAAATCACATATAGTTTTTCTTAGAATCAAAACACATAAACATGAATAAAGATATGCAGAATAAGATAGCTCGTCGTCTATTAAAACATTCATTACTCATAGTGGAAATTATCATAAAATAAACCATAGAACATTCATACAAGAACATAGGTTCAGAAAGTTAGAACGATCTCACAGTTAATGAAACACAGCTGAAAATGAAATAGTTCCCCTTCTACATTGTTCATTTCACCACATTTGAACATTCCACACAGCACTTTCTCCAACAGGCAAAATTGTAATTTTATTATTGCAAAACGAAATAGTTCCTCTTACAACAAGTTTTTCACAAGTCTCACTGGGAAAAAGCCCCTTCTCTATCTAATTCTCTTCTACTTATACAAAAGGCAAAAAAAATTGGGCTTCCCACAAATGACCCTTGGGCTTCCCCAATGCTTCATTTCCCACACTTTTCTCATATTTAGTGCTCATACAATTTACAATATATTACATTTAAACAAACTAATAAAGCACTTAAGTGAAGGGCCCCTCTTGATTGTTCAAGAACTTCTTCCAAGCTAAGGCTTCTGAGGCAATGTTCTCGAACTCAGAAGGTTTGAGAAAATGAATATTGATTTCAAATTTGGTGGCCTAATTCTTTATCACTTTGATCCTGGCCGAGCTCAAGCGTAGTTGATCTTCCAGCAACTGTACACTGACCGCTGAATGAGCTACTTCATCTCTCAAGATCTGTTCGTCCAGAGCCTTGATCTGTTGAATTCTCTATTCATCTTCTTTATATCTATTCTGTAACATCTCTATAAACAGGTCATGGTTTGGAAACGTGTCCATTCTCTGCTCAGCAGCCACCTGGCAACGGTTGTAAGTGATCAAAAGTCTCCTACAAAACTCAGTACAAGCTCCCTTCGTTTTCTTTACAACATTCTTAAATTCTTCAGCTGTGTTTATGGCAAACTCTAATAATTCATAGTCTTGTTTTAAGCCTTTTTTATCCTTTGTTGGTAACTTTGCATGGATCTCCTCATTGGCCTCCAATCTCGCTATTCTTCCCATCAGGACTTCTAAAATGTCATGAGATCTGTCCACGAAATATGAAGAAGTTTCCAAAATTTCTTCTAGTCTATTATCTACCTGAAAAACCTTACACCTCTCTTCTTCTATGGATACTTGCAGCCTATGCATTTGGCTTCTTTGTGCTAAAACATGTTCTTTGAAAGTCTTAATGCCGGTTTGCTATTCCCTGGCTTCTTCCAAAGATGCTGCTAATGAAGCAATTTGTTCTTTAAGCTCTGCTACTTGCACCTGAGATTGTTTCTCTGACTCCTCCAAACTAGCCTTGTGTAATTCCAGCTCCCCTATCTTACTTTGCAGCTGGTCTTTTTCTATATGAAGGCTTTCACATACTGTTTTCAGCCCATCCTTTTCTGTGATTAGCTCTTGATATTCCTGCTACAATTTTGATAAGCTGTCCTGGGAAACCTCCAAAGACATCTTGTCTACTTGGAGGGACTGAAGCTCTACCTTTGGATACTTTTACTTCATTGTGCATGTCTTCAAAATTCCTTTTCAATTTGTTGCTTTCCTCTCTCTCTCTTTGCAGCATATCTTTTAGTTGAGCAACAATTTTCCTTGATTGCTCAAGGTCAATCATTATTCAATCCACATTATCTTCAGAATCGTGGATCAATGCTGCTCTAGCTTAGATAGTGAATCTCAGGTCCTTTTCCATCCCATGTACCAATATTTTATCATTTATCATTTTCCTTGACTACCCCCCAGTTTCAACTTTCCTCTCTGTCCTCTTCACAATTATTTTCTTTTCCTTGTCATAAAAAATGGTATCGAAGTCTGGAACTTCTTCCCCTTTCTTTTGTCTGAAAGTGATCAATCTTAGGCCAGAAACAACAACCTGTCCTAAGGTGTTGCTAGCAGTTGCCTCAGGGTCTTGAGAATCAGGATTACCCAGATCCTGAACCTAAATGTCTACAGGGTCAAAATTTTGTTGCTCTGTCATGGACCCTACCAATTTCAGTCTTTCAGTTTCCTGTTTCATGGACTCCTCATCCTCTTTCTTTTTCCTTTCTTCTTCTTCCCTACTGGCAACTTCCTCTGCACTCTTAGATGCCTCTTGTTCAGCTTTCTTCTTTTGTTCTTCCTCACTTCTAAGCCAACCTTCGGCCTCCTCTACTAGTCTCCTAGCTTCTTCTTCTCTTTTCCTAGCCTCCTCTTCATCTATTTTTTTTTCTGTTCAGCTTGGCCTTTCCCACCTTTAGTAGTGATCTTCTTTTTGAATCTTCTTTTTAATGCAGTCATGTTTTCTGCATTTCAAAAAATTGATTCATCCTTATCCCAATGGCTTGTATACTCAAAATGCACATTGGCTTCCTTGCAGTGCTCTACGACTTTATTTCGAGAATCATTCCAATGGAAATTTATTTCTCCAAAATGAAATTTCTCCAGTTCCTCTACAAACTCATCAGCTTTTTTAACTCTTGAGAACTTATAACTTCCCAGTCTGAATGGTATGGGAGGATAAGCCACCTTATTATGCTCAAACAAAAAACTCCCTATGCCATCCAAGAAGACCTACCGAACTGCCTCCTTGTGTACCACATAATCAGTGGCATATTTTGGAAGCAGTGAAGGTGCTATGGAGCAGCCATACATTCTAATATACATTCCATCCTCAGTTAAGTAGTAATGAGCATACTCCTCAATGACTTACAATGCTTCTTCAGACATGCAATTGCATTCTTTTAAGAAAATCATTGTATATAACGGAATAATGAAGTGTTCACACACTTCTCTGTAATGACTGTAGTACTTATGCGCCCATAGTGGCTTGTAGGCTATGTATACCAGTGTTCTGTCTCTGTCCCAAATACACCTCAGGTTTGGGAATGGCTAGGTGCATAGTATGCAATCAATCAATATGGAGCTCATGTAGAACTCTGATTTTTTCTGGGAAACCCCTCCCAAGGCTGAAGCAATGCAAGAAGAGAGACTGTTTGATACAATGTTCGCCCAGTTCAACACAGTACCTTGGGTGGCTACACAGAAGATTATAGGAACCCACCCCAACTTAAAACTTTTACTGTGACCTCTCCCAAAGATCATATTCATCATTAAAGCAATGAACCTATAAGGGGTTCTTAAGGTGGCTGTGTCATATTCCCCTAATGGCCTAGTTCTGAAACTCTTTCCAGGTACCAGCATTCTTTTCAATGTCTCACCTAGGTCAAGATTAATCTCCTTTAGCCAATCCTCAGTCAAGTAAACCTAGGCTTCTGGTAAGTGGTAGGCTAATGATACATAACCAGGGCTATAAGCAACATAACCCTATTTGTCAGTGTTGGCCAAAATCATGGTAGTTACATCTGCCCTGGGCAGAATCCATCCATTTACTTCTGAGGATGGGAAAATCTCAGGTTTGGTAGCAATCTTCATCAAAGCCAATCTCTCAATATTAGAATATCTAAATTCTTCTTCAAAACCAGTGTCAGGTACTTCATGGTGTGATATCAGCCTATAAATTCCCCCCCACTTGTATTCAGGTTCCACTCTTTTGGTGCTTCTGGTGTCTTCATAAGTATACTCAACCTTTGTGACAACTTCTACCTCGGGTTCCTCTTCCACTATAGGGGCTTTCTTTTTCTGCCTTTTAGACATCTCGTACTCAGAAAAATTGCCCTGTCATACACAAAAACATTTTAGGTCATGTTGAGCCATTCAACCAATATTCAAAGAATGAAGACAAAAACTACATGAGCATTTACCTCGGTCATGCTAGTCATGATGGAATCTACGTAAAATACAGAAACAAATTTAACTACTGATTATTCCTGCACAAGAAAAGTCTGCAAAAAAAAACTATCTCCTGCCCATGACTAAAAATTGGAGTGATCAACCAATCACATCGTGGATTCGTTAACAATGAAGAATTTCCCCTGGTCAAATAAAACAGTCGCAAAAACTACATCCTCGGCACTACAATTACAGAATAAATTGTCCTATTTCCAATCTCATTCGAAATGAGGTGCAACTTCAAAACCGTGACCCTAGTCCCAAACACGCGAGTGACCCAAAAGACTGGAAAACCAAAACCTTCGGCACTTCGAAACAAAACAGGGCAAAAACGCCTTCCTCTTGTAAAAGAACAGGAAACCTCCCCCCCTGGATGGCCATACACAAACTGGAGAGAACTGGTGCAGACAGCATAATGCTCGTCTACACTAGTTTCCCAAACAGCTGGGTAAGGTTTGCAAACTCATAATGGCACCACAATTAATCATCAGGAAAACAAACCACCCCCCCCCCCCCCCCCGACGGCCATATTATCGAAAATGTACTAGATATACGCTAAAAAAAACCGTAAACCTAGGTGTCCATTAACCACGGAGGTGGAAACTAACCAAGGACGACAACCCTAGCTTGAAACTCAAATGAGGGGTAGAATCGAAAAGATTGGCCTACCTGGCAAGGAGCTGTGCAGCTAACAAGAAGAATCTGAAACTTCCACGGTGATGCCACCTACGAACGAGCTACCAACAGCAAGTACAATGCCCCGTTCGAAATGACAATGACAACGCAGGCACGAGTTTGCAAGTAAAATAATAGAAAATATGCCCCAAATCCCCAATATATATGCCTCGATAAAAACAAACATTTGGCGGGAAAAACACAAAAATCGGGTGACGGAGTAACTAAGGGATCGGTGATCAAGTCTGCTAATGTGCCGCAACGTCAGAAGACGAAGTGACTAAGAGTTCTACAGTGCCAAGCGAAACATCAACGAGAGAAATAAAATAACCCTACATCGGAGCTCAACCAGACTATAACCTTGGACCATAAGATGGTTGGAACACCGTAACGATGGAAACTATAAAGACAACGATTTTTGTAGACCAGTCAAAATCGGAGGGAAAACAGAAACGACTAAAGTGAAACATTGGCAAAATGGAAAGTATAAACCAAACTAAAGCAAAAGAATAGTCCCTTCTAGAGCCACAACGGCAGAGAAAAATAGATGAAGGCCTTGTGAATCAAAACTGACGGGAATCGAAAAAGATAGAAACATCCAATCATGGTGCTCGCAACATGTCATCCGCAATGGCGGAAGCTGTAGAGACAAAGAGTTTCGATGGTTTTCCAATAAGGACGTCGATAATAAAAGAAATCGCATCAGAGGAAAGTACACTTTGGATTGGATATTCATTCAACTGCATCTCCGCAATGGTGGATGCGTAGTTAACTATGGTTCCGGTTCATAGCCTCAACTACTCCCGACAGTGGGGTAAGAAATTAATGTAAGTCATAAATATATCCTTTTAACAATCATCAGTAAAATTAAGCAATCCCAAACAATCTAATCAAGACAATATTAAAAGGAGGGTCCCGAATTTTTAGAAATTTGGGAAATCATTGCAGCTACAATAGTACCAAAAAATCCTTGTATGTCTTACTAACCCTTTCAGGCCAAATAAACCTAGCTAGACATACTAATCCCCCTAGGATCAAATATTCCTTTTCAACATTTATATACCAATCCCAATGGGATCAACCTGGACTTATTAGGCTGACATATCAATCATAGAATGAGCTTCCACACCATTGCAACATGAAACCACATTATCAACATTATCACTCCCTCTTTTAATGGAGGTCCTTTCAGACTACACCAAGCATGTCCTAAAAGTATTCAAACTTTAAATGAGATAGAGTCTTAGTCAATATATCGGCCACTTGTTCCTATGTAGGAACATATTGGAGTTGCACAACCCCCTTTCTACACCATATCTCGAATATAATGCAACTTTATCTCTATGTGTTTTGAATTGTCGTAAAAAAATGGGTTCTCTATCATCTTGATGCAACTTTGATTATCACAGTAGATATCAGTCGCATCCATCTATGTATTGAACAATCTTGTTAATGGCTTGTAGATCCAAACTACTTCACTACAGGGTGAAGATGCGGCAATGTATTAATCCTCTATTGTACTGAGAGAAAAACAATTTTCTTTCTTCTAATCCATGAGATCACACTTGATCCCAAAATAAAACAACATCTCGAGGTACCCTTCCTATCATCGGTGTAGTATAATATCACCATCAGTTGCATATTTGATGCAACAATCTAGTGTACCCTTAAGGTACCTCATCACACCTCATCACATGTTTTTTTGTAACTAGGTGAACATGTTGGGGATCCACCATATATTGACTTAATATGTTTATAACAAAACATATATTTGGTCTCATATTTGTTAGATATATTAGTGAGCCAATAATCTGACAGTATAATGTGAAATCAATTGTATCTGAGGAGATCCTTCAGAAGCTTCAAGTTGGTCATCATCGGAGTGTTCATTGCTTTGGAATCCAACAACCCAAATATCTTTAAGATATCAACAATATATTTTCCTTTATTTAGGAAAATCTCATTTGGGAACTGCCATACTTCAAGACATAGAAAATAGTGTATCATACCAAGATATTTCATTTTGAATTCACCAAAAATATTCTTCTTACATTCATCAATAAGCTTCTCTTCACCTGTTAGGAATACATCATCAAAATATAGCAATACAATCATAATACCTTCATCTACAACCTTATAGTAAAGGTTGGAATCTTCTTTAGTATTGGAAAATCCCAAGCTCATCAAAAATCCATCAATTCTTCCATACCATGCTCTGGGTGCTTTTTTAAACCCATATAATGTTTTCTTCAATCTTCATACACGTGAATTTTTGTCACGGGTTTCAAAACCTGGAGGTTTTTCAATGTATACCTCTTCTTCTATTACACCATTTATAAAGGTTGTCTTTACATCCATTTGGTGTAGCTTCCATTTCATCTTGGCCTCCAAGGCAAGGATAGTTCTAATTGAGGTATATCTTGCTACTGGTGCAAAAGTCTCTTCATAATCAATTCCTTATTTCTCTGAGAATCCTCGAGCTACGAACCTTTCCTTGTAGTTATCAATACTTCTGTTTGTTGAATCTTTTGTCTTGAATATCCACTTTTAGGGCACAACTGATTTCCCTCTTGGTCTTCGTACTACATCCCAGACATCATTCTTGATGATAGACTGGTATTATTTTATCATTGTATCCATCCACTCCTTATTTGTAGTTTCTTCAAAACATGTAGGTTTTGCATCAACAAGGTTACACATCAAGGCCACATAGATGGAATAGGTCCTTGATCTCTTTCTTCCTTCTATGGCTCCATATTTTTCTACGCCTTGAATGACATCATGAGCCCAATATGGCCTTCTCTTCTATGATATCATTTTCTAAGGTCTCTCCATAGGATTTTTACGCTCAGTTATGTCATATTCTTATGGTATCTATTGTTCTTCAACATTACAGACTAGTATTCTACAGGTTTCTTCAACTCTGGGGGCTTCATGCTCTTCTTCTTGACCTTCATATGCATGATTCTTTCTGGACTTACTGAAAGTTACATCTTCATCAAAAATGACAACTCTACTGATATTGATCTGGCGATAACCTGGAATGTAAACTTTATAAGCTTTCGACTAATCATTGCATCCAACAAATACTCCCTTCTTTTCGAAAGGATCCAAATTTTATGTTTTCTCCTTGGGAACCTGTATAAATAAAGGGAACCCAAATATCTTTAGACAGCCAACTTCAGGCTTCTCTCCGGTAAACAGTTCTTCTATAGTTTTGTTCCCAAGAGCATTGTGGGAAATTTTGTTCTAAACATACACTGGAGTTCTATATTTTTAAACCCATAGGTGCATGTGCAGGTCTTTATCATGAATCATGGGTTTCACAACATCCATCATAGTTATTTTATTTCCTTTTTCAACTCCATTCTATTGAGGATTATAGGGTGTGGTGAGATCCCTCTTAATCCTAGCTTCTTTGCAGAAATCCTTGAATTCATTTGAAGTGAATTCTCCTCCATTGTCATATCTCAAGGTCTTGATCTTCTTTTCAGATAAATTCTCTGCAAGAGCATTGATTCTGTAAATATTTTAGATACATCATATTTTCCTAAGCTACTAAGGCTCGATATTCATCATCATTTATCTTTTATTATCTATTAGTTAACCTTCCTTCTTCCTGCACACATTCTTCCCAAAGTCTACTGAACTTGGTGATCTTTATTCTAGCACATATACCTTTAGTGAAGGATTCCCAATCCATTAGGATACTATTAAAGGTGGTCATCAAAACTTTTGCTTCTTCTATCATGTCACCAATAGACTCCAATTATTCTTTGATATGGGATACTCTTGTGAAGTATGACTGCATAGTTTCTGCCTTTTTTATCTTCACTCCCTTGAGTTGTTTTCTCAAGGTCATTCTTCTATAGATGTTCTTTCCTTCAAATAAACGGTCATTTCATCAAACTTTTCTTTTGGTTTATTCTTCAATGATACTTGATGAATTAAATGATCCTTCATATAATTAGCCATGATACTTGTGTCTTTGATCATATCCTTATTATGCATGGCCTTTGATTCATATCCCTTTGGTTCTTTGACCTATTCTTTCATGTATCCTTCTGGATCATGTTCTTCAAGGATGAGCATTATTTTGTATTTTACACACTCTAATATTTTCTACTCCTTCAATATTTTCATCAATCCTGGTTCTATTTGTCATCTTCAATGAATGAGAACCTCAAATGGAAATAAACAATACAGTGCTTACCAATTTGAGTACTTCTTCTAGAACCTACTTCAATATGACCTGGGGTTTGATAATAAACCCCTAATTTTTCATATATGGTCACTTGCAAGGATGAGCTAGACTATATCTTGATTTTTGTGAATCTGTGGATGATACCTTAAAAATACGATGCCCTAGTTCCTCCTGGAAGTAGTGATAGGTAAAAAATTTAAAGTCTTCATAACTGAAATATTCCACCATAGAAAGATGTTCCCTCCTATGGAGAGTCGATATATCCTTGTTTTTCAGTTGATCTGATGAGGGATTTTTCTGAAATAGAAAATTGTAGCTTCTTTTATTGTAGGAAAAACAGCTGCACGATGTCTTCTTTCAGGTTGGATTTGATATCCTGTCAAATTTTTAAATTGTTTATGCCCAATAACAATAAGATCACTGAAATAATGATAAGCACAACAAGACAAAGAAGACACAAATATTTATACTAGGAAACCCTCGTGGGGAAGAAAACCCACCAAAAATTCCGCAATATAGAATCCAACCAAGTACAACATAATATCATAAGCCTAATATAGAATGCTTCTTCTCCTTAATTTGGGCTCCTCTTCTCTCTCTAGTGAACTTGCTTGAATTATGAGTGTGTCCAAATGAGGAGGGTGCATCATCTATTTATACACATCCACTATGAATCCTAATACCCCAATAGGGATGACTTTCCTTGGGAGACACAAAAATACATTTTAATAATTCTTTTGTCGGTATTATTGACCCAACTTACAACATAGGTTTTACCTCAAGACTTTACATGACCAATTACATCAATGACATCCCTAATCGGAGTAACAAAATCTCCAAAAAGGAGGTGCAACAACAATATAATAAAAGTACAATAGAATATCTTCCAGAGTTACATTATTTCAACAGTCTGACCCCTACCTTTCCAAGACACCCACATAATAAACTCTACAAGTACCCCCTATGGTACTAGCTAGGAAAAGCAACTAAGGTCACCTCAATATAACCACTTCTCAAGTGGAAATTCACAAGAAGGATCTATTGTATGGGAAAGGTCACTGATATCGATGCTCGAAAGCACCAAAGGTACCTCAAAATCCCTCATATACGAATAAGATCATTGAAATATCTCCGGTTCTCACTAGAGAGAGTGGAGGGATGTCCCCACCATCAATGTGCGCACCGCCTCATGATTGAATCCTATGTAAGAGGAGCTTCCTGAGAACACCAATTATAGAAAGGATTTATCCTCTCCCCAGTCAGACACCAAATTGTTTTCATGTTATTGTCTTGGATAATTTTACTCACAAAATCCTATTCCAATACTATGAAACCTAATCTTGTTACTGCAACCTACAAAATAAAATTTTGTTTGTCTATTTTTAAATTAAGCATTCATTTTAATAGGCTATGCTTACTCAGGGGATATGGTGGTGAAACTAGTGATGTTATGACTCAACAAGAAAAGTAAATATGCACACCTAAAAACAATGCTAAGTGCAAACTCGTTTTCCACATGAAAATATGTTATGCCACTAAATGAAATGTAAAGGTAATTCCTTTCTCTTCAAATGCACATGCTATCTTTCCTAAATGAAAGACTAGACTAGTTCCATTCCCAGCAAAACCGATGTAAGTTCTTCTTTAATGCAAATGAAAAATGCAAGTGAACATGCTATAATGAAATTATTTTTTGTATTTTTAAAATAAATTAATGAAAATGCAAAAGAGAACCACTAAACTATCATCCCTCGGCAGCAAGTATAAAGACACGAATCTAGAAAGACACCAAGATTCAATGATTCATGCACTAAAAGAAAAACAAAAAGGGAGAAAATGACAAGAGAAACTTCCCTTAAAAACTTAATAAACATGAGGTTTCTAGTCATAAAAGAAGCATCCAACAAACATCATATGGACCCTACAAGACTTGGCAATACTTACAACCCACCCAACACTCCCTCAAATCAATATATCAAACAAAAAATGAGGTGTACACGACTGTTCAACAAACAAGAG
Source organism: Pseudotsuga menziesii (assembly GCA_001517045.1). Classification (NCBI taxonomy): domain Eukaryota; kingdom Viridiplantae; phylum Streptophyta; class Pinopsida; order Pinales; family Pinaceae; genus Pseudotsuga; species Pseudotsuga menziesii. Next base: position 81,857 of record LPNX010561990.1, on the reverse strand, counting down.
CATATGTATGTGACCTACCAAAAGACATCCCATGTATATGCGCAACTGTCTAAACTATCACTCACATATATAAATAAAAGGGGGTAAAAAATAAAGTGTAAGGCCAAATCACTCCAAGTAACTGTGAATAAATGACTATACTACTAACTACGACACAAAAACACAAAGAAACATAGAGAAATTTAACCAAAAATCGCAACAAATAGAAAACTTCCCCAGTAGAGTCACCAAATTTGTTACAAAGAAAATCTTCTTATGGCTTGGGGTGGACTACAATAGACAAGATGACACCAGAAATCACATCCATTCTCAAATATACTAGATAAATTAAATAAGCTAATAACTAAGGGATATATTTTGTACCTCAACCGGATGTTCGAAGAGGACCACCATTGAGATCACGATCAATTACGTACTCCCTATAATTCTTCCTCAACAACAAATATATATCCAAGCATATAAAATATATTAAATGTTAGCATTCAAACTAGCATAATCCATTTCAAAATGTATAAAGAAAATACACCCATGGAAATATATGTAAACACTTACACATGAAATTTGGATAAGAAATGGATATTTCTATTAATGTAAAAATAGAGATACATTGTGACTACCTTTGTCGACAACTCATAGAAACTGAGAAACCAAGTTTCTCCACCACTTCAATCCTCCATAGTAAGGAAATCTCACAAAGGAAATGGAGAGCTTGGGAGATGAACATAAAGATTTCTATCAACAAGGATAAAGGGATGCAAACTCAAGCATATGGCAATGAGGAAAACAAATTCTACATTTTCCTTACTCTCAAAGTTTCTCCTCCTTCAATGCTTCACAATGGCTCAATATAAATCCCTAAAATGGGAAATGGAGGGTCGAATTGGAGTGTTTCCAAGCATATGGAAGGCCAAGGATCAAGCTATCCATTACACCCAATGTACACAAGTTGTAATCGTGCAAGATGCATATACACGAGCTGCATAATTGTTGACCCACCTGTATCCCCAAAGATGTCTCTTTTAGGGTTAAACTAAAGAATCAAAGTTATACTAAGTAAGGGGGGTATAGTGAGTGTGCTTAGGGACAAGCGAAGGACATAAATTCATGATGCATAATGTGTGTTAGATCACGCTATAACACCTGATCTCAAACAAGTGGAAGACTTGTTGAAATGTCTCCAAATACCTTGGAAGGTTTATTAAGGACCCTTTGGAAATCTGGGGAAATAGGAACCTTAGATGTTTTAACATCTAGTGAGCACAACTATGTAATTAACACCCTATTGTCCTTTATTTAAAAAAAACAATCATACCATTATAGATTATCACCTTTCTTGGTTCCCCTATAATACCATTTAACACAAATTATTTTCCTAATTCCAACGAAAATTTCATGAAAAGCTTCTGAAAAATAAAATCCATCTTTCCTAATTATTGTAACCATTAAACCCCTAATACAACATCATCACCACCCATTGCAATAGAAATCATGGACTATTTAATACATATTCCATCATAGTAATATTGATATTATGGCATTTCCCTGAACAATTAATGCTTCCTCCATTTGCAATCATTACTTGAAATTCTTGTACTAGATATACAAAGCAATTGAGATCTTTGGGTACTTTATAGTGAATGAAATTATGAGTACTACCATAATCAATCAACAATGTTACTTTTTTATTTTTGATATATCCTTTGATATTGAGAGTTTGAGGAGTGCTAATTCCATCCAAAGAATGACAAGATAAGGTGCGAGTGATCACTTCTAGTTCATCCCTTTGTTGTGGTTCCTATTCTTTTTGTTCTTCCTATTCCATTCTATGTAGAATAATTTATTTTCTCCACACTTGTGTCCCTCACTTTACTTACTATCACAAGTAAAGAATATATACATTTCTCTATTATTTCCTCTAGTTTTTAAGGTGTCAACCTCTGAGGTGGGTTAGAAGAAGGAACATCATTTTCTCTATATGTGTTGGAAGTGGTATTTCTAGTGTCCATCGCCATATTTTTACGTTCAACCTTCCTTTCCATCTTCAAAGAATTATCCAAGGATAGTGGTTCAAAGAGACATGCCTCATGTTTAATGTTATACTTCAAGGTTCCAATAAAGAGATCCAACAAATTATCTTTTGGAATATTATTCACTCTAAGACTTGGCTTCTGAAACTGCTTGTTGTGCTTTGTAACTAGACATTTTTGCTTCATATTTACCAACTAGATAAAGAAGGTGTTGTTATTTATATCCCCACAATATGCAATCAATTACTATATGAATACAAATCAATAGATAATAGAGTCCTTTTTATGGTCACAAAGCCATTAATACCATACAAATTGATAAGGCTCTAAATACAAGGATGCAATAGTTACCTTTTGCCAAGTTGGCACCTGGTGTATATCAAAGAATTGCTCCATGTGGAATATCCAATTTATTGGATAATTTCCATCAAAATTTCTCATGTCAATTTTGGGAGTAGATTAGTTCCTTGGACATGAGTTGAAACCATGATGATGTAGTGAATCATCAAATTTATAGGCCTCAAACTTCTTGTTCTCCAATTATTTTTCAATTTCCGCAATATGTGACTGGAATAATTCATGTGTTTCCTCCTTATCCTCTTCTTTAGTATATGAATGAGGAATAAATCCATGTTTTATATCATTCATCAGTTCCTTCAATTCTTGAATATATGTTTTACTATCCATCCCCTTGAGATCATCTTTACTGGTCATCCCCTTGAGATCCTCTTTAGTGGACATATTTTTCAATTCCTTCTCTATATAATTTTTTTTCTTTATCAATTGAGTATATGTCACTGCCATTTTACTCCATTCCTCAAACTTTTCACTTAGTTGGGTCAAGTTGCGTCTTAATTCTTCTTTTTTCTCATATGTCGGGGATGACTCCTTGGGTGGATTTCTTGGCGTGTGATTTTTTCCACTTCCTTTAGGTGGAATTTTGAAATATATATATATCACACACAAGGGTTCACCATAAACAAATCCTTCTACCCAAATTTATTCGAATTTAAAATGGTGTACCTTTTTTAACCTTGATTGGAAGAATGTTTTATGACCGACATGGAACTGAGATAAATTTGAAATTTAAGTTCCTACGGGTATGAGATATTATATTGTGGTATCCTGATGCATCATATTCATGATTCCACAAGTCTGAACTAATTTGTATGCTCCAATAAAAATCTATTGCAAATATCCCAACACTTCTTATTTTTGGTCTATCCAGAAGAATGAACTTGTATGATATTCCACATGTCGAATATTTTAGATTTAAGGTTGAAAACACTACCACAAGTACTATGGTATGTCTTATTTATTATGCAATAGTTTTGAACTAATTCGGATGCTCCATAAAGTTATTGCAAATTTCCCAACAATTCTTATTTTTTGTCTATCCAAAAGAGAAAACTTGTACGATATGCAATGTGTCCAATATTTATGATATAAAGGTGAAAACCGTATCACAAGTACTCTGGTCCATATTAGTTTTTATTCAATAGGTATCACTCAATTTGGATCTTATATGCCCCGGATATGACTTTTTTCCCTAGAACACCTATTTTTTAGACTAGTTTTTTTACTAGTAAAAAACCCTAAATTCCAAGGCTAATATCTTCGAACATGTGATGGACCGGGACTTGAATATTAGGGCCAAAAATACTATGAAATATTTTATAGGTGTGGTTTTAAGATCGTTGTCTGAAGCATTATAGAAAAAAAAATATAACAAAAATTCCAAGATGAATCATTTTGAAGAAACCAATCTCGAGAAAAGAGCTCCGATACCAATTGTTATGCAACCAAGTCCTAGAAATAGCATAAAAATAACAGAAATAGACCAGACTAAATTAATCCATGCCTTAACAATGAGTAATAGATATTAATATCAATCCTCCTTGAGGAAGGAACCTCCTTACATAATTTACTAAGTACCTAAGACAAGACAAGATACAATTATGATTAAAATGAAAATATATCCTTCCTATATATAGGAGACAAAGATGTATGATAACAACTAATAGACCCTAACCAAAATAAATAATATGTAATACACCACAATATAGGGGATAACGCACCACACTATAGTGGGGAATGTGTCCAACTTTTAGGGCTTAACACATACTTTCTAATGATCCTTTTAACACAACAAACTGGTGTTAATATTCTTCCCCGGGGGAAACACTTGAAAGTTCAACATGCATAAGAATCAAGGGACCCCTAGTATCACATCTGATGAGTAACTAAATAAATATTCATAGTTGGCTTAATAATTTAACAAATTAGCACTATAAATAATATGAGGACTATCATATAAAAATAAAGAAATTTAATGAAACATTATGTGGAATAAAAAGAATTTGCATCATATAAATACCATTCAATCAATAAGTATAATAACAATAAATGGTATATGCTTGTTGGCATTTTCTCTCTTCAACCCAAGTTTAGTCCCTCCCTTATGTGCAACAAATCACATGATATTGGCCTGACATAGAAATGCTCAGTTAGTAGCACCTATGACACAGATGTAGTCTCACCTGAGATATCTTTCTATGGGTAACTACCAGAACTAGGTTTCTACAGTTGGGTGGGGGATTTTACGCCCCTTGTTCTTTTACCAGGTTTCTCGATAGAAGATGATGAGTGGGGTATTTATACTTAATATACACAGTTACACTGTGAGACTACTTGTCCTTCGACAACTATTATAACAACAAACATGATGCATCATAAGAACATTCAACAATATCAGTGCAGCGGATACATATAAACTCATTTATAAGCAAATACATAAACACTTATTCACAGTAACATATAAATGAAACTCAATCACATTCATCATTCACACATTTAAGATAGTATATAACATGGAAACCCAACCAGGAAAAACCACAAAGGCACTCTTCATATGGCATGAGAAATATATGGAACCTTTGGTCTACACACTAAGTTGCAGACTATGTTCTAGATATCTCTTTCTTATATATACATACTTCTTTCTCCTCTCATTCTCTTTGATATTCTCTTTCTACTCTTTCTCTACTTGACTCTACTAACGATCTTCAAACAGCCTGGATCAACTCAACTTCCTCTATGACTCTACTGTCAATCCGCACATAGTCTGGATCAACTTAATCTCTTCTACACTTCTGCGCACTCAGCTACAAGTTCTTTGAATCCTCTCTACGACTCAACACAATAACAGACAATACAATCATATTGTCACTAAATTAACATCCAATGTCTATGACCAAATACCACATAATCTAAAATGACCATAGGCTCAAAAATGACCAAAGAGTGTGTAACCTGCATACATCTTGGGTTCCTCCATTTATATACTCTTACATGTCGCGTTTAGCTGAATTCATACAGTTGTCCAATAGGTTGTCTTTCATATTCTATCGACACATGTCAGTAGGTTCTAACGACCTGACTTACAAAGATGATTTCATAAGTGCAGCTTCCTCCGACTCTAGCCGACCTCGTAACCACAATATTTATGAACTGACACTTTCTAGCTGTTACACCATTGTACGTATTCTAACCTAGCTTACTACTTCGCATCCTTCCTTGTCGCATCCTTTCCTTTTGTCGCTACTCTTCTTCCATCGCAGACTCTCTTCTATAGCAAACTCTCTTCTACTTATGTATGCTTATGTTCCTCTTTTGTCACATCCTTCTTCCTTACTAATTATTCTACCTTGTCCTCCTTCTTTCCTTCCATAGTTTCCTCTATTGCAAATCCTTTTCCTTCTTTTCATTCTTTTGTTCTTCCTTGTCTACTATGTTGCAACTCCTTTTACCTTCTTGCAAATCGACTCTTTTCATAATTGGGCATAATTATAACTAAATTCTTCCTATCTTTCCCTAGGACTAACAGGCCCCCAACACTCACATGTGGCTTATCCTGATCCACGCAAATCTATTCTTCCATATCTTTACTTTTTACGACTTGACCTTAAAAATCTTGCAATATTTTCACAACTTTCTCTATCTCCTATTGCACATCTCCCTCTAATTTTCGCAAAATTTCCACAAGGTTGAAACTAAGGTGTTCCAATGATACAAGCCTTGTGGCTTGCATTGCCTGTTGTACTCTGTAATGTACAGGATGAATAATTCCTATAAAACTTTCATCTTCATCTTGAAACTCTTCAAATGTATATGCCCATTGTTGGTGTTGTGTGCGCAACACTATCACTTGTTGTTGCAATTTCTTCATTTTTGTCACCTTAGCCATCTTCTGTGCTAAGGGAAACTATTTCATCTCATCCTTCAGTTGAGTTACTTTTTTCTCAGTTGTGCGTAACTCCTCTGTGACTTTCTCTAGTTCAGCGTCTTCAATCAAATCTTCCCAAGCCTGAGAGACTTGGTCGACAGCCTTAGCACATAGTACCTCTACTTATTCAATATTGTTTGTAGCTTCTGCTACTGCTTTCCTTATTTCTTCTATTATATAAAGTTACTGTTTAGGAGTGGACATACAGAAGAGATGGAAAATTTCATCGACATCTCCATTTCTAAAAGTTGAAGATGAAATCTCAACTACTTTCCTGAGTGTTGTTTTCTTTGGCGTATTCCCTCTTATAGGACAACCATGTTTCTTAACTTATTCTTCGTCGACAATGAAATTTTGAATTTGATCATCTTCTTTGTTCTACTAATAGTGAATTCCTCCATCTCATCGATGCCTTTTAATTCTTCGACGATGAAATATGCCATATCATTGACATTTTCCTTGTCTTCAACAATGAAATATGCCATTTCATCGACATTTTCTGCTTCTTTAACGAAATCTTACATTTCATATTCTTGTTTTAAACATCATCACCAACTACATTTTGAGATTATTGTATAGATTATGGTGATGATGGTGTCCTTTACCTTTTTTTTCATTAACTAAACATTGGTTCAGACTGGCGGATTCTACCAATACTGTGCACTCTGGTGAATCATTCCACAAGTTTATCTGGTAGTTTCAGTGGAATGTGATTTGGTAATCGAATTCCAACCACTGCTTCTTCATCCTTCATCAGCAATACTGAGAGAGATTTACTCTTGTGGGAACCAAAACACTTCTCAATTTACCAACTCGATAGGTTGGTTTGTATCCTTATCTCGGGGATGACTGGAACTAGATTAGTTTCCAATCCCACCCCTTCTTGTAATGGAACATATCCAAAAGCATCTTCCTTAATCAGCATTAGTAACATAGTTTCAATCGTAGAGCCTGTGAGTGCAATGTCACTAGGATTCATAGCAACCATACTTCTGTAACCAACAACCTTACTTTGGCTTTGAGATTTGTAGAGAGAAATTCCCCATTCCAGCGCATCAGACTGATTTGAAATTGATGTGTTAATACAGGTAATACCTACTCATTTAGTCTTTCATAACTTCACAATCGCAACCATTGAGTGGAATAGTGGCACACAATCCATCACGTATGTCACCTATATGAATCATCATAAAGAAACTGCCATGTAACCCTCCACTTTCCACTATGACATCATTTCAATCACAACCAAACTGACTTGAAAGCACACCGCCAAACTCTCATAGAATTTTCAAATTAATGCCCTCTAGGTGTCATATCGGAATTGAATGGAATCCAACTATCATGCCAAATTCCTTCCATATTTCTTGCAAAAACGTCTCACTAAGTGCATCTTGTTTTCTCCCTTCAACAGATATCATTTTCTTGTGATAGACTAAGTGTCTTCGCCCTAAATTTCTGGTCTTCACCATACACCGAGCCTATGAGATTTCATCTTTTTACGATAGAATACTAGCATTCCACGACCAAGAAAAAATGTCCCCTCTTGTTTTCTTTCTTCTCTCTCTCTCTCTCTCTCTCTCTCTCTCTCTCTCTCTCTCTCTCTCTCTCTTATGCGACCAAGTCACTGCTATCATGATATGGTTTCATTTGACTTCCATTCACCAATATTTGGACTTCTGTTCGATCTAACTTTTTCAATTTCACTGCTCCTCCATTAGTGATCTTCGTGAAAATATACGCTCCTAACCAATGTGTTCTCAAATTCCATGGATGCTTGAGAAATTTACTATCATACATAATAAAAATTCCTCCGACCTCAAAGTGCTTGATCTTAATGTGTTAATCATGCCATGCTTTTTGCCTTTTTTTCAAAATTTTGATGCAATCCTCGGACAAAACATTCTTCTTCTAGCTGCACAAGTTGTGACATCTGTAATTGTTGTGATCGCAACAATTCTTAATATCGGGACGATATACTCCATAGCCATCAAAGCTTCATGTCCATACACCAAACAAAATGGATTTTGGCTCGTCAATTTCTTACAATTCGTGTGATATGCCCATAATACTACTGGAATTTTTAATTCCCAATCATCTCTTTGGGCATTGCCAATATTTGTCAATGCATTTTCTGTAATTTTGTTAAAGGCTTCGACAACTCCATTTGCTTGAGGTTGATAAGGTGTTGTCCTTCTATGTTGAATCTGGAATTCCTTCATGAGTTATGCAATAAACTGGTTGACAAATTGTGTACCTTGATCACTTATTAAAATGTTTGGGCATCCAAATCGTGTCACGAAATTCTCAAATAAAAAATTTGCAATAGTTGTAGTAGTATAATATTTTACTGGCACTTCTTCAGCCCAGCTGGTTAAGTAATCAGTTGTAGTAATAATATAGCGTGCACCAGTGAGCTTTCCTATCGAACTGATAGGACCCACAAAATCAATGTCCCATTTATCAAATGCTTGCAATGTTAATTGAGGTACTAATGCAATTTTTTGCATCACGACGACTTTCGAGTCCTTTGACATACATCATAGCTGCAACAATAATCCTAGGCATCCACATGCATGGTGGGCCAACATAATCCTGCTTGCAGAATTTTGCACACCGTAGCTCTTCCTGCGTAGTGTCCTCCTACAACACCAGCATGTACTTCATTTAATATCAATAGCTGCTCATGCTCCAAAACACAGTGATGAAGAATATCATCAGGACGCATTTTATACGATTTTCCAGAGTTCAACTAGAAATCTACAGCTTGCACAACCAACTGTTTCTTCTTTGCAATGGTAAATTCAACTCGTGTATAACCGATACTGAAAAATTGTATGATATCTCTATAATGATCATCAAATATGGTTATCACAAACAGTTGCAGATCAGGAAGATTATCATCCAGGTTACTAGGATCTTCACCACTTTTTATCCTTGAAATATGGTTTTCTCCCAAATTCAATCGACCAGGTTTAACAATTATCTCAAAATCAAATTCATGGAAGAGGAGAAGCCACCGATAGATATTCCCCCCCAACACTGGCTTATTGACTAGGTATTTTAATGCGGAATGGTCAATGTATATCTTAAAATGTCCACCCAATAAATATTGTCTAAATTTATGGAGCACATATACCATTGCTAAGCCTTCTATTTCCATCGTGGTATAATTTTTCTCTGCAATCGACATCTTCCTGCTAGCGAAGTAAATGGGATGATGGATTGATCCTTCACTTAAATGCAGAAATACCATGCCAAGCATGATAGATGACATGTCGACATGAATATGAAAATTATTTTTCCAGTATGGAAATACAAGTATTAGTGCAGTAGCCATTTTTTTTTCAATGTGTCCAGAATCTCTTGGAAGCTATATGTCCATTGAAACTTAGCATCTTTTTTCGAAATGTTTTCCATCGAAGCAGTCACCTCTGCATATCCTTTGATAAATTTTCTGCAGTATCCAATGTGTCCCATTGTTGTGCTCAACTATTTAACTATAATAGGTGGTGGTAGATTGAGAATGATTGCAATTTTGGTTGGGTCGACCAAAATTTCATCGCGACAGACCACATGGGCCAACAGAAATCCAAATGGGGCACAAAAGATAAATTTATTCAAATTTAGTGAAATTTGGTATTAGCAACATTGCTCTAACATCATTCTAAGGCTCTCAATATGGTCTTTTATGGGCCCAAATACTTTCCAATGATCAAAGTAGACTTTAAGAAATTTTTGTATGAAATCTTTAAAGGAAACTACTCCAATTCTGGAAAAAATTGCAGGAGGATTATTAATTCCAAAGGGAATTACCATATATTGGAAACATTCCCACTCCATCACAAACATATTCTTTTGTTGGTCTTCCTTTGTAATCCTGATCTGATGGTAACTAGAAAATCCATTAGTGAATGAATACATTTCCTTCCCTCCAACACTCTCCAGTAATTCATCTGTAAATGGAGTTTAAAACAGGCCATGTAAGCAAGGGCCATTCAACTTTATCAGGTGTACACAAATTCTTACTTCACATGAGGTATTTTTGTCCTAGAATACTATCATACTAATCCATTATGATTCCTTGACAGGTTTGATAAAACCTGCCTCTAACATTCGGTCCAATTCGGCCTTGAACTTTTCTTTATATAGTGGATTCAATCGGTATGGTAGTTGCTTGAACGGTTTTGTGTCAGGCCTCATAGGTATTTTCATTTCGCCGAGATCTCCAACTATTCCCTTCATCTTTGAAACTATGGTAGGGACTAGATCCTGAAACTCATGCAATAAATCCATGATCTTCCCTAGAGTCTCTTCATCCCAATACTCTCCAATATTGGCGAACTTTGGATTTTCATGCAAGCCAATATTAACTTTCTTGATTTTGAGTGGACTCAAGAATTGGTCTCTAGAAATACCAAATCCCTCCACTATGCATATACCTTTTGACTTAGGTATGTTTATGTCGAGCGGGTCATCATCATCGGGTTCTCTCGTCACATTGTAACACTCCATCCAATGGTGTATTGTCGTGCTACATTCATGGAAATTTGTCACTGCAACAAGGATGTCCTTAAATATATTCTCTTTCATGACTTGTAGTGCACCATCAATTGTTGGGTGATCATCTGGGAACTCAAAAGTATGTGTGAAACTAGTGGTTAGCTCTTCCTACTGAAGAGTTCCTCATCGCATTTCAACAGATGTATACCAATTCCTTGGTATCATGTACAGTGTATGTATGAAGTGATGAACCCATTCTTGTCATGGATATTCCTTCCATGTAATGCAACAATACTCAATATGTTCGACAGGATTGGTCAATCCTGTATACTTGAGACCAATATAACTAATCTCTTCTACAAATATGATCTCCAATGATCTTCTACATTGCAGCCACTCATATATAGATTGTTTATGTGTACCCTACCATCTAGCAGGTGTCACTTTTAGCACAAATTCCAAGGTGGAAAATCATTGTGATTCTCTAACTTTTGCTTCAAATTCTGCTATAAAAGATGCAAGGTTAGGAAAACCTTCATATCTAGGTAGCTCGCTTGCCTTGGCTCCTACCTGTCGCACAGATATTGTAATTCATACGCATCTTCTCATTGAAACTTTGTGCATCCGAATCTGCTAATTTTATAATGCTTCACTTGGATCAGATGCACAAGAGCTAATAACCCTCCAAATCATATTTCCATCAGTTATTGGATTTATATAGCCATATTGGGAGGACATAATGTTATACATATGATTCAGGTAGTCACTTTGTCCTTCACTGTTCACTGGTTGGACATATCTTTGTCCTTCAAGCGGATCAATTAGTGTGACCACCCTTATCTTTGATTCCTCAAATGATAGGATTATTTTCTTGAAATTTATGATGGTTTGGTTATCTATTGCCCAGTCGATCCCCAAAATTCCAGAATATGGGTTTGTATCATTGACAATGTCGATCACTTAAAAAGTTTTGTATGTTCTCATACCTTCTACCTCGACAGGTACTTGAGTCAATTGACCAATGGGTAGAACCATTGACTGATTTGGTAACCTTAATTGAATGGGAGACCAACCCAGTCATGGCTTATTCATGTTTTCCCATGTCTTCCTTGTCAATATATTGAAATAAAATCCCAGATCTAAAATGATATAATCCATGTCATAGTCTCCTATATGCACAATCATTCGCAAATCGGGACCAGTTTTTAATATTTTCCTGACAATGGTTAACTAACCTTTTTGGTCGGTTTCTTTCAGAGTATTTAATCGAACCTCTTGGGCATCACTATTACTTGTCCCGATGTCGACAGTTTATTTATGTCGAAAAATTCTGGTTGGACGTCGAAGAATACTTCCTTCTTTTTATGGATGTCGAACGGTACTCTCTTTTGTGTCATTGGTCACACCTACGGTTGTCCATGTTGTGTGTCTCTGTCTGCTCTAATGGTCACAGCACCTCCCCTTGTAACGAAAATAATGTTTGATTCTCTTGGCTCGACATAAATAATCTGGATGTTTTGATTGGGATTTGGATTGGAATTCTGCATCGGGTTGGGATTTCCCATAGTTTGAGCCTACCACTTCGCAACTAATTATGCACATTGTTCGATAGTATGATCAAATGCTTTACAATATGAATAGGTCTTCGCGGGACTTGCACAATATCTAGAAAAGTGTCTTGGTTGTCCATAGTTATAACATATGACTTGGCCTCTTCCTAAACCAAATCCTCCTCCTCCTTGTTTTTGTTTTCCTCGGCCTTAAAAATCCCCCCCCCCCTAGGTTGAGGGTAGTGTTGCTACAGAGGATACCAATTTTGTTGATATTGCGGCTGAGGATATTGCAGTTGTTGAAATTATGTTGGTGGATATTAAGAAATCTGGTATGAAGATTGTGCTCATTCATCTTGCATCTACTCATCATTCTTCATCAAGTAGGTATCCACCATCTTCTCTTGCAGCAACTGGAATTCTCTGATTTATTTCTCATCGTGTCCTACAAATTTACAAAATTTACAATACAAACTAACTAGTGTACTTACAATCTTCTGCAAATACAAACATTCTTATGATCGATGGCCTCTAGTTTGAGATATTCTACACCAAGGAATCCCTTGGGTGTTTATCAGGTTCGACGCTCCTGTTGTGGCATAGTTCATGAGTGTTGAACAATTATCTTTATGGTGTCCTTCTATTCTACGTCTTGTACACCATAGCTCTTCTTGAACCTATTTTTCCTTCTTGATGTTCTCGATTTGCATCGTAAGGATAGCTAGTTGCAACTGAATCTACATCATTCCTGCATCAGTTTCTCCAATCGACGAGGATTCTAGATTCATTGTCATTTCAAGAGCGTCTGTCTGCGACATAATATTTTGTTGCATCAATGGAATCCAGATGTGCGGCAACAATGTGGCAATGAACCATTCCTTATATTGTACATATGACATGTGGAATCTTGCTTTGGCCATTAATGTCTTGATTCTTTGGTCAAACTCCCAAACAGACTCTGTAGGTAACTGCTTGATTTCTTTAATCTCTGTAATGCATTGTGACTCATATTTCATATTTTTGAACTCATATATCATTCTGGCTCAATTCTAGTCAAGTATTTTTTGCATAATTCCTACTAGCACAATAGAAAACTTCATGTACGATTCTAGCGCATGACCTTGCAGAGTCGTGACCATCTGTTCTTTCTTTATGTCTTCATCTTGGACCTATCACATAGTCCATATGACTTCACAAAGAAACCAAAGTTGCTCTTGGTCTTCGATCCCATTTCCATTAAATATTGGAAACTTACTATCTTTTCCAACCATTATGTTGGCTCCTGACACACTTGGGAAAAAAATTTGAGTAGTTGGACTCCCGTGTACATTATTCGCAGCGTTAGTATTACTAGCATTGACAACTCTTCTTGAAAATGAGTTTCTAGATATTACCTCTTGCGATGTGCGCGGTGTTGTATGTGTATCGTATTCATGCTCTAGTCTTGGAGTTTCTTCTAATTCTCCTATTTCTTCTTCTTCTTCGGATATTGACCGATACTCTTTGTCACGTCCCCACCCCTCATCCCGGCAGAGAGGATGCGGCATTACCTCTATCAATATGGGAAATCTAGCCCCATGAATGTAATATAAAATTAAATGCATTGAACTAATAGCGTACATAGATGCATGAATATTTAACATATAGCGAGAGAAAAATACATTCCATTCAATAATTTAACATGTTCATAATGATTCATTTAAGGAAATACAAGTGCAGAGATTTAAACACAAGAATACTTATCTTGGAATCGAAGCTTGTCCCGCAACCAGCTATGTTGCTGCAGCGTTCCACCCAACCATAGGCCAGTGTGCTCATTAATCTCTTAGCAACACTGCCACCCCCGAGCTGGGCATGATTTCCACAAGGAATAAGGAACACTAGCATGCTCACACATAGCCAAGGACACAACAAAAATCATCCAAGCCAACACAGTTGGGTTTATCAAGCTACAAAGGCACTGGAAAGGATGACTTCTAAGCTAGTGAGCTCAACCATAGAGTTATGGACACCTGCACCAAATCTAGTCTGGATTCTAGAACATCTACACACCCAACACAAGGAAGAACCACCTTCTCTGCTACACAGTCCCTCGGGTTATGCCTTCCCTTCTAGCACTATTTAGGGTGTGTAAAGAAGAAATCCATCCTCCTAGATCTGTTTGTGAGGTTCCTTCACACACTAGGTTTATCAAGCTAGTCAGACCCCATTTCACTCCCAATTCAGTTCAAACCAAAGCACAGAAGCATACACAACAAGATACACAATTCAGCGTTGAGGAAACAGTTTTGTGAACAAAACGAAGTGCCAATATGGGTGAAAACAACCCCCTAACAAAAATTCGATTCCTAGGGACGTTTTTTCCCTAACATGGCCAAAACAAAATCAACAACACCCAAGAAATCATGGATCTCTCCTCCCACTCATTGGGAATTACCAAAAACGATTTCCATCTTGGAAAACAATGGGAAAATGCAACCAAATCGTGGGGGAGGAAACCCACCCACTAATCATTACCAAAAATGAATTCCCATCCTAGGGAAATTGAAGAAAATGGCTTCCCACGTGAGGGAAAACACAACGCAAACCAAAAACATGAGGAAGCTCATCCACATGAATGGATGAAGAAAAATGACCGCCTACGCATGAGTACATGAGGAAAATCTGTTGGGCATGAGTGGCATATGGCTGCTCTCTTCCACCTGAGGGAAATGGGAAAAAACCTTTCCCTTGGGAAAGCGTGTGGTCAAGGCTGACAGCCCTGCTAAAATTGATGGCTGCCCATACTCCGCAAGCGCCAAGGTAATAACTGCCCAACAAAATTTTGGAGAATTTAATTGGCTGGTGAATAAGACAAGAAAAGGTGGTTGGAAGTTGATGGGTTCTCCTTTTGACACTTGTATTTTCCCCATTGACTCAGAGGTTAAATATTCCACCCCCCCTTATCCTTAGAAAATCATGCCCCGTCTCATTATTTGTTGCATTGACATAGCTAGTTGTGGGTATTTAATTAAATTGCATATTTACATGATGTCCAGAAATTATAATGTGTCGGCTAGCACAAAATACCATCGGCATCGATTTTAATTGTCGAACCTAAAATGTTAAATCAATAGTGGGGATTTTTCCTTTAGCTTCACACCACGATTATATACAATATAAAAATCATATACATTTTTAATGCAAACAGGGTCAAAACATAGGTGTTACACTCTTCTTCTTCATCACAAGAGCCTTTGTCAACGTGTGACACAAGCTCGTAGTCCTCTCCTCCAATCATACTACAACTTCCTCTTCCTATGACAATCCTTCTTCTCTTTCCCGACCTAAATATTCTTCCACTTCTTAAATAACTAGCCTTTAGTTCAACTCCACTATCTCCAGGGAACATCTCAACTTAGTTTATGCCATTTTTCAAATTTTTTGCTGCAACATATCCACCCTTCTGCGCACAGTTCTCAACTGTCACATTCGTAAGATGACAAATATCATATTTATCCAAGTTTTTAAAGATGACAAATATCTTCTGCGGGGTCCTTGAATTTTTTTTTCTCTTTGCTTCACTATATGAGGTTATTGTGTCAATGAAAAACTCAATAATATATCCTTGAAAAATGCTATCCACCCAAAAATCAACAACCCTTAACATAGGGTTTCTCACACTTTTTAGTCGCTAAATCAACTGAGGATTTCACTCTGTCGGTTCTCCTCCTTGAAAGTTTCTTTGATGGGTTTCCAACTTCGACAACCACTCATGCAACACAATAGGAAATTCAGAAAAGAAAATATCGTGAATATCCGTGTACAGATATCGGCCTAGCTACTCTATTGGATTCAACTGAGATCCTTTACTCTCTTCTCATGCAAACTCTAACACTTTAAAATCCACCCAGCCTTGGATTTCAGCCATCTCTAAATGCCACAACATATCCCTCACCAAAATGATTCACGGCCCCAAAAACAGGATCATTTGTTGGTTTTTTCTCTCTTCGACCCAGGTTCAGTCCCTCCCTTGCATGCAACAAAGCCCAAGATATCGACCCAACAAAGAAATGCTTAGTCGGCAGCACCTACGACACAGATGCAGTCTCACCCGATATTTCTTTCTATGGGTAACTGCCAAAACCAAGTTTCTACAATGGGGTGGGGGATTTCACGTCCCTTGGTATTTTACCAATGCGCTTGACAAAAGCTGATGGGTGGGGTCTTTATACTTAATATACACAGTTACGCTGCGAGAGTACTCGTCCTTCGACGGGTATTATAACAACAAACCCAATGCAACATATGAACACTCAACAATAACAATGCGACGAATACATATAAATGCATTCATAAGAAAATACATAAACACATATTCACAGTAACATATATATGCAACTCAACCACATTCATCATTCACACATTTAACACAGTATCTAACGTGGAAACCCATTCGGGAAAAACCACAAAGGTGCTCTTCATCTGGCATGAGAAATATATGGCACCTTTGGTGTGCGCAATAAGTTGCAAACTCTGTTCTAGATCTCTCTTTCTTATCTATACACACTTCTTTCTCCTATCATGATCTCTGATCTTCTGTCGATACTCTTTCTCTACTTGACTCTACTATCGACCCACACACAGCCTAGATCAACTCAACTTCTTGTATGACTCAACTATCGATCTGCACACAGCCTAGATCAACTTAATCTCTTCTACAGTCCTGCACACGCAACTACAGGTTATTCGACTCATCTCTAAGACTCAACACACTAACAGACATATAATCAGACTATCACTAAATGACTAGTCAGTGTCTCTGACCATATACCACAAAAGCTAAAATGACCAGAGAGTGTGTAACCCGCATACAGCTTAGGTTCCTCCCTTTATAAACTCTTACATGTTGCTTTCAGTCGACTTCATACAGTTGGCTAACATGTTGTCTTTCCTATTCTATCGACACATGTCAGTAGGCACTAACGACTCGACATACAAAGATTCTTTCATACGTGTGGCCTCCACCAACTCTAGCCGACCTCGTACCCATGATATTTCTGAACTGTCACTTTCTATCCTTTACACCACTTCACGTCGTCTAACCTTGTTAACTTCGTCACATCCTTCCTTGTCGCATCCTTTCCTTCTATCGCTACTCTTCTTCCTTCGAGGACTCTCTTCTGTCACAACCTCTCTTCTACTTTTGTCTGCTTTTGTTCCTCTTCTATCACATCCTTCTTCCTTACTACTTCTTCTACCTTGTCCTCCTTCCTTCCTTCCATGACTACTTCCGTTGCATCTCCTTTTCCTTCTTTTATTTTTTCTTCCTCTACTTTTGTTGCAGCTCCTTTTACCTTCTTGCAACTCGACTCTTTTCATACTTGGGAGGACATTAGAGGAAATTTGGGGTCTAAAATGGGCCTTATAAGAAAACACGCCAACAATAAATTCTTGTGAGTTGGAATTAAAGAACCAATAGAATTTCAATAAAATGAGTCAACCTTAATGGTTGAATTGACATATTTGTCATTAAAAAAATGACATTTTTTGTTCGTATTTTTGACATATCTCTCTATGTTTTTACTTAAATTTCGAGCACGAGAGCTTGTTGGATGCGGAATTTAATTCTGCATCCAACGAGTATCAACACTACATACTTTTGACAGACCCACAAGTATTTATTCTTTTTTGCATAGATGGGTCCATCAAAAGTATGTGGTGTGGGTACTCGTTGGATGCAGAATTAAATTCCGCATCCAACAAGCTCTCGCGCTCGAAATTTGAGTAAAAACACAGAGAAATGTGTCGAAAATATGAACAAAAAATGTCATTTTTTTCTTTCTTCCTCCAAAATTAATAAATATTATTTGATTAATTTAACTATTATTTTATTATTTTCCTTCGGATGCCCATTTTAGACCTCAAAATTCCTCTAATGATTCTAACTGAATTCTTCCCATCTTTCCCTAGGGCAAACAAAGCTCATGAATGACTGATGGATAAATCAGTTTGTCGCAAACATATGATTATTACTAAGCGAGCAGAGGAGTAAAAGTTTCAAAATTATAGTTATTTATACTATCAAGTAGAAATGTGTCTTTAGTTAATCTTGTACAATACAAGTGAATTTTTATGTGTGCAAACAATTAAAAAAAATATATTGGAGGTGTTACAAATGGTATTAGAGCATATGTTGCAACATTGAAGCCCTTTTAGGCTCAAGTGCTTCTCAAAGTTTAAAAGTAAAATTGAGAAAACTATTTACTATAAATAGGTAGAAAACCAATAACAATTATGGATGACAAATGACTCAATCCAACTTGCAACAACCACACTTACAAGAAGTATTCATATACCAAAGGGAGGTGCAATTGCATTTATATAATTTGGCTATTGATACAGCTAGAATGAGGGAGGAATTAGAAACAACTTGGTAAATCCTTGTACAATAAGAAGAAAATGGAAATCTTGCACAAAATATGAGGAGACGACAATAAACCAAAAAATGGAAGGGGAAACTAATCAACAAGGAGAAGCACCTAGTCAACAAAACAAGAATAATTTTCGGTCCCAAGAAGGGGAAATATGCATAGAATTAAACGATAATAAATAATCAAGAACAATCAATGAAGTATTAGAAACAATGTGAAGCATGCAAGATGAACTCAATAGTTACAGGAATGACACGAAAGGATAATGAGAATCCGGGAAGAACAATGGGAAATAAACGTAGTAATCATGAGTAACATATCAAAACATGATACCAAAAGGAAAATGTAAGAGATCTAGAAAAGATGAAGGACACAAGTCTTCTAATGAAATAGTTTCCAGCAACGAGAAGACTAATGAGAAGAGAACTGATATTGAGAGATCTTCAAGTAATTTTGCAAACCATACCTCTAAGAGGAAATGACACTTAAAAGATGAAGTACAAGGAGATTTAAAAAAGAATAAACCACCTATATTCAATAGCAAAATGAGGTCCAGTGAAGAGGCGGAAGCCTGATTGCTCGAGATGAGCAAATATTTTCATCTCTATAACTATTCCTGTAATATTAAGGAAATAACAACCATCTACAACTTAACCAAGAAAGCCTCTATTTGATGGAATGATTTAAAAACAATGAAGTATATGAGTGAAAAAAGAATACACTGTAAATAATTTAAAAAGTGCTTAAAAAATAAATACATTTTTGAAAGATATTTTGATAGAAAGATCAAGGAATTTCATGAATTGAAATTGGGAGCTATAATTATGGAAGATTTTTCAAAAAATTTATAGACATGTTACGATATATTCCTTATAAATTAAAGATGAAAAAATGAAAATACAACGATTCTTAAGTTGTTTCCTACCCCAATTATACAGAGATAAAATGGATTATGATGAGCCTAATGCCTTAGATGAAGCAATAAAAAAAGTGAAGTAATGTTATGACCAACAATGAAATAGGATGGAGCGTCCTAAAGTTTGGAAAAAGGGAGAAATAAGACCAATAGTGGAAAGGGTATAAACTGTCACCATTTAGAAATCAACCTCAAAGTTTTCAAGGAAATAATTATGATAGAAATAATACTCATCCCAAAGTGACAATAAAACAAGAAGTTATTAAAATATGAAACATGTTAATCCTATTAATTGTTGGGGCTACGAAGGACCCCATAGGTTTAAAGATTTCCCTCACATGGAAGGAGTGGCCAAGTCGATTCATAATCTTCTAGAGGAAACAACAGTAGACAGTAGAATATGTATCTTGAAATATACCCATAATTAATGCAGCCTTTAAAGATCATCATGCAGACCAGTGCCTATTTTAACTACTCTACTCACAACCAGTGCCTATTTTAAC
Source organism: Pseudotsuga menziesii (assembly GCA_001517045.1). Taxonomy (NCBI): domain Eukaryota; kingdom Viridiplantae; phylum Streptophyta; class Pinopsida; order Pinales; family Pinaceae; genus Pseudotsuga; species Pseudotsuga menziesii. The sequence continues at coordinate 61,663 of LPNX010561990.1, read as the reverse complement.
TGATCTTGGTTCAAGTTTGAGTTATGTCTCTCATTTGATCAAAGAAAAAAGTAAATTAAATAAAGATCAATTTCAAAGGAGCTCCTTAGACCAACTAAGCATTGAGAAAAAAAAGGAAAGTGGTAAATTGTGTACCAAACTGCCACATAAACGTGAATCGCCTATAAACCCACGCCAAATTAAATGTTCTATCTTTAGGAGATTATGATGTATTAATGGGTATGAATTAGCTAATAATTCGTAAAGTAATTTTAAATTAAATAAAAAACAAAAAATAAATTATTAAATATTTGCAAATGAATAACAACCTTTTTCTAAATTTAAAAAACAAAAAACAAAACATTAACTTAGAATATCATTTATATGTAATTTCAACTTATTATACTATACGTTAAAGTTTTCAATATAAAAATCGAGCCAAAAAATTTTGTTTAATGACGAATATACCCATCTCCCTTTTCTAAATTGATCCCAAAAATGCATTGACAAAACACTAACTTAGAATATCATTTATATGTAATTTCAACTTATTCTAGTAAAGGAAAGTTTCCAATATAAAAATTGAGTAAAAATTATTTGTTTAATCACCAATAGCACCATATTCATGGATGGACAAAATTTTCAAGCATGCATCGACTTACCAAACATTATGGTGAGTATTTATTTATTTTGTAGTTTACATATAATTCCTATTTAATTGGACGTTCCATATTGTAAGCTCTAATATAATTTCGGTTCCCTTCAATTTTTTAATGGATATTGAGAGGTCATGTATTATAATATTTTAAATGGGAAACTCTTCATCCCAATTACTTTATTTCATTGAAGTTAGACATGATTTTTAGGTCAATATCTAATTTTGTTAGATGTTTGAACCTTTTCAAAGACTAACATAAGAAAGTTTCTACCTAGAATGTGATATAGTTTTTTTTATATGTATTGTTTTTTTGTTGCCAAATTTCTGTGGTGGTCAGTTGTTGATGTTGCTGTCGGAGAAACCACAGTATCGAAATGACCGAGTTGACGTTTCGGATCCATATCAGGATCCATCTGCAGGACAATGTCGAAAGTGAAGAGAGAGAGAATCAATGATAAATACCGGAACCAGGTGGAAGAGTTCTAAGGTCGGCTGCGGAGGCTAGGGTTAGGTTAAAAATTTTATTTTTATTTTAAAATCAAGAAAGTGCGGAAAAAAGAACGTTTATAATGTTAAAATTTTCTATAACGGCTGAATTAAGACAATAAATATATTTTTTTTTATAGAAATTATATTTATATGAATATAATTATGAGGTAGAAAAAAAATTTATGAATTAGATTTTTTTTAAATATAAAAAGGGATTTAATTTATTTATTTTATTAAATAAATGAAAATAAATATTGATAATGATAACTCTAATAATATTCATAAAATAGTTAATAATATCTATAAAATAGTAAATTGGATCAAAATTTAAATATCTATAAAATAGTAAATTGGATTAAAATTTAAATACCTATAAAATAGTTTATTAGACCAAAATCTAATCAAAGGTGGGAAAATTCAAATTAGAATAGGGTATCTACTAAATTGTGGATTTTACATTATAAAAATGAATCTTTTTATGAATTCTTTTATTAAACATTGAAATGGGTTTAGCACTAGTGGTTGTGGGATGGAATGCTTTTTTTAACCATGGAACAACAACCTTCCAATAGTATATCCAACATCCCGCAAGCCAGATATACCAATTACTTGTGACTTGGCAGGGGCTGAGACGTCCCAAAGCTTTTTTTAGACCGTGGAACAAAAACCTTCCAATAGTATATCCAACATCACACAAGCCAGATATACCAGTAACTTGTGACTTAGCAGGGGCCGAGACATCCCAAAGCCCACCGAGGTGAGCCTCTATCCCAGGGGTCGCCTACTCTTTGATCCTTGTCACAACAGGCCAATGAAAAACCCTACCCCCCGCCAGTTTTGAACCTGTAACCTCCAAGGAGATAACACATATTATTAACCATTAGGTCCACTCAGGTGCTCTGTGGGATGGAATGTTATATTCCCTTCCTTCTTTTAAGAGAGGGATATTTTTCACTATCTATCTCTAAAACATACCCATATAAATTTAGCACTAAATAATGCGCAACTAAAATCATTTACATCTTTCAATATATTATATCTATATTACTATAACTATGATGATATAATTTAGTTTTCCACATATTTATGAAGATTTTCACTCACATCTTTTTCCAACAAAGATCAGTAGAGTTCTTTAATTCCTTTTATAAGAGGTGGTAGCTCTGGATCCCCAAAACATACATATATAAATTCAAAAATAAATAATGTATACCTAAAATCTTTTATATGTTTCAATATATAATTCTATATCAATTATTTAATATAACTATGATAATATGATTTAGCTTTTCGCATACTTATGAAGGTTTTCACTCACCTCTTTCTCTAAGAAGGAATGGTGAAGTTATCCAATTCCTTTGACAAGAAGTGGTAATTGATTTTACTTCAATATGATAGGCATACGATGAACCTTTTTTTCCAAGACACAACAACTTGATTACTTTTGAGTAGTCGTGAGTGAATATGATTTGCATCTACATTGATATTATTAAACAACATAAAAATGGGTTTGAAAAAATAAAAGAGATTTGATGCTAAAATAACTTAAGAACTTTTTTTCCATATGGAAATATGCACGGGAAACCCAACAATACTTCCCCACATTAGTGGATGGTAGAGGTGGTAAACCACCTGCCATCCTCGCAAAAGGCCTAACCCCAAAGGACTCAAGGCTCGAACCCGTAACCTTTCCCTGAACCAAGAGAGTGTGCGCACGTCTTACCAATTGAGCTAACCCTTGGGGCTAAAATAATTCAAAAACTTGACTCAAAGACAAAGGGTTGTGACTTTTGCCGTATGTGATTTGCCTTCCCAATGACATTATTAAACCACATAAAAAGGTTTGAAAAAATAAAAAAAGGTTTGATGCTAAAAGAATTCACGGGAGAACGTGACACAAAGGCAAGGTTGTGACTTTTGACTACGGTGAGTGAATCTTCTTGACTTATGTGATTTTTTTTCACAATGACGTTATGGAACAACATAAAAAAAAGGCTTGAAAAAATAAAAGAGGTTTGAAGGTGAGAGAATCAAATAAAAAATTTGACTTAAAACCAAGATTGGAGAATTTGACTTAAAATCAAAAGTAGAGAATTTGACTTAAAACCAAGAGTTGTTGAAGACAATAAATCATACTAGAAACACATATTAAAAATTTATAATTTATAAAATTTTAAAATTTAAATTTTCAATCTTTAATTTTTAATTTTCTTCTAATATAAAAGAGTTTTGATAAAAGAAAAGAATGCAAGTTATTATTATTAGTGCTATATAATTTTGGTATAATTATTGTAATTTTCTTATAATTATTGTATTATGAGTAGCTTGCAATCTTTCTTTTTTTCAAAGTTTATTTTATAATAATCAAGGATTTGTGAGCTTATTGGTGGGATCAAGTGGTTTTCACTCTCCTCGGTACGGATTAAACTTCATTGAGACATTGGCACGTTGTGAGAAGGCTCGAAGAGTAGGTGACCCCTAGGATAGAGGCTTACCTCGGTGGGCTTTGGGACGTCTCGACCCCTACTGAGTTATATGTTAGTGGTATATATGGCTTGCAGGCTATTGGATATACTCTTAGGATTATAGTAGAAACCACTAAATTTGAACCTAGGCCTAGCCCAAGTACAAATTACCGATTCCATTAGTTATATATATGAATAAAAAATTTGAAAAAAAAAAATTACAATCTACTCTTAGTTCTTTACATTAATCACGTATTATAAAACATCTAAAATTTTATAATAAAAATAAAAATAGTAATAA
>LPNX010561990.1:12303-57681 GCA_001517045.1 Pseudotsuga menziesii | reverse complement strand
CAAAGGGCTCCACAAGAGCAACATGTCACTTACAAGAGTAAAACCTGGGTGGGGAGGGTAACATTCATTCCTCCCAACCACCCAAACTACATCCATTTGACTATATATATATATATATATAATAAAGTCCTTTATATATATATATATATATATATATAAGTCTCATAAACTTAGGTTATAAATTTTAGGATTTATTGCTAATTTCTGATATAAATAGATAATTGTTACTAGATAATTGTTACTTTAATTCTAGGATTGTTACATTGCTTATTCGTTAAATTACCGTGATAAACAACTCTTCGTTAATTAAGTATAAAACATAAACCTATTGTAATTCTTATTAAATTCAAAGAACAAAAAGGACTTCAAATTACCCTAGGTTTGACCTGTAGACTTTTTGAAACTACCCTCATTTTGGCAAATATCCGAAATGAAATTACCGTAATTTTGGCAAATATCCAAAAACACTAGGGATGTTCAAGAAATGTTTTTTTTTACGGTATAATATTCATTGCTTAACACCTTTTAAAACCTTAAATTTAATAAATATATATTTTATCTTGTCCACCACGCTACTTCTAACGTTTGGGAGGTAAATTGTTTTATTCTAAGATTTAATAAATATATATTTTATCTTGTCCACCACGCTACTTCGAACGTTTGGGAAGTAAATTGTTTTATTCTAAGATGCGACTTCATTTTATATAGAATTTCTTAGTTGTAACCCATTAGAACTATTACTATATATTAAATACCTTAGACTTTGCAAACCAAAGTACTTACATACTTTATAGGTCCTAGAATACTTTTTCTAGGAATTTGAAAAACCAAGAACAAATGCTCCACGCTTTATTAATTAATATAGTTAAGACACATTACATAGGAGAAATAAGACATATTCTCAACTTTTTACCCTTAGCGATAGGGATATGTTTTTTTTTCTACTGGAGCGTCAAATAGTGATTCATTGTAGGAGTTCAAAGAATGAGCAAGTTTCTTTGCTTCTCATTCTATGCATGCACTAGGAAGGTTCCTACAATGAATGAAAAAATGGTTGAATTTATGGCTTTGGTGAGTTGTTTATCAAATAAAGTGACTTACATGTGTACAATTATTATTATTTTTATATATAAAATTTTATTTAGAAGTTTTTTATACAAATAACTATTGATTATTTAGACTTAAATTCCCTCCGAAATGGTACAAACTTTATTGATAAATATTCCTTTCTTCCCTCCACATTTTCCAAACTTATAACACTCTTTTGACAATCCTCTCAATGTGGGGATCATAACTCCATGTAAGCATGTGAAGGGCATTGAGATCATAGTCACTTTGGTTGCAAGGACATGACCTTTGTCAATGATCAAATCATTCCTCATTGTAATATGTACTTATGGGGATCAAGGTTGTGATGGCAAATCCTTTTTATGTTTTTTTTTAAGTCTACATATCTAGACAAACAACTGTAACCACTAATCACTTTAAGTGGCAAGTGTTAGAGACAAGTGGATTTACATTGAAAAAAGAGGCATAGAATTGTGTATTACAAGTCCACCTAGAACAAATTTTCTCTAACTCAATTCCAAGAAGAGTTGGAAAACACCAACTATGTATTTTAAAAAGTCCAATTTGGACAAATTTTCTCTATAATATTATTCAATTCAAGCTTAGCTCAATCCCAATATGGTATAGTGGATCCTCCCAGACCAACCCATGATGGCCATAATCTATTAGGCAAGAACACATTTCAAGAAAAAAAAGTCCATACAAGCTTTTCCAGCTCACATGCCTCATTCTCGAGTGATTCCCCCAACCACCTATCAATGGAATCAAAAGGTTCCAACTAAGGAGGCCAAGGGAGGGCCCATCGATTTTCGTTACTATGGTTTACTTTTCCCTATGTCATCACCCATTTTTTACTAATAATAGGACAACTCAAAACCAAAAATACTAAAAATCAACCGGTGGAAGACAAATGTTCACATGCCTGCATTAAATATTATTTTTTACAAAATTCTGATTAAAACGGTTATAAGTTGTTCAAATTTCAGTATATATTTGGCAGCCAAGAATGTGCTTCGGGTGATTTTCGGGGATTTGGTGATTTTACAGATTTTTATATATAGTTTAAGAATTTAGATAATCCGGCATTTTCTTCGTAATTTTTTTCAAAGGAATTGAATAATATAAATAATAATAAAATACGAGTGAAAAGTTTGAGTATAAATTTTATAATGTTTATTATATATCTATGCTTTTTGAAAAGTTCCGCGTGTAACTTTTATGGTTTATCTTAATGAGTAGTTCAAAGATAACAAATAAAATATTATATCCAACATTTATTTGATATATTGGATATCTGTTAAACTTGTTTATGTTAACGAGTAATTTAAAAATAATAATTATAAAGAATAAAAACTAAAGTATAGTATCAACATTTATGTGATATATTGGTTATTTGATATATTGGATAGGTGTTAATTTTTATTATTATTGTATCAACATTTATGTGATATATTGGATATTTGATATATTGGATAGGTGATAATTTGTATTATTATTATCGTGTAAGGAAATTGATTTAAAGAAATTAAATATTTTTTATATTTATCAAAATTTAAATTTAAATGTAATTATAATGAAACTTTGTCACTAAATTATGACTCGATAGATATATAATTATGTTTTTAATAAAAATGTGGAAGTGATTCCTTTTTTATAAAAAAATGTAATACATTGAAGTTCATATCTTTCACAACTAACATAGTAGTTTTTTTTTGACAAAGTAATTATAACTAACTGTATTTTCATTTTATTAAAGATTTGAATCTAGCCATAACAACCTTGCTAAATTTTGACCATAATTTATTTGCTTTTCAATTTACTTGTAAAGCTTATGGTGACCTAATACATTCCAAATCATCATTTATAGATGGATCTTATCCATGAAAAAAAAATGTGTTTATAAAGTAAGATGACACAATTTATTATCAATATCAGTTTTTAATTATTAAGATGTTTAAGATTTTGTTTATATTTATTTATTTATATATATGTATATGAGATTGTATATTTTGAAATTGTTTTTAAAATTATGAAATACTTTTATTTTTTTCCACCTCTCACATTTTGTTTATATTTATTTTTATGATTATATATATATATATATATATATATATATATATATATATATGAATGAATGATTGTGTGTTCTTTTAAAATTATAAAATACTTTTATTTTCTTCCACCTCTCTCATTTACTGAGGAGGCAATCTATCTACATGTGGAAGTCTTTACATATAGAATTTCTCTCTCTATATGTACTTGTAGAAGCTCTATGAGGGCTTTTAAATTTTGTTGTGATGAAAAATCTATGGTATTTACAAGTATATGACGAATTTAAGGTCATTATTGACTTGGTCATAGGTGTGTCCTCCATGCAGGTGTTGTTGTTAGATCGCAGGTGTTGTTGTTAGATCACCCACAGGCTTATGGAAAATTTTAATATTTTTATGTTAAACACGTCTACAAGCATTACAACTCATAGTTGATTGTTTGTCCAAGAAACTTGTGTCATTGCCAGAAGGAGAGATCAGTTTCGAGGAGTTTAATGATTTCATCCTTGTTAGTTCTGGATCTTTTCCCATTTACTAGAATATGACTGAAAAAGTGATGTAATGACTGGTCTCTTAGTGAGATGAGGAAATTCTTTTGGTAAATCGACAAGAAACATTGTTTGGGGTTGTTCGATGGTGATAAATGCCAATTAAAATTAGGCATTGGTTTTGTTGAGTTTTATGTTAGTCTTTTTTACTTGAATATCTCAAAAATTCTTTGAGATGTACATACATTTACAACTTTGATTCTCATTTTGAATAGTAAGACATAGTTTTTTTCGACTTTAAAAAATAAAAAGTCTTTCCATATTATGAAGCTTATATTAATAAATGTGGTTTAACCAACACATTTGTCTCCTCCCCTTCTCCGTGGATTTTGTGTGTGAATAAAATGTTGAATACATCTATCTTAATTGTGTGATATATACTCCTTGTGTTTGGCTTCATCTTTCTTTTATATAAATTATGTGTTCATGACAACATGCTAATACACTTATGATATACATCTTGGATTGTACCTATATTACGACACTTAGGTTGTGTGATGTATAAGCTTTGTGTTTGATTCTTTTTAGTGTTTATGCTTTATAAAAAGTTGAATATACTTTTAATATACATTTTGAGTAGCTACATGGATAAAGATTTAATACAATTGTGATATGGATTTTGGTTTGTGAGTTTTGTGTGAGAATAAATGCCAAATATTTTGTTATATGTCTCTTGGCTTGTGGGTTGTGTGTGAATTAAAAGTTTATTATATTTATTACAACTATAGTCAACGCTTTGCACAATTGTACTATAATAGGGGTATCTTGGCTTGTGGGTTGTGTGTGAATTAAAAGTTAAATATGTTTATTGCATCTATAATTTAAACAATTCACACAATTTGACTATAATAAGGGTATTTGAGATCCATGAATCTATTTATACATTACAAACAACACTTTCAAGGATTCAACAATTACAATTTTGGTGAAGATGGCCTCCTTGAATTCCATTGGTGATAAATTTGATGAGCAAAAAAAGTAAATATATTGAAAAAAATTATTGGTATAGATAATGATTATCCAATATATCATAAACTATGTGTGGCGATTTAAGTAGTAATGCAGCTTGTAGTCAATTTTTGCTAGTTCACTTCGTTAAGGTGTGGGTTTCGTTTGCGAGGCGACCCTAGTTCAATACCATTAGCGTAACTTAGTTGGGAGGAGACATAAAAAAATCCAGCCATGTTAAAGGTTGGTGTGACCCAAATTAAGTGTGATCCCAAAGTTGAAAAAAATAACATATAAACCTAGATACAGTTGCATAAACTAAAATATGATTCATGTATACAAAATAATGTTTACCTAACAAAAACAATATACAAAAATAATCTTATTTGATTCCTCGTCATAACAAAAAGAAACTTATAAAACTCATAGATGATGTTGAACATACAACCATTTCTAAAATCATTTAAATTTTTCAATAATAAAAATTATAATTAATTTTATTACAATAATAAAATTTATTTATAAAATATACTTTAAATACAACTGATATATAAAAAATACCATCAGTACACCTCTTGTAAATAACCAAGAAATCTGACCTGTATCCATGTTTTCAAGGCAACTTTCTTGGCCTAGCTGGCTATAGACCAGGCTGACTATGACCTGTGTTTTACTCGGATGTTGAAAAACAGAGATAAACATTAAATCTTCTCCTATCATGTGCTTGATAGCTAGCAAATGGACAACCATATTAATTGCTCTTAAAAGAGAGGGAAAGAGCTGCCAATGTTTGTGTGGCCCATTTTGTGTGGTCCATTAAAAGGGCCTCGAGCTTCCATGGGGTTTTAGGGAGCAATTACAGAGGTCCCCAAAAGCTTTTATGGAGGCCCCATCTCTTAGTATAGAATTGTATGAAATTGGATCCAGCAGTGTGACTGTCTTTTCTATTTGATACTGCATTATTTGTTTGGCTCAATTACTAGGATTTTTAATGCCTGATCCAGGAAAAGTTGTCTGTCATGCATTCATGATCTTTTGAGGTTGTCGTTTTATTGCATTTTCGGCTTTGTTTCTGGACGAATATACTGTTTCATCCATTGCTCTCTGAGCTTAACTGAGAATAGCCAAGGTCTTACAATGAATTGGGAGGAACCTAGATGGAGAATGTGGCTGAATTCCACATTAGTTGAGATTGTTTCAGCACATCGGTTCATTTGCTTTTGGGATATGAATGCGGATTCTAATGTTGGTGCCTTGTTGATCAGGATTTAGCGTTGATTTATGGGTTAAGGATTATCTGGTAGGCGCCAAGATCTGACTGGGTTTTGGTAGGGGTGCCAAGATCCTGATGGATGCACAATGCATATCTATTTATATTGCTGAGATCTAGTATTTGCTGTGTAGCATCATACAAGCAGCGAGATCTGAAATATGCCTGAAGCATTTCCTTCTTGTTTTGGAGAATCTGGAGGTGCCCATTTGACAGACAAGTCTTCGTCGACTTCTTCTTCGTCTTCTGGCTGCAGAATGACGCAGAACTTGATAACTTGCCTGTATCAGACCAAACTTGCAGGAATCTGCAAGTTTGTGACAATAACATGGTGCAAGAATCTCATGGGCCATGGCCTCAGTGTCCATGTCAATGATCCAAGTTGTCATTATATGTGCAAGGTTGATATGAAGCCATGGTCCTTCTGGAAAAAGCACGGATCCAAGAGTTTTGATGTCAAAGGGAAGAAGATAGAGGTGTTCTGGGATGTGAGCCATGCTAAATATGTATGTGGACCTGAACCACAGGAAGGCTTCTACGTGGCCCTGATTTGTGAGGAGGAGATTGTATTGCTGTTGGGAGATAGGCCTGAGGAGGCCTACAAGAGAACCCATGCAAGGATGGCATTCACAGAGCCCACATTGTTGTCTAGAAGAGAGCATGTGTTTGGGAAGAGATATTACACAACAAAGGCACAGTTTGGTGAAAGTGGCAGGACTCATGACATTGTAATTGAATGCCACACAGGGGGATCCAAGGAGCCAAGATTGCATGTGAGAGTTGACAAGCAGGTGGTGTTGCAGGTAAAGCACCTGATGTGGAAGTTCAGGGGCAATCAGACAATTGAGGTTGATGGAACCTCAATACAAATCTTCTGGGATGTGCACAATTGGCTCTTCAATCCCAGCAATGGCCATGCTGTCTTCATGTTCCAGACTTCAGGCGATCGGATAATGAACAGTGCTCGAAGATCTGATAATGCTGCTGCTGTCCCCTGCCAACCTCTGCCACCCTGTGTGTTGCAGTGGCCTCCTCCATCTGCATTCAATATTAGAGGCCATGATAAGACCTTCTTCAAGAGCAATTCCTCTTCCTCTTCTTCTTCAAACTCAAGCTCTTCAGTATTGCAATGGGCAAGCATGGAGACTGAAACTGGCAGCCCATCTGGCTTCTCTTTGTTGCTGTATGCATGGAAGAGTGAGTAGAGAACTCATTAGTATTACTATTTCAGTACAAGTACTAGTAGTGGCAGTACCAGTCTTCCTTTCTAGTTATTGAGTCTTGTACATATAATGGAGAGAATAGCACTGGCTAGGTTGCATTCTGTCTTTTTCTTTCAATTCTGACATATATATGATTGATTCATTGAGGCCTCATTATATGAGAGCTTCTGAGACATGAATAAGTCCAGTGCCCAGTTTTCTTTCATAGACATGAATAAGTCCATCGTCCAGTTTTCTTTGAGGACTAGTACTGCTGCTCCTGCCACTGCTTATGCAGTGCCAACTAGAGGCTAATAAATTACTTCTGATCAAATGCCCAATTTCACAAATGGAAAACACCCTCAATTGAAGTTGGGTACTGCTGCTCCTGCCACTGCTTAAGCCAGTGCCAACTAGAGGCTAATAAATGACTTCTGATCAAATGGCCAATTTCAAAAATGGAAAACACCCTCAATTGAAGTTGGGTCCAAAGTGGATCTAGTAATCTCTTCATGGCTTTTGAGCTGCTGAAGTCCAGGGCCAAAACCTCTAACTCCATGTTTATCAGGCACTTCCATTCTTACCATGGCCTGAGAGGTCCACACAGACCTAATGCAACAAACATGGCATAGTTTTCCACAAAACCAAACCCACACTCTTCATGGTGGCGAGCAACATTTCGGTTTTGTTTCTGTTTTGTAATGCATTACAGAGACCCACATTCTGAAATCTTAGTACCGGTGTGCATTGTGCTATTTGGATTCTCTACAACTTGTGTGTCTTCTGCTATTTGGATTCTCTATAACTTGTGTGCATTGTGCTGTCAGATCAATCTACAATTCAGAATTGGTGTTTGCTGTCAATCTGTATCCAGTTTTGTCAAAACTATGTTTTTTTTAATGTAATATGCAAACTCTCTTATGCTCTTGTCAAGCCTATGAAAGCAATCAATCTTCATACTATACATTTTTACATGATGCAGTCCATGCCTTTGAAAGCAATCAATCTTCATACTTCGCATTTTACATGATGCAGTACCATGGTTGAATGGAATGAGATTTATACAAAATATTTGGTTACAATTTGTTGGTATATGTTACCTTTTCATTCATTCCTAGTTGCAAATTGCAATTCATGAGCTTAATGATTCATGAACTAAAATTTATGAGCAGGTGGATTAGCTCTGTCAGAGTTATAAATGTTTAAAAAAATCCACATTCCACTGACTTGCAAACATATTGAAAACAACAAGAAAAGTAATTATAGAAAAGTAAATCAAGTAGCCATGTTTAATATTGGAAAGTAAAATTCTCACCTATATATATAATTAAAATTATTATTAATATTAATATTATACAATTTTATAGTTATAAATATCATATTTTTTTTCACATAACAAAATAAATAAAACCAAAGTTCTTACTAACTTCAATTTCACTAATTTAGCTCTAATTTTCCACCAGTGGATTCTAAAAAACAAACCTCTCACTAAATTACATGTACCATTTTAACAATAAGTGGATAATGAAGGGATTTTAGACTCTTTTAGCTAGTTTTTGTTTTCTATTTTTAGACCGTATGCTTGTTTTCAAAACATGGTTTTCTTATTGTTTAAAGATTCTGAGTTTGGTTTTTGAAGTATTTTGATAGCATGCTTATTTTTATTTTTGATTTTATAAGTTTTCATTTTAAATTTACTTTACTTAGTTGTTTTCATACTTTTAATGGGTTTATTAGGTGTATGTAGTTGTGAAAGGTTGGATAGAGATATCATAAGGGTTAATCAAAGTTTGATTTCACAATTTAACCCTTTGGTTTTTAAGCCTTTTGTCAAAAAACATTAATCAGACATTCTTGTAGCGCAAAGGCAGAAAAAATGAACTAGAGTACTACAAGAAAGTCGTGGCCTTCAAAAAATCGTAAGTTTGCTCATGAGTTTTAAAATTTGCATTTGAGGGGAGTTTTTCCACATCTGTAAAGGAAAATGATATGTGTTTAAACCTTACTAATCATTTTGACAAGTGTTTGAGTTAAGGAAAGAATGATTCAGACGAGTTGCAGTTGTCCTGTATGTGGGAAAATGAGATCCAATAAAACAGTAACGATGGTGCACGATGAGAGTAATTCATTGTGAGTTACGAATTTCTTGAATGTATGAAAGCTTACAGAGACCACGCTGATATCTGGCAGTCCGTGATTGGAAGATATTATAAGGAAGATGGTTAGAGGTTTAGGGTTTGCAGAGTAATTGACTGGTGCAGTCGTGGCAGCTGAAGATAGAGCTACGAAGGTTAGTTGACACCTGGGAAGACAAGATAACATATTTTTAGCAATTTGTTGCAGCTGCAACAATTTCCCAAATTTCTAAAAAATTGGGACCCTCCTTTTAAATTTGTCTTGCTTAGCTTGGTTGGAATTGCTTGATTTTACTGCAATTTCATATTTTTGAGGATGATTGTTAAATGAATATCTTTATGTTGATGCTGCCTTTTATGACTTACAGTGATTTCTTACCCCGCTGTCGGAATTTGTTGAAGCTATGAATTGGAACCACAGTTAACTACGCATCCGTCGTTGCGGAGGTGCAGTTGAATGAAGATCCGATCCAAAGTGTTACTTTCCACCGATGCGCTTTCTTTTTATTTTATTATCGGCGTCCTTGTTTGAAAACCATCGGAACTCTAGTGCTTTGCAATACCGCCGTTTCGGATGACAGATTGCGAGCACCATGACAGATGTTTCGATTTTTTTCGATTCCCGTCAGTTTTGTTTCACAAGGCCTTAGTCTATTTTGCTCCACTGTTGCAGCTCTAGAATGGACTAATCTTCTGCTTTAGTTTTCCCTTTGGCCGATGTTTGATTCTTTGCTGATGTTTCGCTTAAGTTTCGATTCTATTTTCTCTCCGAATTTCACTGGTCTATGGAACTCTTTGTCTTTACAGCTTCCGCCACTGCGGTGTTCCAACCAACTTATGGTCCGAGGCTATATTCTAGTTGAGCTCCGATGCAGAGTTAATTTTTCTCATCAATGTTTCGCTTTGCACTGCCAAACTTGTAGTTGTTTTGTCTTCCGCTATTGTGGCACATTAGCAGACTTGATCACCGATCTCTTAGTTACTCCGCCGCTCGATTGTCGTGTTTTTACCAGGATATATATATATATATATATATATATATGGGGAATTTGGGGCATTTTTCTATTTTTTTATCTGTGAACCCGTGCCTGTGCTGTCATTGTTGTTTCGAACTAGGCGTTGTACTTGCTGTCGGTAGCTCATTCCTAGGTGGCATCACCGTGGAAGCTTTCAAATTCTTCTTGTTAACTGCACAGCTCCTTGCCAGGTAGGCCAATCATTTGATTCTACCCCTTCATTTGAGTTTTGAACTAGGGTTGTCGTTCTTGGTTAAGTTTTCCCTCTTTGGTTAATGGACACCTAGGTTTATGGTTTTATCAGCGTATATGTAGTTCATTTTGATAGTATGGCCGTCCGAAGGGGGGTTTTTTGTTTTCCTAATGATTATTATGGTGCCGTTATGAGTTTTCGAGCCTTTTCTGACTTTTTAGGAAACTAGTGCAGACGAGCGTTATGCTTTCTGCACCGACGTTTCTTGGATTGCATATGGCTGTCCGGAGGGGGGAGGTTTTCCTTTCTGTTGCGGGTGGTAGGCATTTTCCTTGGTGTTGTTCAAAATATCGGAAGGTTTCTTGTTTTTCCGGTGTTTTGGGTTGCCTGCGTGTTTGAAACTAGGGTCGCAGTTTTTGGGAGGCTAAACCTCACTTTGATGAGACTTGTTTGGAGCAGGAGTTTAGGACATTTTATTTTTGAAGTCGATAACGCTGAGGATAAACTAGTTTCTTTGCCTGGAGAAATTTTACAGCATTAACGAAGTTATGGTGTTTTTGTTTATCATGCTGAATTTTGGTCATGAGTAGGATTTAGGTTTTTGCAGACTTATCTTTTGCAGAAGTAGTCGATAGTTAGCACTGGTTCTATATTGTACATAAATTTAACTAGGGCTACCATGGTCGAGGTAAAAGATTATATAGTTTTCTTCGTTTTTCTCGAATATTGGTCGAATAGATAAAGGGGCCTAAAAGACTTTTGTTGTATGACAGGGCAATTTTTCCCAGTACGAGATGTCAAAAAGGCAGAAAAAGAAAGCCCCTGTAGTGGAAGAGAAACCTGAGGTAGAAGTTATCACAAAGACTGAGTATATTTACGAAGACACCAGATGCACCACAGGAGTGGAACCCGAATACAAGTGGGGCGAAATTTACAGATTGATATCACACCATGAAGTGCCTAACACTGGTTTTGAAGAAGAAACGATATATTCTAATATTGAAAGATATGCTTTGATGAAGATTGCTACCAGGCTTGAGCTTTTCCCATGCTCGAAAGTAATTGGATGGATCCTGCCTAGGGTAGACGTAACTACAATGATTCTGGTGAATAATGATAACCAGGGCTACGCTGCTTACAGCCCTGGTTATGTATCGTTAGCTTATCACTTACCAGAAGCTCAGGTTTACCTAACTGAGGATTGGCTAAAGAAGATTAATCTTGACCTGGTTGAAACATTGAAAAGAATGCTAGTACCTGGTAATAATTTCCAAACCAAACCATCAGGGGAATACGACACAACTACCTTAAGAACCCCTTATAGGTTCATTGCTTTAATCCTGAACATAATCTTTGGGAGAACCCACGGAAAAAGTTTTAAGTTGGGATGGGTTCCTATCATCTTCTTTGTAGCCACCCAAGGGACTGTGTTCAACTGGGCAAACATTGTGTCAAACAGTCTCTCAGCGTGCATTGCTTCAGCCCTGGGAGGGGTGTCCCAAAAAAAATCTGAGTTCTACATGAGCTCCATATTGGTTGATTGCATATTGTGCACCCAGTCATTCCCAAACCTAAGGTGTATTTGGGACAGAGACAGAACATCGGCATACACAACCTACAAGCCATTATGGGCACATAAGTACTACAGTCATTACAGAGAAGTGTGTGAACACTTTATTATGCCTTTGTATACGATGATTTTCTTGAAAGAATGCAATTGCAGGTCTGAAGAGGCATTGAAAGTCATTGAGGAGTATGCTGATTACTATTTAACTGAGGACGGGATGTATATTAGAATGTATGGCTGCTCCAAGGCACCTTCACTACTTCCCAAATATGCCACTGATTATGTGGTACAGAAGGAGGCAGTCAGGCAGGTTTTCTTGGATGGCATAGGGAGCTTTTTGTTTGAGCACAAGAAGGCGACTTATCCTCCCATACTGTTCAGATTGGGAAGTTATGAGTTTTCAAGAGTTATAAAGGCTAATGAGTTTGTAATGGAACTGGAGAAATTTTATTTTGGAGAAATAAACTTCCATAGGAATGATTCTCAGAATAAATTTGTAGAACACTGCAAGGAAGCCAATGTGCATTTTGAATATACAAGCCATTGGGATAAGGATGAATCAATTTTCCGAAATGCAGAAAACATGACTGCATTAAAAAGAAGATCGCTACTAAAGGTGGGAAAGGCCAAGCTGAAGATAAGAAATTCGATGAAGAGGAAGCCAGGAAAAGAGAGGAGGCTTCTAGAAGACTAGCACAGGAAGCTGAGAGTTGGCTTAAGAGTGAGGAAGAAGGAAGGAAGAAAGCCGAAGAAGAAGTGGTAAAAATTGTAGAAGAAGCTGCCAGGAGGGAAGAAGAAGAAAGGAAAAAGAAAGAGGATGAGGAACTCAGGAAACAGGAAGCTGAAAGACTGAAACTGACAGGGTCCACGACAGAGCAACAAACTTCCAACCCTGCAGACACTCAAGTTCAAGATCTGGGTAATCCTGATTCTCAAGACCCTGATGCAATTGCTAGTAGTACCTTAGGACAGGTTGTTGTTTCTGGCCTAAGACTGATCCCTTTCGAACAAAAGAAAGGGGAAGAAGTTCCAGACTTCAACACCATTTTTTATGACAAGGAAAAGAAAATAATTGTGAAGAGGACTAAGAAGAAAGTTGAAATCGGGGGGCAGTCAGGGAAGATGATAAATGATAAAACCTTGGTACATAGAATGGACAAGGACCCGAGACTCACTATCCGAGCTGGAACAACATTGATCCATGCCTCTGAAGATAATGTGGATCGAATAATGAAAGAACTTGAGCAATCAAGGAAAAATGTTGCCCAACTGAAAGATACATTGTGAAGGGAGAGAGAGGAAAGCAACAAATTGAAAAGGAAGTTTGAAGACATGCAAAATGAAGTAAAGTCTTCAAAGGCAGAGCTTCAGTCCCTCCAAGTAGACAAGATGTCTTTGGAAGTTTCCTAGGAAAGCTTAGCAAAATTGCAGCAGGAATATCAAGAGCTAATGACAGAAAAGGATGGGCTAAAAACAACATATGAAAGTCTTCATGAAGAAAGAGACCAGCTGCAAAGTAAGATTGGGGAGCTAGAATTACAAAAGGTTACTTTGGAGGAGACAGAAAAACAATCTCAGGTGCAAGCAGCAGAGTTTAAAGAACAAATTGCTTCATTAGTAGCATCTTTGGAAGAAGCCAGGGAATAGCAAACCAACATTAACCCTTTCAAAGATCATGTCTTAACACAAAGAAGCAAAATGCATAGGCTGCAGGTGTCCATAGAAGAAGAGAGATGCCGAATTTTGCAGGTAGATAATAGATTAGAAGAACTCTTGGAGAATTCTTCATATTTCATAGATAGGTCTCAGGACATTTTAGAAGTCCTGACAGGTAGAATAGCGAGATTGGAGGCCAATGAGGAGATCCCTGCAGACTTACCAGCAAAGGACCAACAAGGCTTAAAAGAAGATTATGACTTGTTAGAGATTGCCATAAACACAGCGGAAGAATTTAAGAAGACTGTAAAGAAAACGAAAGTAGCTTGCATTGAGTTTTGTAGGAGACTGTTGATCACTTACAACCGATGTCAGGTGGCTACTGAGTAGAGAATAGACGCATTTCCAGATCACGACCTGTTCATAGAGATGTTACAGAACATATATCAAGAAGATGAATAGAGAATTCAACAGGTCAAGGTCCTGGATGAGCAGATCTTGAAAGATGAAGTAGCTCATTCAGCGGCCAGTGTGCAGTTGCTGGAAGATCAACTATGATTAAGTTCAGCCAGGATTGAAGTAATTAAAAATTAGACTACAAAGTTTGAAATTAATATTCGTTTTCTCGAGCCTTCTGAGTTTGAGAACATTGCATCAGAAGCGTTAGCATGGAAGAAGTTCCTGAACAATCAAGCGGGGCCCTCCACATAAGTGCTTTATTAGTTTGTTTCAATGTAATATATTGTAAATTGTATAAGCACTAAATATGAGACAATTGTGGGAGATGAAACGTTGGGGAAGCCCAGGGGTCATTTGGGGGCAGCCCAAAAGTTTTTGCCTTTTTGTATAAGTATTGGAGAGATAGATGTAGAGGGGGAATTTTTCCCAGTGAGACTTGTGAAAAACTTGATGTAAGAGGAACTATTTCATTTTGCAATAATATAATTATAATTTTCCCTGTTGGAGAAAGTGTTGTGTGAAATGTTCAAATGTGGTGAAATGAACAATGTTGAAGGGGAACTATTTCGTTTTCAGCCGTGTTTCATTAACTGTGAGATCGTTCTAACTTTATGAACCTATGTTCTTGTATGAATGTTCTTTGGTTTATTTTATGATAATTTCCACTATGAGTAATGAATGTGCATATCTTTATTTATGTTTATGTGTTTTGATTCAAAGAACAACTACCTGTGATTTATCTTAATACATGAACAGTAATACATTACTCATTAAATGATAATCTTACTCTCTAGGGACAACTTAGTTAATTTGTTTTCTGTTGTGTGTGATTCAGATGTGAGAGAGTTTAAGATGAGAGGTAAGAACCTGTGCATCAACGGTGACCACTCCTTGTATTCTTTATCAATCTGCATGTTAGATAGGCACTTGGATAATATACTTAAAGCTAAAAACACAAAAATACACACGGTGGATCGGGCCGCAACCGGTAAAACCCTTTATTTTTGTTATTTGACCTACGGTAGCCAGACCGCAAACTGGACGGATTCCCCATACCAAATAGTCACGGGCTAGTTGGGAACGTTGACTGGGGAGAATCCCTTACTGTTGTTGCCTACAATTTTTCAAGCCTCAATAGTTTCTGGTGCTAGAAGGAGGGCCACCAATGCATGGCTGGCCGGGGAAATCCATTTCCTTGAAGTTACTCACCAGTGATAGTTTTGAAAGCAGTTTATTTCCTGATCCGAATACTAAGGAGAATAGAGAACATTTGTTTTCTGTGGACAATCAAGTAGCTAATGATCTGAGAAGACATACATGGGCCTATGTAAAGAGTATTGGAGGGTTACCCACTATCCCTGATTTACCCCGAAGAGAATACAAGAAGAAAGATCGTCCTATTTTGGAAGATTCAGTGTTGGTTGGAGATTTGGAAGAATTAGTGGAAGTAGCTTTATAAGAAGTTGTTCAGCCTTTGAATCAAGTAGGCCCAAACACACCTTACTGTTCTCCTGTGCATACTCCTGTTCCATCACCATCTCACTCTCCACCTAGACTCATGGCAGGCATAAATGTAAATCAGCCACCTAACCCACCAAATCCACCACCTGCTTGGAAAGCCAGATCACCTCTTAACCTAGTAACTCCTTTACATGACTTACCTCAGGATTTTGAGAAGATGCTGCCCAAGTTTGATCCAAATGAGAAGATTTTAGTATATGAACATTTGCAAAGTTTCTACTTGGCAATAAAAGGATTAAGGGTTGGGGAACATGAGGATGTAGTCTGTAGACTTTTTTCACATATCCTTAAAGGAGCAACAACATCATGGTATTTTGGTTTGCCTGCAAACTCAATCCCAGATTGGGATACCTTTGAAAGGATTTTCAGAAGTAAATATGCAGCCCAAAAGACACATGCAGCACTAATGAAAGGTTTAGGTGCTTTGAAGAAAGAAAGAAGGGAAAAAGTACGTAATTTTACAAGGTTTTATGATTACCTCAAGAATTTCTCTGCAACTGATAAGCCCTCTGACAAGGTTCTAATTGAGTATTATACCTTAGCTTTAGGTCCTGACTTGGCTATGTTTGCAAAAGCTCAAGTTAAGCCTACGTTATCAGAGACTTATGAAGAAGCTGAAAGAGTAGAGGTTGAAAAGGAAAGTATAGAAGATTATCCTGAGCAATCTGGAGAAAAACCTTTTGGGAAGAAAGCCTTATTACTTTCTAAACCTAAAGAGGAGCAATCACATGTTTTTGAGGGGATGTTAAAAATGATGTAGAAGCTTTCCAACAGAATAATAGATTTGGAGAAAGAAAAGGAAGCTCAAAAAGCATATAATCCGTATTACAAGAGAAGAGAGGATAACAACCAATCCAAACCTCCTCCATATAGTCCGACATCGATGAATTTAACAGAGGTAGGTATGGATAATTTTTACAGTACTTTCCACCAACAACCCCATTCTGAAAAAAATTATCCTCAATGGATAAATTCAATGACATTGGTAATGAATCAGCTATTGAATAATTAACTGAGGATAATGATGAAGTGGAAAAGGGTAGTAAAACCATAGAAAAACAAGAAAATGATACTATGTTTTTATGGGATTGTGTCTTGCTTTTTGATACAGAAAGAAGCACTTTTGAAACCTGAGGGGATACCAGAAATAAATATGACAACAAAAGGCCTGGATTTGGTGAATAAAGACAATTCAATGCTCTCAAAGATCAAGAAACTGCAAGAGAATGTCAAGAAACAACCAAAGAACAACGTAGATGGTGAGGTACCTAAAGTCACTATTACAAGTCAAGGTCCGAAGCAAATCAACATGCCTGTTAAGCCTATGAAAGACCAAGTAGGTGATGACAAGGAAAATATAAAAAAACCTGAAGAACTAGAGGAAGAGTTACCCACAGAAAACCAACCTATGGAGGAAGTTGTTGAAGCAATTGGGAAAGGGAAAACTAGGTTTAAAACCCCACCTTTCCTTTTGACTTTGGAAATTTTGAATCATAAGGTGCATTATTGTTTGGTAGATTCTGGATCATCAGTAAATGTTATGCCACTCACAGTTTGCAAAAAGATTAATGGACAGCTAAAACCTACTACTTGGGAAGTTACTCAATCAGACATAACTAATGTGAAAGTAGTCGGGGAAATGGAGAATGTTCTCATTCGTTTATCTGCAAATGAAAAGATATGTCAATATATTGATATTGTGGTGGCATATATACCTGATGGTTATGGAATTATTTTGAACCGAATTTGGTCAGCGAGGTTGAAGGGGTATTTTGCTTCAGATTGGTCGCATTTATGGCTGCCTCATAAAGGAGTCCCAAATCAGATCAAAATTTTAAGGGAACCCTACATGAAACACACTGTCACTAATTTGGAAGAGGAAAATGAATCAGTAAATTCTGTATTGGGGAATTATCTAATTGAGCTTGAACTAAGACATTTTGCATCAGAAGGAGCCATCAACATAGTAGACACCCAGCCCGATCTCCTTCAATGTTCACGGGCTGATGAGATTGCTTGTAAATTAGTAGATGTAGTTTTTGTTTCAAGAATGATAGAATTAGATAATGGTTAGGTATTTCACATCTGTAGTCGATCCTAGCCCCTTAACTTACAAGTTGCTAGATCTATAGGGGTGGGCAGAGAACTGATCAGGTAATGGTTTAGTTCTCAAATTTTATTTTTCTTGGTTTTTGCTCTTGATAACCTTGTACATAAATAATTTGATGTAGTATTTTCACTTTGACTTGATGCTGTTGTTTCTAGTTACTTTTGGTTTGGTTTGAATAAAAGAGGCAAACTTTTGGTTGCATGGAAAGCATCAGGGTTCTCGATTAACTGAAATCTTTGGGATAAGACTATGTATTCTTGTTTGAACTGATAGAATTTCTTCTAGTAAGTAGTTTTCCTAAATGGCTATGAACTCATTGAACTCCTGCTTAATCCCTGAAAATAACTCAGGATCAAAAGGTCTGGAATACTATTTTGAGGCTCCATCCATTTCATATCTAAAAAGTCCTAGGGAATGACAACAAAAGACTCACGAAAAGGAAGCAAGGTAAATAGTATATTATATATAAATTATCCCATGCCAAGATTTGAAATCCTAAAGGTTGATAAGAGTCAAAACTCCTAAAAGAAGCAATATATATCAAAGCAAAGTATCAAATCATATGAATACAAATTTTCCAAAAGTTCTTCTCCATCCGTGAGCTGAAAATTAAATACATCTCTCACAAAAAAGGACACTATGGATAGAGGAGCCTGAATAAAATTTAGAAATAAAGGCAAAAGGAGGACTCAAAAGAACAAAAGGTTCAAAATGCACAAAAGTGTAAAATGGACTCAAAAGAACAAAAGGTTCAAAAGGCACAAAAGTGTAAAATGGCATGGGAATGAGGAACAAATGAATATTTCTGTTTACCATATGTTACAATCCTGTGGTGTCCAAGCTGGAAACTACCCAAAGACAGAGGTAAAATAAAACTCATCTACTAACCCTCAAAAGAGTTATCCTGACTCTGAGATTTTGGTGTTCCCATTTCCAAAATTGGACTGTCATCAATGATTGAAGTGCATATGTTTGCCATTGTAGGAATACAAGCATCTAGAAGAATTCAACCTATTAGCTTAATGGCTAAACAATCTATTACTGAGGGAAGAGTTGATTCAGAAATATGGGGTTCACCAGGTAGTCGCCAATTATTGCAGCTACAACGATTTTTCAAATTTCTAAAAATTTGGGACCCTTCTTTTAAATTTGTCTTGCTTAGCTTGGTTGGGATTGCTTGATTTTACTGCAATTTCGAATTTTTGAGGATGATTGTTAAATGAATATCTTTATGTTCATGTTTCCTTTTATGACTTACAGTGATTTCTTACCCTACTGTCGGAATTTGTTGAAGCTATGAATCAGAACCACAGTTAACTACGCATCCACTGTTGCGGAGGTGCAGTTGAATGAAGATCCAATCCAAAGTGTTACTTTCCACCGATGGACTTTCTTTTTTATTTTATTATCGGCATCCTTGTTTGAAAACCGTCGGAACTCTAATGCTTTGCAGTATCGCCGTTTCGGATGACAGATTGCAAGCACCATGATGGATGTTTCGATTTTTTTCGATTCCCGTCAGTTTTGTTTCACAAGGCCTTAGTCTATTTTGCTCCGCTATTGCATCTCTAGAATGGACTAATATTCCGCTTTAGTTTTCCCTTTGGCCGATGTTTGATTCTTTGCCGATGTTTTGCTTAAGTTTTGATTCTATTTTCTCTCCAAATTTGACTGGTCTACGAAACTTTTTGTCTTTACATCTTCTGTCGTTGTGGTGTTCCAACCAACTTATGGTCCGAGGCTATAGTCTAGTTGAGCTCCGATGCAGAGTTAATTTTTATCATCGATGTTTTGCTTTGCATAGCAGAACTCACAGTTGTTTTGTCTTTCTCCGTTCCGGCGCATTGGCAGACTTGATCACCGATCCCTTAGTTACTCCGTCACTTGATTGTCGTGTTTTTCCTGCTGAATGTTTTTTCTAGGAGAGATATATATATATATGGGGAATTTGGGGCATTTTTCTATTATTTTACCTGCGAACCTATGCCTGCGCTGTCATTGTCGTTTCAAACTGGGTGTTGTACTTACTTTTGGTAGCTCATTCGTAGGTGGCGTTGCCATGGAGGCTTTCAGATTCTTCTTGTCAACTACACAGCTCCTTGCCAGGTACGCCAATCATTCGATTCTACCCCTTCATTTGAGTTTTGAACTAGGGTTGTCGTCCTTGGTTAAGTTTTCCCTCCGTGGTTAATGGACACCTAGGTTTATGGTTTTATCAGCGTATATGTAGTTCATTTCGACAGTATGGCCGTCCGAAGGGGGGTTTTTTGTTTTCCTGATGATTATTACAGTGCCGTTATGAGTTTTTGAGCCTTTTCTGACTTTTTAGGAAACTGGTGCAGACAAGCGTTACGCTATCTGCACCGGTGTTTCTCGGATTGCATATGGTCGTCCCGGGGGGAGGTTTTCCTTTCTGTTGCAGGTGGTAGGCGTTTTCCTTGGTGTTGTTCAAAATTTCGGAAGGTTTCTTGTTTTTTCGGTGTTTTGGGTTGCCTGCGTGTTTGAAACTAGGGTCACAGTTTTTGGGAGGCTAAACCTCACTTTGATGAGACTTGTTTGGAGTAGGAGTTTAGGACATTTTATTTTTGAAGTCGATAACGCCGAGGATAAACTGGTTTCTTTGCCGAGAGAAATTTTACAACGTTAATGAAGTTATGGTGTTTTTGTTGATCATGCTGAATTTTGGTCATGAGCAAGATTTAGGTTTTTGCAGACTTATCTTTTGCAGAAGTAGTCGATAGTTAGCACTGGTTCTATATTGTACATAAATTTAGCTAGGGCTACCATGGCTGAGGTAAAATATTATATAGTTTTCTTCTTTTTTCTCGAATATTGGTCGAATAGATAAAGGGGCCTAAAAGACTTTTGTTGAATGACAGGGCAATTTTTCCCAGTACGACATGTCAAAAAGGAAGAAAAAGAAAGCCCCTGTAGTGGAAGAGGAACCTGAGATAGAAGTTATCACAAAGACTGAGTATATTTACGAAGACACCAGATGCACCACAGGAGTGGAACCTGAATACAAGTGGGACGAAATTTACAGACTGATATCACACCATGAAGTTCCTGACATTGGTTTTGAAGAAGAAACGATATATTCTAATATTGAAAGGTTTGCTTTGATAAAGATTGCTACCAGGCCTGAGCTTTTGCCATGCTCAGAAGTAATTGGATGGATCCTGCCTAGGGCAGACGTAACTACAATGATTCTGGTGAATACTGATAACCAGGGCTATGTTGCTTACAACCCTGGTTATGTATCATTAGCTTATCACTTACCAGAAGCTCAAGTTTACTTAACTGAGGATTGGATAAATGAGATTAATCTTGACCTGGTTGAAACATTGAAAAGAATGCTGGTACCTAGTAATAATTTCCGAACCAGACCATCAGGGGAATATGACACAGCTACCTTAAGAACCCCTTATAGGTTCATTGCTTTAATGCTGAACAAAATATTTGGGAGAGCCCACGGCAAAAGTTTTAAGTTGGGATGGGTTCCTATCATCTTTTGTGTAGCCACCCAAGGGACTGTGTTCAACTAGGAAAACATTGTGTCAAACGGTCTCTCAGCTTGCATTGCTTCAACCCTGGGAGGGGTGTCCCAGAAAAAATCTGAGTTCTACATGAACTCCATATTGATTGATTGCATACTGTGCACCCAGTCATTCCCAAACCTAAGGTGTATTTGAGATAGAGATAGAATGTCGGTATACACAGCATACAAGCCATTATGGGCACATAAGTACTACAGTCATTACAAAGAAGTGTGTGAACACTTTATTATGCCTTTGTATATAATGATTTTCTTGAAAGAATGCAATTGCATGTCTGAAGAGGCATTGAAAGTCATTGAGGAGTATGCTGATTACTACTTAACTGAGGACGTCATTTATATTAGAATCTATGGCCACTCTAGGGCACCTTCACTGCTTCCCGCCATTGATTATGTGGTACACAAGGAGGCAGTCAGGTAGGTTTTCTTGGATGGTGTAGGTAGTTTTTTGTTTGAGCACAAGAAGACGACTTATCCTCCCATACCATTCAGATTGGGAAGTTATAAGTTTTCAAGAGTTAAAAAGGATGATGGGTTTGTAGAGGAACTGGAGAAATTTCATTTTGGAGAAATAAACTTCCATATGCATGATTCTCAGAATAAAGTTGCAGAACACTGGAAGGAAGGAAATGGTGCATTTTGAATATACAAGCCATTGGGATAAGGATGAATCAATTTTCCGAAATGCAGAAAACATGACTGCATTAAAAAGAAGATTCAAAAAGAAGATCACTACTAAAGGTGGGAAGGCCAAGCTGAACAGAAGAAATCCGATGAAGAGGAAGCTAGGAAGAAAGAGGAGGATGCTAGAAGACTAGCATAGGAAGATGAGAGTTGGCTTAAGAGTGAGGAAGAAGGAAGGAAGAAAGCCGAAGAAGAAGCGGTAAAAATTGCAGAAGAAGCTACCAGGAGGGAAGAAGAAGAACGAAAAAAGAAAGAGGAGGAGGAACTCAGGAAACAGGAAGCTGAAAGATTGAAACTGACAGGGTCCATGACAGAGCAACAAACTTCCAACCCTGCAGACACTCAAGTTCAAGATATGGGTAATCCTAATTCTCAAGACCCCGATGCAATTGCTAGCAGCACCTTAGGACAGGTTGTTGTTTCTGGCCTAAGACTGGTCCCTTTCGAACAAAAGAAAGGGGAAGAAATTCCAGACTTCAATACCATTTTTTATGACAAGGAAAAGAAAAGAATTGTGAAGAGGATTGAGAAGAAAGTTGAAACTGGGGGGCATTCAGGGAAGATGATAAATGATAAAACCTTGGTACATGGAACGGACAAGGACCCGAGACTCACTATCCGAGATGGAGCAACATTGATCCATGCGTCTAAAGATAATGTGGATCGAATAATGACAGACCTTGAGCAATCAAGGAAAAATGCTACCCAACTGAAAGATGCACTGCGAAGGGAGAGAGAGGAAAGCAACAAATTGAAAAGGAAGTTTGAAGACATGCAAAATGAAGTAAAGTCTTCGAAGGCAGAGCTTCAATCCCTCCAAGTAGACAAGATGTCTTTGGAAGTTGCCCAAGAAAGCTTAGCAAAATTACAGCAGGAATATCAGGAGCTAATGACAAAAAAGGATGGGCTAAAAACAGCATATGAAAGTCTTCATGAAGAAAGAGACCAGTTGCAAAGTAAGATTGGGGAGCTGGAATTACAAAAGGTTACTTTGGAGGAGACTGAAAAACAATCTCAGATGCAAGCAGCAGAGTTTAAAGAACAAATTGCTTCATTAGTAGCATCTTTGGAAGAAGCCAGGGAACATCAAAACAACATTTAGCCTTTCAAAGATCATGTCTTAACACAAGGAAGAAAAATGAATAGGCTGCGGGTGTCCATAGAAGAAGAGAGATGTAGAGTTTTGTAGGTAGATAATAGATTAGAAGAACTCTTGGAGACTTCTTCATATTTCATAGATAGGTCTCAGGACATTTTAGAAGTCCTGACGAGAAGAATAGCAAGATTGGAGTCCAATGAGGAGATCCATGCAGACTTACTAGCAAAGGACCAACAAGGATTAAAAGAAGATTATGACTTGTTAGAGTTTGCCATAAACACAGTGGAAGAATTTAAGAAGAATGTAAAGAAAACGAAAGGAGCTTGCATCGCGTTTTGTAGGAGACTGTTGATCACTTACAACCAATGTCAGGTGGCTACTGAGCAGAGAATAGACGCATTTCCAGACCATGACCTGTTCATAGAGATGTTACAGAATATATATCAAGAAGATGAACAGAGAATTCAATAGGTCAAGGTCTTGGACGAGCAGATCTTGAAGGATGAAGTAGCTCATTCAGCAGTCAGTGTGCAGTTACTGGAATATCAACTACGCTTAAGTTCAGCCAGTATTGAAGTAATTAAAAATCAGGTTGCAAAGTTTGAAATTTATATTTGTTTTCTTGAGCCTTCTGAGTTCGAGAACATTGCATTAGAAGCGTTAGCATGGAAGAAGTTCCTGAACAATCAAGCGGGCCCCTCCACTTAAGTGCTTTATTAGTTTGTTTAAATGTAATATATTGTAAATTGTATAAGCACTAAATATGAGACAATTGTGGGAGATGAAACGTTGGGGAAGCCTAGGGGTCATTTTGGGGGCAGCCCAAAAGTTTTTTCTTTTTGTATAAGTATTGGAGAGATAGATGTAGAGGGGGGATTTTTCCTAGTGAGACTTGTGAAAAACTTGTTGTAAGAGGAACTATTTCGTTTTGCAATAATATAATTACAATTTTTCCTGTTGGAGAAAGTGCTGTGTGGAATGTTCAAATGTGGTGAAATGAATAATGTTGAAGGGGAACTATTTCGTTTTTAGCTGTGTTTCATTAACTGTGAGATCATTCTAACTTTCTGAACCTATGTTCTTGTATGAATGTTCTTTGGTTTATTTTATGATAATTTCCACTATGAGTAATGAATATTTTAACAAACGACGAGCTATCTTGTTGTGCATATCTTTATTTATGTTTA
This sequence comes from Pseudotsuga menziesii, assembly GCA_001517045.1. Taxonomy (NCBI): domain Eukaryota; kingdom Viridiplantae; phylum Streptophyta; class Pinopsida; order Pinales; family Pinaceae; genus Pseudotsuga; species Pseudotsuga menziesii. The sequence continues at coordinate 33,411 of LPNX010561990.1, read as the reverse complement.
TGTGTTTTGATTCAAAGAACAACTACCTATGATTTTTCTTAATACATGAACAGTAATACATTACTCATTAAATGATAATCTCGCTCCCTAGGGATAGCTTAGTTAGTTTGTTTTCTGTTGTGTGTGATTCAGATGCGAGAGAGTTTAAGATGAGAGGTAAGAACCTCCACATCACATTGTGACCGCTCCTCGTATTCTTTATCAATCTACATGTTAGATAGGCACTTGGATATCATACTTAAAGTTAAAAACACAAAAATACAAACGGTGGACCGGATCGCAACCAGTAAAACCCTTTATTTTTGTTATTTGACCTACAGTAGCCGGATCGCAAAATGGATGGATTCCCCATACCAAACAGTCACATGCTAGTTGGCAACGTTGACTGGGGAGAATCCCTTGCCGTTGTTACCTGCGATTTTCCAGGCCCCAACACAATTGAAACCATTATTATGATAGGTATGCAACTAATTGCTGACATCATCCATGAATTCAAGTTTGCAATGACAGAAGAGTAGTGATGGGTGTTGATTAAGAAGTGCATCAAGTTTAGGAACCTGATTTTTTCTCAATTATTAATATATTCTGTTAGTGGAAATTGTTCTGAAATACTTATTAGTTTTTTTTTGAGAAAAAATTCATATCAAGGGTTCTAATTTTCTCAGCTTCTGGTTGACTGTTAAAATAACATACTTTCAAATAGTTTTAACTATTTTTCTGAAGGAGAAACAATTAAGGTTCAATACAGAAAATGAAGAGAAGTAGGAGTAGGATGGAGACCTAAAACCAGACCTAAGAACAAGTTGAGGTTAAACATGAAAAAACTTTTAAATCCCAAGCTAGCTCAAGAAAAGATTACAATATCAGAAGATTCCTCTTCTCAAGAGGATTTCGTAGAGGATAAAAGTTTGAATGTTAAAAAGGTCAAGAGTAAGAAACATGATTCTTTGATGGTTAATTCATCCTCAGTAAAGAATAAAATTCCAGAACAATTAGAAGATTTAAAAAGAAAAGAAAATCTAAGCCCTCAGCAAGATTATTCTGTGAAACATCATTAAGTGATGTTAGCATCATGTCCAGGTGAAGGAAAAACTGCAGAGCCATCAATCCAGTGAAACTTTGAAGGTGCTAAGTCTCCAGATATTCCTGTAACAGTGACAGAGCAACAACAAAAGAATATTGATGAGGATGATCTGTTGAAATTTCAAAGGCAGAATTTAGAAGATGTAGCAAAAATCAATGAAGATGATGTATTAAATACCTTTGATGAAGATACAAATGAGGAGTAAGGTAAATGTGTTGTAGAACAAGAACAGACTCCTATAGATGTACATGAAGAAAGAAGGGAAATCCCACTGCTTGATAAATTGAGGGTTGATAATACATAAAGCTCAAAAGAAGGATTTGAAGAAAAGTTGGTTATGAAAGGAGTGTGCAAATATTATTGAAAATTATGTTCTATTTTTTCCTATTTTGGGTCATTGCAATTGAGCGCAGATCACGAGCTGATGGAGATGAATTTTAGAAAACAAAAAGAGGTTTTTGTTCACAAGATACCCATTCATAAAAACCTCTCTCAGTTTTTCAACAACTGTCAATTTTTTGCACAGGTGTCCCGTATCGAGAGATATGGAGGCTTGTTTGAGACCCATTTTTCAGAAATTCGCCAAATTTCTCAGGAACCCGATTTTGTTATTTTTAGTCAATTAGTTGAAAGTCGGTTAATGTAACTGCTAAGTAGTTTTGAATTCAACCTAAAGAAGTGAATATGGAACTACTTCATGGGATGTTTTTGTAATTATATAAGGGGGAGAGGCATACATTGCAGGGGTTCGAATTTTTATACAAGAGAAGGATTTCAAGCTACTGTATACAGAGCTAAGTTCAGAAACTCTTATGTATTTTGGATTACTGATTATGATATATATGCAAACTATAATCCCATTTTATCCTATCTACCGGTTTCATTTCTGATTGGTGTGATCACTTAGTTTACAAATTCATTTCTTGTTTAAGGTTATTTCTCATGGAGTGCTTGTGAACTGTGGATGAAACTCAGTATTGTGCTTATGTTGTTCTGGTTTATGTTTCATATATTATACATCTCAGTCTTTCATTGTTGCACGATTTAGTGTTTGTCTTAGCCTTATGAGTTTTTACCCTCTTGTTAACAAATTGCAAAACCAAAACCCTAAAAGCCTGTTTTACTTAGTTTTATTTTGTGAGATTGTGTTGGCTTGTTCTTTATTAGTATGAGAACAATTTCTAGCACAAACATAGACCATGAGGAATTGGATTTTTTTTGTTCAGTGGTGTAAGAATTTATAATATGAATATATTTATTTGTGATTGTTTAGAATATTTTAAAATTTTGTTGTTTTGAAGAGATAAATATTGGTGAGAATGTTTTAAATTTAATTTACTATTTTTTTGGGAAAAAAACAAAATAATTATATTAGATATTCAACGATAATTATAGAAAAATACAAATGGTTAACTAAAATATATTGAGTTTTACAAAAACTGTTACAACAATATATTATTAAGATGTTAATATATCAATATATTTATTATGAGTTTAATATATCATTTGCTTAAATTAAATTTGGGTAAGAAATATAATAATCATTCATCTTATTTATTTAAATTAGACCTAATTAATAATCAACTTTTTTTGTGTGTATTTGATCTTTTGGATTTTCATTGTGTTAGATTTTAAATGCTATAGACAAATTTCTAGTTGCCACTCCACCCATTTTCCGATTTTTCTTTTTCTTGGTATTTTCTTATTAAATTTGGGTAAGAAATATAATAATCATTCATCTTATTTATTTAAATTAGACCTAATTAAAAATCAACTTTTGAGTGTGTGTATTTGATCTTCTGGATTTGCATTGTGTTAGAGTTTAAACGCTATAGACAAGTTTCTAGTGGCCACTCCACCCAATTTCCCTTTTTTCTATTTCTCGGTATTTTCTCCTCGATTTTCCCAATCTTTTTCTTCTTATTTATTGTTTATCTATATTTATACTAAGTTAAAATGTTTTATTAATTCCAAACTGCTAAATTAAAAAATTTCCAAAAACTTCTTTATTTTAATTTTATTACTCTTTGTAACATCTCCTAATTTATGAAAAATTATTTACTATATGTAAATCCATAGTTTCCTAGGAAGATAAATCGATAAGATGCGATATTTTACGCTTTATCAATTGTGACAACAAATAAAATCTGACTCAAATTAGACTGCAAGACTCATAAGGCTATGTTTAGTGTTTTCAACAACATGTCTTTTTTATGACAATACTTTGATGCATCGTAATGTAATATAGTCACTACTTACTTGTCGCTAAAACTACTTTTATTTTCAGTCGGTTTAATTTGTCGTAAAAGTTGTTTTTGTTCTTTCAGCCTTTGACCCTACCTATAAGCTAGGAAAAGGAGGCTAGAAAAAGAAGTAAATTCCTAAGCTAGGGTACACCATACTTCCTAAGAAAAAGGTGTGACACCAAGGGGTTGTAAACTATACATATCAAAAAACATTACAAGAGTGTAAAACCACCATAATGCGATGAAGGTTGGCCACAATTGGAAAGATTGAAAGTTGAAATAATGTGGATTGAATTTGTAATAAAGGTGTCACTATTTGGGCCACGTGAAGGCCTTGAATGCACCAGTTGGTGAAAATCAATCACATTGCAAAACCCTAAGGGCTTATGTTGCCTCGAGAGAGGTGTAAACTTGTCATTGAAGCTTTGTTTTGTATGGTTTTTGGTCTTTGTTCTGTGGGGATCTACCATGCCTCTTATAGAAATAATAGATCAATGCTATGAACAATGATTCTAATAAGAAGCACAAGAAATAGATCTTGCTACTAAGAATTCTCACAATCATACACATGAAAAATAGAGAGGAGAAAAGAGACTGAATCACATGAATGAAGAGATGAATATTGGTGTGTATCCTTCCATTGAATAATGATGAATAATAGTGTACATAAATAGTACATCCCTCATAGGAAAATTGAGTTGTATGGAGACAACTCATAAAGTTTAAAAAATGCTGACTTACCAAAATATAGCAAACCCCCATAGGTGGCTAAAGTACTTCCCAAATCTATCAAGGACCTCACAAACTAGAAAAAGCATGAGTGATTTGTCAAGGAGATGGAAAAAACATGCTAATCCTAGAAAATGGAGGAAAAGTCATGAAGGATGGTTTGGCAACAAAAGCACTCAGTTTCCTAGTTTGACTAGCTTTACCTTATCCATAGAAAAGTAGAAAAAATAGAATAAAGCAAAATCTGCTGTAAAGTGTTGTATACTAATTCTGGATGGTCAAAAGGTGGTCAAGATCAACCCAGAATTAGAAATAAATCATTCTTAGGATATGTATGGCATGTATTGACTTTAAGGTGCAAGTGGATGCCAACTAATTAAGCCAGTGGTTGAATAATTAATCAAATAATGATTATTATTTTATCCTAAGTTATGAGTGGGTTTAATATTCCAACACCCCCTATAAGTCTAACTTTATGATGGTATGACAAAAAATATAGATGCATATAGGGCCCAACAACAAGGCTATGGTCACCCTTTAAGAATTATTATGTCCAGAAAAGTGAGGAAAGAGGCAAAACCACATGGGGAAAATCCTCCCTCAAGAAAGGACATGGCACAAAATTTTGAAATAATATGTCTTCAACATATCCTTATATTCACTTGAATGAGCTGAGTGAACTACTTCTGGATGGAAGACTCGTTGAAGAAATCATGAACTCCATGATCATGCGCTGGAGTGTAGAACCTGCAAGAAGGAAGAGTAGATACTCCTTGTATCTCATCATCTGATGAAGTAGGAGAATTATATGAATGCTTCTTTCTGCTGTCAAACTATGATCTCCAAACATAATCTGAAATGGAAAAGAGATCTGTGCATACTCCTTCCTAAAGAGTACAAAAATTAAGAAAATTTATTTCACACCCAATTCCCCGAATAATGACAAAATTGTGATGTGAATCACATGTCAATATTCCAATCTGATGTAGCACCTTTCTAGATCCGATATGAGGATGATAAAACTCTGATATATCAGAAATATTATCATATGGAGCAACAAATACTAAGGATTCAGTGGCTCCATGAGGATATAGGGCTAGACTAGGAAAATTATGAGCAACTGGGGAAAACTGATAGGTGTAAAAATATGAACGATGGATGGGCATAAGATATGAACCATAAGTGTTTAGAAAATATACAAACATGTTTAATATCAGTCAAAATATTATTAAGGACATGGATAACCATCCACTGAAAGAGAGGAAAGACTTCAAACCATGTAAGATAAATATCACTGCATAAGAGACCAATGAGGAATCAATTAGTGAACTTGGGATTTGTATAGTCTTAGGATTATTTAGAGGTATGGTAGATGGTATGGATGGTGATTTGATATGTATCATGACATATATATCATCCTGAAAACAATCTTCTAAATCAGATATACAAGCTTGTGAGGAAGAGCTGCTCGAAGACAAGTCAATATCTAGTGAAAAAACACAATTTTTGGGAAATGAATCTAGTGGATTGAGAGGAGGATTATCAAAGAAAGGATATAATATTTATGATTCTTATATATCAGATACTAAATATATATAAGAGACATGAGAAAAGTAGAGAACTCTAGCACTCAAAGCATAAGTTATATCACCTTGGAACTGCGCAGTTTGACATTGTTCTGAGGAATCAACAGACTTTTCTAGTTCTTCTGGAACTTCGATCATGTGCTTCTCAAGAAGCTGAGACATGATGTCCATATTATTCTTGAAACACTTACTCTCTTAATGAAAAACCTTTCTGCAATAAGAACACTTGGATGTGCTCCCTTTCTTCTTATCTTTCTTCATTAAATCTTCATCTTCAATTTCTGACTTTGGCTTCTTCACAATTTACTTTTCTTTGGATTTGACATTATTTTTTCCTTGAACCAATAGAGAATGATCCTTTATATTGGGAGAATTAAGGACACCCATATGGATCAATTTATTTTTCTCCTTTGTTAGTGAATCAAGAAAAGAATTTAAAGAAGGCATTTTCCACTTAGGAACAACAAGCCTAGTAGCATGAAAAGTAGACACAAAAATTGAGTAATCAGGACCCAATTTTTAAAGAATGGAAAGGATTAATTGATAATATTCTTTCTCAATCCCACATTGCTTGAGAATTAGAACAAGTGACTTGAAATTAATGAAGAAACCCTCAAGAGATTCGAAATTGCTTGGACTCAGTGAGAATAACTCAATCTCTAATTGATGCGCTCTTAGCTCATCTTGAACTCCAAAGAGAGACTCTAGTTGAGTCCATACTTGGTTTGGAGTGGTCAAAACATCTATATGAAAGAGTATATTAGGATAAATAGAGAGGAAAATAAATCCATAGGGTTCATCCAACCTATTATTCCACTTATCTTTCTCAATCACAGCATTGGGCTCATTCTCCAAAGCTAGAGTAACTATGTACAATCCTCTACTGCGCAATAGAATGGAGATTTTGGCTTTCCATTCATGGTAGTTTAAGGGAGTAAGAATTATTGATAAAGGAGAATCCATATTGCTGAATTGATATGCTCAATAAGAAACTCTCTGCAAACTGTAAAACAAACTAGGAGAAAATCTTGTAAGCTAGACAAGCTCTTCTTCAGAGAGGGATAGGAGACTAGATGCACTCCTCAACTCTGTAGAACTTGATCAGCCTTGATTCTATGATACCATGTATAAATAATAGATAAATTCTATGAGCAATGACTCTAGGAAGAAGCATAAGAAATAGATCTTGCTACTAAGAATTCTCACAAGCATACACAGGAAAAATAGAGAGAAGAAAAGAGACTGAATCACATGAATAAAGAGATGAATATTAGTGTGTATCCTTCCATTGAATAATGATGAATAATAGTGTACATAAATAGTACATCCCTCATAGGAAAATTGAGTTGTATGGAAACAAATCATAAAGCTCAAAAAGGCTAACTTACCAAAATATAACAAACCCCCATAGGTGGCTAAAGAATTTCCCAAATCTATCAAGGACCTCATGAATTGGAAAAAGAATGAGTGAGTTGTCAAGGATATGGGAAAAACATGCTAATCCTATAAAATGGAGGAAAATTCATGAAGGATGGGTTGGAAAAAAAAGCACCTAGTTTCCTAGTTTGACTAGCTTTACCTTATCCACATAAAATCAGAAAAAGCAGAATAAAGTAGAATATGTTGTAAAGTGTTGTATACTAATTCTGGATGGTCAAAAGGTGGTAAAGATCAACCCAGAATTATAAGTAAATCATTCCTAGGATATAGATGGCATGTATTTACTTTAAGGTGCAAGTGGATGCCAACTAATTAAGCTAGTGGGTGAATAATTAATCAAATAATGATTAATTATTTTATCCTAAGTTATGAGTGGGTTTAATATATTCCAACACCTTTGTCTGCATTGTTTAGTAGCTTATCTGTGATTTCCATGGTGGAGGAGCTGAGGTGCTCGACCCTCAACTTCCTTCCTCCTTGTCTGCATACCAATTATTGTTTTTGTGGCTTTGTTCAAACGGTGGTGGCTGGATTCCTTTTGCAAAGATCAGTCTTGGTAACTTCTCGAAGGGTAATTTTTTCACTTATATTTCACTAGTATCAATATACTTCTGTCAGGTGTTTTATTTATACTTCCCAACATAATATTCATCGTGTTTATGTATAGAGGCCTTGTGGACGGTTGTAATACCTAGTTTTGAATGAACCCTGTGTGGAGTAAAGGTTTGCAGCTCGGGTAAGACCTGATGCCTTGCTTTTCAGTGGCTCCATGACTTGTGGAACCGTGTATTAGCTTGTGTTTTCATGTATTGGACTAGAACATCATCTCAGCATTTGTCTTTTATGAAAGTGATAATTTCCCTTTGGTATAGCCGTGAGGCTCTCACAATTGAAATGAAACAGAGAAATCCTTCGACCGTGGAGTCGAAGTGACTGTGCAATTTTGTTTGTTTGTTTAGTGACAGTGTTTATATTTTTTTATTTATGATGTAAATGAACAGTCCTATGACTGTCGCTCCACAATGTAACCGTTTTCTTTTAAGGAAGAAACTAACCTGTGAGGGCTTTCATTGACGAATTTATTCAAACATATTGATGTTACATTTTTGTTGCTGTTTTTATAAAAACCAAAATGAGGCCCTGAGGCCTTTACCTTGTCTTGTTTGCCATTGAAAAAAAGGGTCTTAGGGCCACTGCCAAAATGATAATAGTTTAAGTGAATGTTGATGTTTATTAATCCATGAAATGGGTTTATAAATTGATGAAACCTGCGAGGCCCTTGTTGCTGTAGTCCAGAATACTATCTTGGTTTCCCAGTTTTTCTTTTCCTTTAATGAATTAGTTAGTAGGCCGTAAGGCCATGTATTAAAGGTTTTAGGCCGTGAGACCATTATTTTATTGCTAGGAATTATTTTGGGCCGTAAGGCCACTAAAATCTTGCAGTCATTTAAACAACGTAGGCCATTGTGTAAATTAGAAAATTCACCTGGGTTTCTCTGAGTTTCAAATCTCTAAACTTGGTTTATTTATTATTTTATTTTAGAAGATTTGATTTCCCTAACTGTAACTAGGGTTTAGGCCATGAGGCTGAAACTCTGTCGTGGATTTGAAATCTTGACTTACATAGAATACTGGTGATAATGGATGGAGCTGCAAGGTTTTGGCATATAAGTTTTTGTTTAAAGTATTTCTTCTAGTTTTTACGTATATATCAGGAAAGATATGTTTTGTTTTGACTCTAAATATCATAAGAGGATTTGACCTTGTGACCTATAGATCATTGACAGATAATATTAACTTTATTAATTTTAGTTATTAAAATAAATATTAAACCCTATAATAACTATAGGTTTTCGATTTAACTTACCAAAATTGTTTAATAGTGTAATTATTAGATCTGTGAGATGATATGGTAGTTAAATTTTAATGTATTTATATTCTTAAACTCTAGATTCTGAATTCATAACCTGAATACCAAGTAACTAAATACAATGTTAGCTACATAGTTTTGAAAATCAGAATCAAACTCGGAATCGGTTAAGGGTCAACTCGGAATCAGAATGGCAATCGGTAATGAATCGGTCATAAATCAGCTGATTTGAATTTAATGAATCGGTTTGCTAAAAAACACATCAAATATTTAAATTTTAAATAAAAACAACATTTTCAAGATTATAATCCATGATTCCAAGGCATTGAAGACAAAATAACCAAAATTTGCTCATGTATATACCATACAAGAGTTAATATATCAAAATGGCACAGAGTGTACTATAATTTGGAGTCTGTGACTGTACTCTGTGCAATACATAAATGATAATACATGTAACATATCTAAAATACTAGAAAAAAATACATAATCCATGAGGCCTAGGCGGCTAGGCCCTATATAGTAAAGGCTATATGGCCTAGAGAGTCCAAAAAACATGCTACATAATCAACTACATAATACATCATCAATGATCATCATCAAACTCAGCACCACTACTAGAACTAGAACTAGAAGAAGAACCAGAAGGACTCGCAAATGCATCATGATCTAGCTTAGTCTCGGGCTCCTCAGGATCAAAGTCATTTGCTAATGAAGTAGTAGTATTGGCTGAATGTCGACGTCGTCGATGACTATAAGTATGAGGTCCTAATCGGCTAGTGCCCACCATGCCTGGAATTGCTCTCTCAGCATCTACACCTGTATGAACTGATGGCATTGGCAGTAAAGGATCTGCATCCAATGGAACATCCAACAAGTCCTCCAGCTCAACATCTATGTCATCACCAAACTCTAGCAGTTGGGTCTCCACTACCCAATCTGAGTTTGGATCTATATCATCCAACACAATGGGATCTGTATCAGGTCTTTTGCTCATCAATTGGTTGCACTTGATTCGGAGGTTGTAGTGCACAAATACTAGATCATTTAACCATTTTTGCTCTAAATGGTTTCTCTTCTTTGTGTGAATCCGCTCAAACAAAGACCAATTGCGCTCACACCCAGAAGAGCTGTAGGTTTGACTCAGGACCCAAATTGCAAACCTTTGCAATAGTTTAGTGTGGTTACCAAATGCCTTCTACCATTGTGCTGCAAATGTGAAGAGTCAAGGTAGTTAATAACTTAATTCAACAATTTCGATTGTAAATTTGGCTAAGAATTGCAGTATTTAGTATTTAGTATTTACAATTTAAGAATTGTAGTTTAAACTTTAAACTTTAAAAACATAAGTTAATCAAACAATGGAAATGTTTACCTGGTTGGTCATCCTTTCTTGAAATCTTAGCAACATTATTAGCAAAGGTACCTATGGCGATGGTGAAAGAGTTGATCTATCAATGTATCTCCAATTGGTCCGTCTCATTTGGGACCATGCGGTCAATGCAAGAATACAATACATCTGCTACCTCCCTAGTCATATATTTATCAATATGCGCTCTATACTGATACCTTGGGTTAAGAAAATACCCAGCTGCATGTATAGGGCAATGGAGTTGATTGTTCCATCTCCTATAAATTATCTCCTGAATAGGTCCATACTTGGCCACTCTATCTTTGTATGTTTCCTTTATATGCTCCTTTGCTTGATCCATAGCTTCATAAATGTAGCCCATGGCCAATTTTTCCCCATCAACCAACCGCAACACCTTAACAAGTGGCTCAGTAATTGCCACAACCTCTGCTGCTCTTTTCCAAAATGAAGAGCCTTTAATTCTTTTCTTGGTGTCTCTTCCATCTAGTTTGAGGGCCCATTGGGATGAATTCCATTCATCACTTGAAAACATTTTCTCCAAGTTCTGTGCTTGGGAAAGGAGAGATTGCAACGTAAGGAAGTGAGTTGCAAATCTAGTTATTGCAGGCCTAACAAGCTCCTTGCCTTGTGTGTGTCTCTTGATCAAGCTCAATACCCAACCGTGGTTGTAGATGTATTTGGTGATGCTTTTGGAATGCTCTATAGTGTCCTTGATCCAATCCTATTTGCATATGTCCTCAAGCATGAGGTCTATGCAATGTGCCACACATGGAGTCCAGAATATGGTTTTATGTTTTTCCTCTAACATCTTACCAGCAAGAACATAGTTATAGGCATTATCTGTGATGATTTATACAACATTACTTGCCCCCACCTCCTCAACAACATCATCCAAAAGACGAAATAATAGATTTTCATCTTTCACCTGATCAGATGCATCACTTGATCTCAAAAACATGGTTCCTCATGGGCAAGAGACAAGAAAGTTTATGAGAGTACGACCCTTCTGATCGGTCCATCCATCTGACATGATAGTGCATCCTGTTTTCACCCATGACTATTTTAAATCCTTCAAGTATTCTTCTATGGACACTATCTGTTTTTGCAAAAGAGATCCCCTCAAGTCATGCATACTAGGGCCTTTGAAGCCCTTACCAGCAGCTATAACCACATCCCACATAGGTTGGTGATAAGAAGAGCGTGCAACATTGAAGGGGAGACCAACATCATATCACCATCTAGCTATGTACTCATGGGCAGCTTATTTGTATTTCTTCTTCCAATGGTCATCTAAGGTGGGCTGAACATGTGTTGGAGGCATATGAGAAGCATTGGCACTAGCAGAGGATGTAAAATAGCTTTGAATGCCACCCTTATTTTTTTATTTACCCTTCTCTTGTGTAGTATCGGAGAGTGCAACATACCCAAAAGGATCCCTAAGATCAGTAGAAGGGATAGATGAAGAGCCTTCAATTGAACCCAGAGCATAGGTCCCACCCATCATTTCAGCAAGCCTCCTCTTCTTTCCTACTTCTTCCTCTATATTTCTTTTCCTAGCCTTATTCTCTTCAAACTTCTTAAAATATTCTTGCATATCATCTCTAATTTGTCCAATGACATCTAATGGAGCTTCACATGCCTTCACTTGCCCTTTGATGGCAGCCAAGTGTTGTTTAAGCCTGTTGCCCTTAATCAACTTCTTGCAATACTTGCAATACATAACCCCATCAACAACATCTGCATGGGCCCATGCCAGATCTTTTGCTTTTGGGGCCATTTCGAATAGGCTGAAAGTTGAAACAACAACGAGCAAAATTATAAAATTATAAAAATATAGGGGATCTTCATCTCTTTTATTAATTGGCAAAATAATAAATTATAAAATTACTGTTTAAACTTTAAAATTATAAAAATTTTGCAAAATTGAAAAGAGATCTATATTTAGTATTTACTAATTAATACAAAATTACAAATTTAAACATTTAAGTTTTAAGTTTTAAGTTTAACTCACATAAATAGAAATTTTAATTTTTTTATAAAACATATGTGGTAAACTTGGACAAATCATAAATTTGTTACTTACCTGAAGGCTGAATCTCTGATAATGAGTATTGAACAATGAAGACTTCCCTTTGCAAGTGCACACTGCAATCTTAAAAATGATAAATTGTCCACCCAACTATCAGGCTTTAGCACTTTGCTGTCCAGACTCCAGCACTGTCCACTCGTGACCCAACTCAGCAGTGAGCACTGCTACTATCCATTGTCTACCTATTCCACCCAACTCGGCACTTCCCACTACCACTGTCAACTCCTCTCAGCTCGCTGCTCTATCCATTAAGAACTCACTCAAGTCTCAAACAACAAACACAAGTGACAAGAAATAATAAGATATTAGGAAGTGGACTGATAGTTTATATTTGTAGTTGGGTTGGGTGGGGACTAGTTTAGGTTAGGTATATAGGTTAGTAAAAATAGAAAAAAAAAACAATGAAACTTTAAAAACAAAAAAAAATAGAAGTTGCCCGTAACTGGCCTGGTCAGTTTCAAAATCGGCCGGTCAAACTGGTTAGTTACCGAACCGGACCGGTTTGGTTACCAACCGGCTGGTTCGGTAACTAACCGGTCACCGATTCAGTTTATCTGCTAGTTTGAACCGGTTTGGTACCAAACCGGTGAACTGGCCAGTTCCGAAACCGATCAGACCTATTTTTAAATCTATGGTTAGCTATGTATATATTTTTAAGTGTTTACATATCTTTAAAATGGATTTTCAAACATAGTTTTGATAGCAGATAGCGCTAAGATGAAATAATGATGTTATAAACGTAACTAATTGAAATATCATCTATAAAATAAATAATTGATTAATGTTAGAAAATGTATTACTATAGAGATTTGTGGTCATAAAATTTGGAATTCAAAATGAAGAGAGAGATGGCTTGTTTAAAATTTACAGATTATCCTAACAGAAATGTTTGACCTAAACTGTTAAACAATGAGCATCAAAGCTGACTTTATCACTATGGAAAAATAATTATAGGTTCCTTTTTCCAGAGTAAATTACAACAATTATCTTTAAACTTCTGTAAAAACTGAACAAACTTTATAAACAAAATACAAATACATAATTAAATCATAGGGAAATAACAAACAATTAAACCTTGTTGGGGCCAGGAAAAGGGTCAAGGAAAGTGCACAAGGAAGAAGAACCCGCACAAGCAATAAAGGGAAAAAGGCACGTATGATAGAAGGGAAAAACAGGCTAAGAAGGAATCGACGCAGACAAGATAAAAACATGCATGCGATGAGAAAGAACAGGAGGATAGCTGCGACAAGGAAGGCAAATCTGAATCGGTGGAAGAGGCAGGTGGAGAAGTTAAATCTGGAAGGAGAAATTCAAGAAAGAATGTAGAAGGACGAGCCAATAGAAGAAGGAAGGACAATTTTGTGGCTAGTTATGACTGGTGCAGACGAGCTGAAAGATGTTTCCGCGACTAGTTAAAGCTGTGGTTAATGTTTTCCAGCACTATCACAGCTAGGTATGGGACGGCATTTATGTAATAGAAGATATTTTGTAAGTTGTTGAGTCTGTAATAACTGAGTTGTACTTAGTTGACCCTGTGAGGTCTTATAAATATTATAATTAGGAGGAACCCGCTTTGTATAAGGGTTCATTTGACAATCTAGATAAGTGGCAATTAGAAAGTCGGTTAGAATCCACTGGATTTTGGTAAGTTTAAGTAGAAGTAGGAGGCTGTTGAGCCATGGATCTTGTAGCTGTGTGCATAGATCTCTAGAAGTAGAAGGGATCTGCATCTGAGTGCACAGATAGTAGGATAGAAGAGTCGATCCAGGCTGTGTGTGGATTAGTAGGAGTAGATAGAAGAATAATCCAGAGAGCATGTGAGTAAGAAGATTGAGTCAAAGACATATATTATGTATAGTTTGCAAGTCGTAGACTTCAAGGTGCTATATCCAATTTTCATGTGAGGTGAAGAGCACCTTGGTGGTTTTTCCTAGATTGGTTTCCACATTATTCCTTGTGTATATGGATGAATGTTGTTGAATGGTGATTGTTTACATGAATAATTGTTATTGTCTATTATTACAGTTACTAGTGAATATATGTCGTAATCTGGTTTATCTATGAAGGAATGGTTAAGTGTTGGTTGGAATGGTATCACAAATACATTTTGACCAAAAATCCGATGTCCGTATTGTTGGATTTTCGACACTTCCCTGTCGCATGTACGACACTATGATTTTTTTTAAGCGTCGGTGGATTGTCGTCGGTTATCTGACACCTTTCCAATCCGTCGGTTAAGCGATAGCTCAGTTTACCGCCGGTTAAATGTAAATCATCGGTTATCCGACATCTAATTCATATTATTTATCATTTAAACTTTAAACACACGTCGCTTAAACGGCGATAATGAAAACGTAAGCGTCGGTTAATTACCGTTAGTTATCCGACATCTAATTCATATTATTTATCATTTAAACTTTAAACATGCGTCGCTTAAACGACGATAAGGAAAACGTAAGCGTCGGTTAAGCATCAGTTAATTACCGTTGGTTAAATGTAAATCGTCGGTTATTCGACATCTAATTCATATTATTTATCATTTAAACTTTAAACACGCATTGCTTAAACGATGATAATGAAAACGTAAGCATCAGTTATGCGTCGGTTAAGCGACGGTGGAGAATTTAAAAAAAAAAACTACAGTTATAGGCTATCGCTTCTACAGCATGGCCGTCAGTTCACCAAAGAAACCTGCCTCTTAACCGACGGATTATGAAAACTTAAACATCGGTTAAGCGACGGTATTGAATTTAAAAAAAAAATCACCTACAGGCCGTCGCTTAACCGACGGTATAAGTGTTTTAAAAAAAAAAATACAAATGCCAGATTACTGGAGACACACCTTGATGTTTGTATAGATTGTGAAATTACTACAATAAAGAGAATGTTGCTAACAAAGTGCCCAGAAAGGTGGTGAATAGCTTAGACACCATCTTGATTAAATGCTTATACTATCCAGTACATTGTTGTTTGGACAAGGTGGTGAATAGCTGAGTAATGGGGGATCTAGTTTGAGTAAGGTGGTGCATATGCTACTTTCTGGTTATCAATGGTTATAGTTTTAAGAAGATAATGATAATTCTTAGTGTGAATGAATTCCATATTCCTATCTTTCATATTTTTCAAGTGATAGTAAGGCACATCAATTCAGACTGTATTCTCTCTCGTAGAATTGTACAATTAACTCATCTTTTACCCATTTATTAATGAGGTGTGATATGTGTGTGTGTGTTTACTGTAGCTAGTACTGTAGAATGTGTATGTGTGTATAATGTAGCTAATACTGTAGTACTTTCTTCTAGATCATCTCCTCAATCCAGTTAAATTCCACCTTTTTCAATTTATCTACAATTTTTTTCCTCGACATATATCTTCTTTATTTCAAGAATATGCAAACACAATACCACCAGACAACACAACCTCGTAAACCCAATCAATCCAATATTGCATAAGAATGCTAAAAACTGAATGCATAGGTGCCCTAACTATGTTTTCTTCAATTATAGTAGGTTAGGATTCTAACCAACATCAAAATTAAAAAAAAAAACTCAGAAATATGTTGTCAAAGTTAATTGATAGCTAAACAACAATGTTTACATGAGCAAGTTTCCAATTGAGACTTTTTATTCAAGCATACCTGGATACTGAATCAATGCCTGAAATCCTGCATTCTTCTCAAATAACACAATTTTTTGAACTATACCAAATGCTTCAAATACCTAATATTATAAAATTAGAGAGATTCTTGTTATTGAAAGTGAAACAATTTGAAACCTGTACATTTTTTGAAAAGTTTAGAGCAATGCAGAACTGACTAACATTAAATTCACCATACCGTGCATAAAACATCTAGTGTAACTGCATACTGCATATTTTCAACGGACGCTAGAAGAACATTACTCTCTGGTTCTCTTCTTTTCCCATCTGGTCCTATGCCAAACTACATGCAACCCAATTATGGTGAAGGTGTTCAATAGTATTCTTAAATCGAAGAGATGCTAAGCCAAGTTAACCTTTTCATCCTCAAACAACCTTAACATCCTTTACATTCAACCGAATTGAGGAGAGTGAATATCAATAGTATTCAAAAAATATGACAGAGAAACATACATCAATTCTTTCATTTTTTAAAGATAACAAAAAAGGTAAACATACCTGACCAGTGCCATCTATAGTAGAGGGAGCAACAGGTAAGTAAGGATTTGTATAGTCCGTGTATGGATAAAAATTTACAAACCAATGATGCTTGTTAACCTTTTAGAGTGAAAGTGAAATGATATAAAAAATAAGTTGATTTTTTCAAAGTAATAAACTTCTAAAAGGCTTCACAAGGTAATTGACAAAATAACATCATTCTCAAATGGCATGCTTCAAAGTTCAGATAATAAAATCTCGTAATCCTCACACTACCAATAAATCTCTACCTGATGTACAAAGGTATGTAACATATGATACACTTCTTATATATATATATATATAAAAGGAGGTAAATTTACACGGTGTTTGTCCAAAGAGAGGCTCCTTTCCAGCCCTCTTGAGAACAAAACTAAAAACTAGCAAATAAAACAGGCACACTAGCCATATTAAAGAAAATAAATTAATGAACAATTGGACTATGGACTGAAAGTAGGTAAGGACACCATATATAAGGTAAGGACACCATATGGACTGAAAGTAGGTAAGCTATGCCTGAAGTAACAATCATGAGATAAAATGACAAATGATTAATAGCTTTGACCAAATGTATGTGTGCAAGAAATATATATATGATTTGGATGACAAAGACTTGCTTCAAGTTTTGATATGCTCAATTAAGTCATGTATCAAATATATAGCTCTTCCAAGAGTAGTATGTTTGAATGAGTATGGTTGTTCAAAGCTAGTTATTTGTTCAAGTCAGAATAAATGCAAATGTTTCAAGTAAGCCCAAAAACAATTATTATCAGACTTTCCATTTATAGAAAGGTAATATGAGCACCTATGTTAAGCGTAGATAGAAATGAATGATTTATGATAAATCAGTGGAACTTTAGCAAATGAGAGAATGACAACCACTAACAAATATATCATTATATCAAATTTCCATCCATATGATGAAGTCAACAAAGTGCAAATTCGAAATAGAAATGAGGCAAATGAAAATTGCAAATTTGTTCCATAGGATTGTCAGAGGTGGTTGATTTCCATCATATCCCAAATGAAATGATACAACTGTATCAATTTGTATCTTCAATTTACTTCAAAATTGTAAAACTCAATCTTCCAAGTAACAAGACATGTCGTGAAAGCTATTTCCAGTCAATAAAAATTATATCTTGAAAAACAATCAAATGCAATGGCCAAACGTATGTGAATAAACACTTCAATGACATAGGTAACTTCCAAGTTACTTTTGTTTTTGCAAAATGAAAATGATTTCACACTAATGTAAAGACAACTATTTCCAGCCCAAGCAAATTGTATTGTAACAGTAGTAATAGTACCTTTCAGTCAAGAAATGATGGTGTCCATATGCTTATATTTTTGACAAAGAGATTATAAGAAAGTTCCAATTTCCTTCCTAAATTCCTCAAAGTGAAAATGTTTGTGAAATTACTGTCAGAACAACTTGGTTATTGGTTGGGCATGATATTCCTCTTTGGCAAGTTTTATGACGGGTTCAAGGATTCTTTTAATGAAGGAATTTGATAGGCAACTATGGGAGGAGTGAAGGCAATTAAGAATGGATTTATGACAGTCCATGACAATGAAGGCAATTAAGAATGGATTTATGACAGTCTCTAGAATTTTTTTTCTTATACATAGTTCAACAGCAATTTTGGAATCAAAACCTTTTCACTCCTAGGTTTTATTTGGCTTATCTGTAACCACATCTTGGGTTTTTGTGGATTGCCCTCAACCATTACATTCTTTGGGTGTTACATTGGTTTACCATGAACACTAGTGATCTAGATTTGATTTTTTCTTGTACTAATTTATTTTGGCTTTGGTATTATTTGCAGATGAGATGGACAGTGATAACAGTTGGCCCGATGCTACACAAGGGGCTGAGGAACCTAGTAACACTTTTATGGATGCTTATTCAGATGCGTTGAAGGATGAACTAAAGAAAACTTCTTTAACAAAAAGTTTTGTTCGTATAGAAGATCTTTCCTCGGCTGGGGATAAGAATAAGGTGCCTCCTGTAGTTTCTTCCTTTTAAGCCTCTTTGCTGGCATCTTTAATGTTATTTCTTTAATCTCCATTTCCAGTAAATGATATAAGGTTTCTTTAAACTTGATGGATATTATACAAGTAGAAGGAAGGGGATATTTGAATAAAGTATCTTCATAAGAAAATGGGCTGAATTCCTGTTTGCCAGCCTTCTTTCACCAAGTAATGGTAGTAGATCTTGCTTTACTAGATGGATTTCACTCAAGTTCTCAACTATCTTAATCTTGGATTTCCCACACGATGTAGAGAATAAATTTGTTTTTTCCAGTAAAAGGGTCTTTATATGACTTAACGGGGCTTTGGGCGATCCACCTTTTGGGAGATGAATCAAATTGTCAGTTTCAGTGCTTTATGCAATTAGTCTTACCAGACTTATTCTTTGTAGTAAAAAGGTCTCTATGACTTAGGGGGCTGTGTGTGATCCAATTTTTGGGAGATGTTTCAAATTGTCACATAGTTTGAGTGTGTTTTTGGCAATTAGTGTTACCAGACTTTTTGAGTTGATGTAGAATCCAGTGCCTGACTTTGCTCTTTGAGGAATATCTATAATGCCTTCGAGAATTAACTCGACCTTGATTCATACATGGAATTTTAATTTGCAAGTATGTGTGACACTCCTAAGTCAACTGTGAGTCGTATTGACTGTACGAATCTGACTTGGAAGTTTTGTGACTTCACTTTTTGACTTGATTTCACAATGGACAATGGAGAAATCTGTCACCTATTCATAATTCATGGCATTTGTACTTGTATGTAGAATGATATTTGAGTTTCAAACAAGCTATTATTGAATATCTGCATTATATGGACAATGGACTCCAAAGTTTCATATTTTTAATCCTTGCACAAACATGGAAACTGGGTAAGAAGCCACATAGCTCCTCTTCACTCATCCCTAGGTGCACTTTGGCCTGCCAACTTCTATCATCTTCAACAAAAATTAACAAATTATGAAGCAACTTTAGGTCCATGCTTTACACACTAACGGATGGAAAGTTGAGAGAGTTTTGATTCTTTATTGACTTTTGATCCAGGCTCTCCACTGTTGTGCCTCTAGGCAACACCTTATACCATGTATAGGAGTTTTTTTCCTCCCTTAATTTATTTGGTTGGATATCCAAGGCCATATTATTGATGTTACCATTGTAAAGTTCATCTTGACTTGATGCTGACAATATATGATATGTTATTGTTTTGTTAAATAGCAAGGAAGTTATGGTCTGTAAAGGCAGTCATGTACAAGTCACTTCTTATGCTTATAATTTTTTTATTAATTACAGGCTCATTAGAAGACAATAGTCACATGTCTTTTAGTGTCACGTCTTCAGGGATTTTTGATAACACTTCATACGTTATAGATATGTCCTCTCTTCTAAGGAATCATTATCATCATAAAGTTATTTAGATTCCTCTGTTACATTTAAGGGCATATGAGTCATGTCCTATGGTTGCAGAGTGCACTCTAGTTGTCTTGGTTGCAGAATGCATCCTATATCATCTTTGAGGCAAGCAAAGTGCCACCCAAGCTCATTATGTACTCAATATTACAGTATATAAGTAAAAATACTCTTTTTAACGAATACTATGGCCAGTTCTCAATAGTTGAGTGCAAAATTTGTTATGTTCCAGGTTGTGTTATGCTTTAAGCTGGCACCTTTTATACCAGCAAGTGTCAAGTTAAATCTTTTTATTACTTCTGTTTATCTAAAACTGTCTGGAGTATATAAAAAATATAGATTACATTATAATTAAATTATTTATTCTATTATTTTCAAAATTTCGTTCCTCTCCTTGCATTCATGATATTGACAAATCAGTAGCTTCAATTTGTATGTGCGGGCACAATCAGATGTTAAAAAAACTGAGGATGAAGATTTGAGACCTATTGATATTGATGTTAACCTTGTTCAAAGTCTCCTGGACTCGTTCTCTTCACAACAAGGCCTGCCAGGTCCTGCATCAAATTTACTTGGATTGATGGGGTTTCAGTTGCCTGATGATTCTAAGAGGAGAGAATGAGAATTGTGATAGCATTATCAAGGACTGTTGTTAAAGTTTGCGATCTCTCTGGACCTAGAGAATCAAGTATATATTGCTCTGAAGGGGAAAATATGGTTGGTATTCTGATAGTGACATATTGCCCCTTGGAGGATTTATATAGGTCAGAATATTTTCTAAATATAGTATATACAGTTATACAAAACATTGTGGCTGTACGTTGCACATTTGAGGATTTATATAGGTCAAACTAGATTCCTGAAATGCAATATATAGTATATACTATATACAGTTCTACAAAAGATCCTTAAGTGAACCTATCTGATATGTTACTTGTGCATTGTCTACTGACAACCATTATTGAAGAAAACAGAGGCATTATCGAATGAAAAATAGAAGAGCTCACCTGCACAATTGCAATATGCAAAATGCGGCCTCGAAGACCAACTGCAATTGAAGCAACTGCCATAACTACCGGTCT
>LPNX010561978.1:0-28959 GCA_001517045.1 Pseudotsuga menziesii | reverse complement strand
ACCTCTTCAAGAAGAGGTTTGCACCTCGGGAGATTTGATCTCTCTCGGCGCTTGATAGAGCCTAGGATTTGGATCTAAGCTGGTTTAGAAGAGGTTTGCACCTAGGGAGATTTGATCTCTCTCGGCGCTTGATAGAGCCTAAGATTTGGATCTACGCTGGTTTATCAATTTTCATAGATCTTAAAAAAACACAAATATATTTTTTTAATTTTTTTTTATTCCAAAACAATAATATATATTTTTGTTTTCAATACGTTTACATTTATATTCCCAATCATATTGGGTATTTTTCTAATTTCTTGTATGATTCCAAAACAATAAATATATTTTATTTTCAGTAATTTCACAGTTTTATTTCCAATCACCTATGTCACCTCTTTGATTCCTTATTGGAAGTCCAATCTTTTCGGAAAAAGCTCACTAGATATCCTCTTTCCAACCCTTAACAGTAGGCCCTATTAACCAATTCCAGTAAATCTTTAAAAAACATACACAACATATTTTTTTATAATTTATTTTGTGATTCTAAAAAATAATAAATATTTACTTTGAATAGTTTCACATTTATATTCCCAATCATCTCTAGGATCCAATGATTATCCTTCTCCCCCACCTCGCACCAAAAATTCCCTTTTCCTACAATGTTCACACAAGATTTCGCTACAACATTTGAGTGGTGTTTGCAGAATCTGGATGTTTCTCTTTTACTCTCCCTACAAATATTCACAAAGGATTTGGATTTCGCCACAACATTCGCGTGGTGTTTGCAGAACCCGGTTTGCTTTTAATACTGTTTGGAGAAACTAGCATTGAGTTGGAACTGAAGAATGTGCAGTCTGGAGAATCGGGATGGCGTTTTCATTCTCACTCTTTCAGGCGAGGGAGAGCATCGCTTCAACCCTTCCTCCATTGACTTCATTCTCTCGGCCTTGGCCCACGTCAATCAAAACGCCCACATCGCATCCGCGCTTATCATCACGAACGACGGAAATTTTTTCTCCAACGGAATAGATCTCCAATGGGTTTATGAAGTCAGCAGCGCCAAAGAGAATCGATCTCAGATCGTCAGCCGCAAATACGTGCAGCTCCTGGTGGGTATTGTCATTCATTCCCAGCGTCATGTCCATCATCAGGAGCAAGGTTGATTCGCGACACTTGACGGAAGTTTTGCTGGGCGGACGCAAGTACACTGCTCCCATGGCCTTTAAAGCGGGTCTGGTGGACTCTGTTCACGATAGTTCTGCTGAAACCCTAAAGGCCGCCATGGGTGCAGCTGTTAAGATGGGTAAGAGGAATTGGAATAAAGAGGCTTAACGGCAACTCAGGCTCTCACCTTTTCCCGAAGTTATTGAGAGGCTCCGACTGCAACTCAAAGCTCCACTGCATTCCAATCTCTAATTTGTGTATGTTCAATTTTTTTTTAAGCCTGCAACTCCATGTAGTCAATTATTTGCATTACTGAGATATATGAATATTATGCATAAGCTTTCCGCCCACAGAAGCTAGCTGCGTTCTACAGAGTCCCCGTGGGTATCGGCAATGGGGGCAGCGAAGCTTACATATATGACTGAACTTGAAATATGCATCCTTAATACTGGAACTCAAAAAGCATCTTAAGCTTTACAACCTGGAAGTGCATATCAGACCTAGGGCTGGATGGTTCTATATTGCATGTCAGACCCCGACCCGGGTTAGATGGGTTTTTATGAGTATATGCCTGAATTTTGAGTTTTGGGTCAACGTCACTAAACCCTTTCCAATAAATATATATCTTTATCTATAGCAAAGATAGATATAGGCGAACATTGTATGCCGAGGATCATTCTCTGCAATGGGATAGCACTGAGCAGTATATGAGCAAATATACACTGTTGGATCTTTGTTGTGCATACACATCTCGCAATGTATATATGTGCATACATTAGCTTGATTCCCTAGTTCAGATATGCCGAGGCCATAGCTTGATTAGCTTGGGTTCGAGTCTCTCTACTACTCGCTGTGGAACAGCACAGCAGGCCGTCGATAACGGGGCGCAAGAATCCGGGATTCGTGTGGTGCAATTGCTTATGGGATGCGCGGAGGCTATACAGAGAAACGATTTGAAGGTTGCCAGCGATTTGGTCAGAGAGATTAGAATGACAGTGAATTCTGCTCCTTGTGGAGCAATGGGCAAAGTGGCTTCGCACTTCGTTGAAGCTTTGACAGGGCGGATTTACGGATTGAATGGCGCAGAATCCATTCTGTCACAGGCAGATGTACAATCCAAGATTCTCAGCCACATAATGCAAATTTAAAATTCTGAATTGATTGTCGATTAGCAAATTTAAAATTCTTACCTGGGTTTATTGTTGCTGTCGCAGTGGTTGTTCTTGTTTGCTGTCACAGTGGTTGTTGTTGTTGCTGGATCAAGGTAGCTAGGATTTGGATGTAGTTTGTGATACTCCTTGCTATTTATATAGTTGTTGTTTTTTTTTTCTTCTAATTTTCTATTTTTTTAGCCGACATAACATTGTAACTTTACTTCTAATTTTTTTTTCTATTTTTTTTAATAGCCGACATAACATTATGTAACATTACGTAACGTGACAACGTTACTTAATGTTACAAGATCTACCCCATACTAGGTTGTAGAGAGCCTCTCGGCTCAATGAGATGGGTTAAACAAACCATTAGTTTGATGATTCATTATGGAGTGTATTTTTTCTTATTTTTTATTTTTTTAGCTTGATTGAAAATATTAAAAATTCATTTTAGATTTTTATTTATTAAACATTAAGAAGGAATATAAAGAAAGATCATATAATTTTTTTTTTAATTTCATAAATAAATTAAAGCCTTCTCCTTAAATCAACTAAACAATAATTTAACCAATGTAGATCCAAATCCTAGGCTCTATCAAGCACTCTCTAGGTGTAAACCTTTAGAGGTATTAATACACCATTAGAACCAATTAATGTAGCTACTAATTTATGCAATAATATTAATACACCATGCGCTGAAATTTTTTTTTTCAGAAGGAAAAAAGCATGTCTTTGGAAAAAAACTTGTCCTTGTTATTCAATATTAATAGAATCAAAGGGCATCTCGTATACCATCCATATCATACGGTTACAAACAAACAAGATCATGAAGGAAGTTCGTTTCACCTAGATTCCATGAACAAGCCTCAAACACTCAAGAGTTAGCCATGGGGAAGGGTCTCAATACTCATCAACCAAGAACTAAAGCCAAGTAAAAAATAAGGGCCTACAATAGTAGTCAGTCCCTATCAGCCATAACAAATAGTGAACACAAAAGCGCATAGCTACTATCAAAAGTGCCCACTCCATATTCATCCAAAGGGGTGCAAAAATGAGGAGAACAAGCTCCTGCACCAAGCTCAAAAGAGCTGGAAAGTATTAGAAGAGGCCAAAAGGACATCAAGAAATTCATAAAAACTACCACATCCAGGAGCTAAAGACATGGCAGATTTTGATAGTTTATCTGCAAGCTGGTTCTGTTCACGATAAGTATGACTCAAAGACAAGTGAAGGAAACAAGTATTGAGGCTTCTTGTATCCATACACCAATGACTAAGATCCGGCCGGTTCAGAGCAGCATTTCCCTTTGCCCAATTTATGATGACAGTTGAATCACCAAAAATGTTCAGACATGGAATCCCCATCATTTTTGTCACAGACAGCAAAGCCCAAAGTGCTATCAGTTCAGCGGAATCCACCATACACTGAAACTTATGCAAAGAAAAAACTCACTGTGCAAGTTAATGAAATGCTAATAAAATTCTCTTACTAAAATTCAATATTTTTGAATTTGACTATATTTGCAATTATAATTAAAAAAGATTATTTAAAACATATTTGGAAAAAAGGTGATTTAAAAACTTTTTATTATTTAAATTATTAAAACATTAATACTATTAAAACATTATAATTATTAAAACATTAAATTTCTTAAAACATTATAATATTATACTATTCCATAAATAGATTATTATTCAATTATATTTTAAAAACCTTATTTTTAAAAACATTTTTACTATTAAAACATTATAATATTATACTATTTCATAGAATGACTATATTTTCAATTATATTTTAAAACCATATTTAAAATATAATTAAAAAAAACTTATTATGTGCATTTCTTTAAATATTTTTTTATTTTTATAAATGATTAATTATTAAAAAAACCATATTTTAATAGTTATATTTCATAGTCTCATAATTTGAAAACTCTTATTTAAAACCTCACAATACTATCCTAAATGAAGACATAAAATTGTTTCAAACCTAAGGATTACATGCATTTTAATGCTATCCTAAATATAACTTCAAGTGAGATCTAGGATCATGTTAATATGGTTCTCAAGTATTGAATAAATTAAAGTATATTAGTATTCAAAACATCTCCTCATACATGGTTTTCAAACCATGTGTAAGGCCCTCCTAAACCATATACAATAAAACAGTGGGTTGTTTAGAAGGCTTTGCACGTAGTTTTAAAATCATTTGCAAGACCCTTATAAACCATGTACAATAAAACCATGGGTTGTTTAGGATGCCTTGCACATGGCTTTAAAACCATTTGTGAGGCCTTACTAAACCATGTACAATAAAGCCATGGGTTGTTTAGGAGGCCTTGCACATGGTTTCAACATTTTTTTTGCCGATAATTAATTTATTAATTTATTATTATTTTGTTAGGTATGAACATTACAACTATCCCATATTGGGTTGTTTGTGTGGCAGACATTGTTTTGGGGGATAATTAAAATTTTTATTTTTATTATTAATTTTAATTTTGTGTAGACGGGCATGTTGGGAATAAAATTTATTATTATTTTATTAGAGCTACACGTACAAACAAACAACAAATATTTCTTATGAATAAGTGATAAATCCAATACCAATTCACAACAAACACACATAAATTAATCTTTTCAAAATGATAAAAAAAAATTAAATTAATGTATTTTTATACAATTAATCAATGACACACCTCTCTATACTAAAAAAATTTCATTTATCTCTAATTAATTTTGTCATTCTAATTATACCAAAAACTCTGAACTGTAAAGAGATATAACTCAAACTGATCACAAAACTATTCATGGGACGTAGCGTTCATACCCATCCAGAGGCTCGTGAGTCATCGCGCCAAAGATTCTATCTGTATAAACAGTACAATATGTGCTAATCGAGTTTCTATCTATAAACAGTCCAATATGTGCTAATCATGTTGTATTACAGTTACTGAGAAACAAAACTATTCATGGGACGTAGTGTTCAATACCCATCCAGAGGCTCATGATTCATCGCACCATAGATTCTATCTATAAACAGTCCAATATGTGCTAATCAAGCTTCTATCTATAAACAGTCCAATATGTGCTAATCATGTTGTATTACAGTGACGGAGAAAGAAGAAATTACACCAATTTTTTTGGTATTTATCGTCAAAGCTTAAGCTTATGACTATATTTTTCTTATATGTATATTTGTCAATTAGATAAGGTTATGATGATGATGATTAACGTCAAGAAAGACCAATTTTAGTTTATCAAACCTTAAGAATGATAATACTTGGTTTACATTAAAATCTTGTTGGTGTACTCAAAAAGCTTTTCAAACTCAATATAGTTTCCGCAAGTTAGGACGTTATAAAGGTTTGTATTGTAACAAATAATACGAAACTCAGATCTAATGTGGGTGTAAGCAAGGCACTTTAAGAGAAAGTGATTTTTATCTTCAACATTTATAATTCATATGTTAGTTTTTGTACCTAAGAATATGTTCCCTAAGTGACTTTTTGCCTAAGTCACTTAGAAAAGGGAAAAATGTGACCCTCGCATTAAAAGCTACTTAATGAGACTCTATAAAGTTAAAGTCACTTTTTGATAAATTTAAGTGGGTGAGTAAATTTACTTAAGTGATTTAAATAAATGTGATTTTTACTCTCATTGAATCTTAGCCATTGGATTGGATCTTTCTCCACCGTTGGATTAGATACCCACTTAGGGTTTAGTCAAAAAGGGTTGAGGGAGGCATATCACTTTCACTTTTCATTTTCAGGAGAAGGAGAGTGAGTTGAGAGAGAAGAAAGGGAGAAGGGCACGATTTTCCAGGCAACCAGCTGAGAGAGATTTTCAGTTGGAACGCATCCCAAGGCAACCGTACAGTACAGTTTGAAGGGCACGGATTTTGAGGTCAAGCAGGGCATAGAAAACTAGAAGGAGGAGTGGATTTATTACAGTCCGTACCCTGCACGAATTTCAAGGCCGTACACAGGCCGTACAACACAGAAATTGAGGTCCGTATAGTCTATACAGACAATACTTTTCTACACAGTTTTCGAGGTGAATAACAGGCACAAATTTCAAGGCATTTTTTTGTATTTTTAGGCATAATTTTCGAGGAGTACGACAGCATTTAATGATGTCCGTACAACACGTTTTTTTTCTGCTGTTCTGGGCACAAAAAATGAGGGCAGATGTTTTCTTCTTCTGCACAGAAATCGAGGCTGAGATTTGCTGATATTTTTGGCACGTTTATCGAGAAGGTTTGCACAGAAATCGAGGCAGCAAATGCACAGAAACTGAGACAGACTGCTGGTCAAATTTCTGGGTTGAGATAAGTTGGATTTTATACTGTAAAAATTAATGTCTGATTTTTTCCTGAAGCTATAATAAAAATCTCTCTCTGTCTCTAACTGGTTTTCCCCGTGGGGGTTTTTCCAGGGATTGATTTGGCCAAAAATCTCTGAGTCTATTTTTTATGGTGTGATTGTTAAAAGATGTTTTTCAGCCTGTTAGTGAATTTTTACTGTGTGTTTAATTGTTCAAAAAAAAAAAAATCATAAGTAACCTACAACCAATGCAAAACCGGCTGTAAGTGAAAAACACGAAATGTGTACATAAACCAGCAAACAGTAAAACTCAAAAATTTCTACATGGTATTAGAGCTTGGGGCTAAAAACAATCATAGTTTGCAGACACAGAAATTTTTCAGAACTCAGAAATTTTAGTATTTTACCTTCTGTCAGTGAGCAGCACTTTGTTGGGTTGGTGTAGAGATGGCTACAGGCCTTAGATTGGAGGATAGGATGGATGGGACAGGAAATTTTGTGCCGTGGAAGGCCATAATTTTACTGATACTGGAGGAGAATGAGTTATGGCCGGATGTAGTTAGGAACACTACAGCTAATCCAATTGTCATTCCCGCATCAACAGATGCATCAGCTCTATCAGCCTTCAACAAGCTGGACTGTAAAGCTAGGAGGATCATTCTAGATGCAGTTAAAGACCACATAATCCCTCACATTTCAGGCAAGGATAGGGCACATGAGATGCGGTCAGCCTTGATTATTTTGTATGAGAGTTCCAATGAGAATAGGAAAATGGTTCTCAGAGAGAAACTCAAAACTATAAAGATGAATGGGGGTGAGGGAGTCACAGCATATCTTACCAGGATTTCTGCAGTTCCGGATGAACTTGCAGCGGTTGAGGAGAAGGTAGCCCCTACAGAGCTTGTACGCACAGCAATGAATGGGGCTTCAAATCCCTGGGGTACATTTGTGCAAGCCATAGTGGGAAAAGAGAACCTACCTGACCGGGAGAGACTTTGGGATGACTTTGTGCAGGAGGAGACTAGGAGAGGTCTTGTACAGGGCATTACATCTCACAGTAGGGTTGATGACGAGAATGTGGCTTTGGCAGCTAAGGGCAAGAAGAAGAAGGATCCCAAGAAGGGTGGGGCCAAGCAGCACCAGTAGCAGCAGCAGAGTGGGCAGAAGAAAGACTTGAGTAAAATCAAGTGTTATGCATGTCAGGCATTTGGGCACTATGCTTCACAGTGTCCAAGCAAGAAGAAGAAGAAGGGACAGGGACAGCAGACAGCAACCTCAGTAGAGGTTGATGAGTATAGTGATGCATTTCAGAGGGAGTTTTCCCTATATACTGGACAGATGGAGATAGAGAGAGTCTCTTTAGCCACCAGCATAGACATGGATATGGATAGTGAGCATTCATTGTTGGCAGGTCATCAGGGGAGTCCATCCACCTCTACTACTTGGTATATTGACAGCGGAGCCTCGAGCCACATGACTGGAGCTCAAGAGATGTTCTCGGAGCTATCTGAGACAGGTAGAGATGTGGAGGTTGTCCTTGGAGACAACACCGTTGTTAGAGCTGTTGGTCGGGGGACCATTACATTTCAGAGGGAGTCAATGAGTCTCATGACTATGAGGGATGTGTTGTATGTCCCTGGGCTGAAGAAGAACATTGTGTCAGTTTCCACCATTGAGGACAGGGGTCTTGGGGTGTGTTTTTCAGACAAGAGAGTGCAGGTGTATCCCAGGGCTATAGGTATGTCCAGTGCCATGGAAATTGGAGTCAGATGTGGAAAGCTGTACAAGCTCTTGTTTCAGCCACAGTGTGCTTTAGCACACAGCAGCAGCAGTGAGCTATGTGAGCTTTGGCATCGGAGGATGGCCCACCTACATCACCCAGCTCTCAGATTGTTGAGGAGCATGGTTACAGGATTACCGGAGTTCAGCACTGAGCAGAGTGATGTGTGCAGGGGGTGTGCTTTGGGAAAGTACACCAAGACTATTTTTTCGAGCAGTGACACAAGAGCTGCAGGGGTGCTAGATCTTATCCATTTTGACATATGCGGTCCTATGTCATCAGTGTCTTTGACAGGCTTTAAGTACTACATTATCTTCATTGATGACTACTCCAGGAAGACCTGGATGTACTTCTTGAGGAGCAAGAAGTTTGAGCTTGTTTTCAGAGTCTTCCACGGGTTCAAAGCCCTTGTGGAGAAGCAGACGGGGAGGAAGATCCGGATGTTGAGAACGGACAATGGGGCTGAGTATACCTCCAAGGAGTTCGATGCATTCTGCAGACAGGAGGGCATTCAGAGACAGCTGACAGTTCCTTACACTCCTGAGCAGAATGGAGTAGCAGAGAGAAAGAACAGGTCGATTGTGGGGGCATCCAAAGCGATGCTTCATGATCAGGGGTTACCTTTCTTTCTTTGGGCAGAGGCATGTAGCACTGCAGTTTATCTGCAGAACAGGAGTCCTCACAGGGCAGTGGGGAGCAAGACTCCTGAGGAGATGTATTCAGGAAAGAAGCCTGAGGTGGGCCACTTTCGCATATTTGGCTCGTTGACTTACTCTCACGTCCCTTCTGAGAAGAGGACGAAGTTTGATCCCACCGCAGAGAGAGGCATATTTGTGGGATATGACGAGACTTCGAAGGCCTATCGGCTTTACTTACCTAGCTCGAGGAGAGTTGTTGTCCGGTGGGAAGTGAATTTTGATGAGGAGAGAGCCTTCAGGAAGTCTAGGGAGTTAGAGCAGGGGGAGACACCAGCTCCCACACCTCAGTTGGTACAGGCTTCTTCAATACAGCTATCAGGTCCACAGGTTTCTGGAGTGACTGGATCACAGGGTACAGGCACAGCTTCTACAGGATCTGTGATTCAGGTGGCTAGCACTTCAGGGACAGTTTTAGGGACAGGTTCAGGGTTGAGTCCTCAGATCACAGGTTCGTCAGGCACAGGTTCATCAGGTACTGGTCCTCGGGGTGTTGGACCTTCATGTACTGGGACTTCCTCAGATGAGGAGAGCCCAAGACAAGTTTGCGAGGAGCAGTCTTCAAGGAAGAGGAAGCCTAAGTGGCTTCAGGAGACCTTGAAGGATGCAGAGGTAGTTGGTAGGCCCCGAGAGCAGATCAGGACAGTGGTGGAGCCAGACAGGCTTGGTGTGGTGCCATACATGTATGATATGGCCCTTATTGCGAGTCTTCATGAATCTGATCCATCCACATTTGAGGAGGCTTCCAAGCATCAGGTATGGAGAGATGCCATGATGGAAGAGTACCATTCCATCATGAAGAATGATGCTTGGAAGATAGTGCCGAGACCTGAGGGGAAGTCAATTGTGACTTCCAAGTGGCTTTACAAGATAAAGCTTGCTGCGGATGTAAATGTGGAGAAGTACAAGGCTCGGTTTGTGGCGCGGGGGTTTTCACAGGTTGAGGGAGTTGACTATGATGAGACATTTGCTCCTGTTTCTCGGTATTCCTCTATCAGGGCAGTTATATCTATAGCAGCAGAGATGGGTTGGAAGATCCACCAGATGGATGTGAAGACTGCATTTCTCAATGGTCTTCTGCAGGAGGAGGTATATTTAGAGCAGCCATAGGGATTTGAGATCCATGGGAGAGATTCTCATGTGTGCAGGCTGAGGAAATTCTTGTACGGACTGAAGCAAGCTCCTAGAGCTTGGTACTCCAGGATTGATACTTACTTGACATCGATGGGATTCCAGAAGAGTGAGGCTGATCCCAACCTATACTTCGTTCTAATTGGAGGAGATCCGCTCATTCTTCTGCTATATGTTGATGATCTATTTATCACAGGTGCTAAGCATCTCATTGCACATTGCAAGAGAGATCTAGCATCGGAGTACGAGATGACTGACATTGGACTGATGCATTATTATCTCGGGATGGAGGTTTGGCAGGAGCCTGGACATATTTTCCTTGGATAGGGGAAGTATGCAGTTGATATTCTGAAGAGATTTTGGATGCAGGACTGCAGGCCGATGTGTACGCCTATGATCACCAACTGGAAGCAACTTCATGCTTCCGAGGGTAAGTTGGTGGATCCCACTTTATATCGTCAGCTCATTGGGTCATTGATGTATCTGGTCAATACCAGAACAGACTTGTGTTTTGCGGTTAACACTCTTAGTCAGTTCATGGTTGAGCCTAGGAGTGTGCACTGGACTGCCGTAAAGCACATACTGAGATATCTTGCAGGTACGGTGGATTATGGTCTAGACTACAGGGGTTTGGGTGGAGTCAGCTTGGTTGGATTCACAGATTCAGACTGGGCAGGTTGTGTAAGGGATCAGAAGAGCACTTCCGGTTGTTGTTTCAGTTTGGGCTCGGCAGCAGTGTCGTGGTTCAGTCGAAAACAGAAGTCCGTTGCACTGAGTTCTGCTGAGGCTGAGTATATGGCAGCCAGTCAGGCCACTTGTGAAGCACTGTGGCTTCGAAAGTTATTGGTAGATTTATTTGATCAGCAGCTTAGGCCTACGGTGATCTATTGTGACAATCAGAGTTGCATTCAGCTCTCTGAGAATCCAGTGTTTCATGACAGGTCGAAGCACATTGAGATCAGGGACCATTTCATCCGTGACTATGTTCAGAGAGGGGCAGTTGAGCTACAGTATATATCCACTGATGAGCAGGTAGCAGACATTCTGACAAATTCTTTGGGGAGGGGGAAGTTTGTCTTCTTCAGAGATAAGTTGGGAGTGGTGCAGAACACCTTCCTCGGTAAGAGGGAGTGTTAGTTTTTCTACCTAGGAATATGTTCTCTAAGTGACTTTTTGCCTAAGTCACTTAGAAAAGGGAAAAAGGTGACCCTCACATTAAAAGCTACTTAATGAGACTTTATAAAGTTAAAGTCACTTTTTGATAAATTTAAGTGGGTGAGTAAATTTACTTAAGTGATTTAAATAAATGTGATTTTTACTCTCATTGAATCTTAGCCATTGGATTGGATCTTTCTCCACCGTTGGATTAGATACCCACTTAGGGTTTAGTCAAAAAGGGTTGAGGGAGGCATATCACTTTCACTTTTCATTTTCAGGAGAAGGAGAGTGAGCTGAGAGAGAAGAAAGGGAGAAGGGCACGATTTTCTAAGCAACCAGCTGAGAGAGATTTTCAGTTGGCACTCATCCCAAGGAAACCGTACAGTACGGTTTGAAGGGCACGGATTTCGAGGTCAAGCAGGGCACAAAAAACAAGAAGGAGGACTGCATTTATTACAGTCCGTACCTTGCACGAATTTCGAGGCCGTACATAGGCAGTACAGCACAGAAATCGAGGTCCATACAGTCTATACGGACAATACTTTTCTACACAGTTTTCGAGGTGAATAACAGGCACAAATTTCAAGGCAATTTTCTGTATTTTCTGGCACAGTTTTCGAGGAGTACGGAAGCATTTAATGCTGTCCGTACAGTACGTTTTTTCTGTTGTTCTGGGCACGAAAAAAGAGGGCAGATTTTTTCTTCTTCTACACAGAAATCGAGGCTGATATTTGCTGATATTTTTGGCACAATTACTGAGAAGGTTTGCACAGAAATCGAGGTAGCAAATGCATAGAAACTGAGACAGGCTGCTGGTCAAATTTCTTGGTTGAGATAAGTTGGATTTTTTACTGTAAAAATTAATGTCTGATTTTTTTCTGAATCTATAATAAAAGTCTCTCTCTCTCTCTCTCTAACTGGTTTTCCCCGTGGGGGTTTTTCCAAGGCTTGATTTGGCCAAAAATCTCTTAGTCTATTTTTTATGGTGTGATTGTTAAAATGTGTTTTTCAGCCTATTAGTGAATTTTTACTGTGTGTTTAATTGTTTAGAAAAAAAAAAAATTCATAAGTAACCTACAGCCAATGCAAAACCGACTGTAAGTGAAAAACACGAAATGTGGACATAAACCAGCAAACAGTTAAACTCAAAAATTTCTACATCATAGACTCACAAAATAGAAAACCCTTTCCTCCTATAAAGTTTTAGGAATAGACTAACACCTTCTTTATAAAGTTCCGCATCCAACCGTACTTTATAAAAAATTAATAACCTTATAATACTAATCAAATAATGCCAAGGTAGATTTGTGAAGTACTTATAGTCGTATGCTGTTTTTAATATATAATAGTGTGCAATTTTATATAAGCAACTTCTTTCACCCAAGACACCGGGCTGTATTGAAACTCTTAAATAATTTACATTGTAAATTGTAAATTCTTCATTGTATTAACTAAGACCTCGGAAATATTGAAACTCATAAATAATTTACATTGTAAATTCTTCATTATATTAGTAAAATATATATATATATATTTACATGTAAAAATAAAATAAAAAATGTAACAATAAATTTTGGAAGAGGGTTTATGGTTATGGGGTGGAGGAGTTGTTATGGAGTTAAACCATATGTTTTTTTTGGTTAAACTTTATTTTTCAATCAATGACATGACTATCACAACATCAACTTCAGTATTGTTGGGACTTTCAAATCTAGATTCATTTGTGGATTTAGGCAATTAAAAAAAATGGAAATATACTAAGTGGTTTTTTTTAAGTATATCATAATCAATGTTTAAAATGAAATTTAATTATTTATTCTTAAATCAGTATTGAGCTTGATTAGAGTGATAGTTTATAAGATAAAGTAAATTTATTGTGGATGAATTATCAATGGATCAAAGTTCTAGATTATGAGAACATGGTATTTTGGTGCAGGGCTTACCAATAAACATGCCATTTAGAGGTCTCTATCCAACAACCTCATTGCTTCTAAAGAAAAAAAGCTAAGAAAGATAAGACTAACATGATGATTGATAAAAACTAACAACATTGATTATGACACTGATTATGGTAGCAAAATTGGCTCAAGTACTTGAGATCTAAGAAACTTAGCAATATAGATATGACCTTAATTGATTCATAAACTGCAACAATTATCATACTAAACAAATTCATCACCAACTAACTTCATTTTTTTTCTTCTTATTATTATTTTTATAAAAATGTAAATGTGATTATCCTATGAAATTGTGGAAACTAATATAACATAACTAAAATGAATACATCAAACAAAAAGAAAATCCATCTTACACGTTTAGACTAGACAACTTGATGTGGGAACACTTAACAATGAAGTGGCTTAGGTTGTGCTTTATTTAATCTTTTAAAAGAGAGATTTTATATATAGCAAGGCTTAAATGAGAAGATATTACTGTGCATGGGACTATAGCTACTGCAACGCACCTTTCTTTTTGTCTTTGTTTGCAATCTTTAGTCTAGAAAATTATCCATCAAATTTTGAGATATATTTGATTTCCCTTTGTTATGTTTCTAACAATTTCTCTATCTCTGTCATAAAGAACACATTTGAAACACAAATAAGATTTAGTGTGTCCATATCGCCTATAATGTTTTTCAGCTATTGTTTTTAAAATACTTTTTTTATTAAATCCCTTGCATTGAATCCAAAGGCAATAACATTTCTCATCACCCTTTACCTCTAATGTGACGCTTAACCTAACACATTTCCTTTCATTTCTTATGGGGTAATGTTATATAGAATTCAAATAACCTATTACAACAAAATCTATTTAAGCAATATAAATACAATATGCAAATATATTCATATGGTACAATTATTAACTTCTACAAATAAAACATAGTCTTTCTCAACAAATAGAAATTACAATGAGTCATTATGGTTTGTTTTCTTTAGAAGTAATGTTAAACATGGTTTAATAGTTTTCCATATCAAAAGGGAATTGGAAACTTGACCATGTAGATCACTAACCAAATCCTCAAGTTTTAACAATGCTTCAAGTTTTAACAATGCTTTAAAATTCTACCTTAACACCTTCAATATTTTTTAATTATAACATAGCACATTTCAATTTATCATGTACGGTACATATCAATCTCTAAAATAAAATCTTACAAGAAATATAATTATTTTAGCTGTATATATAGTCAATAAATCGAATTGAGTAGTCCCTAAAATAAAATCTTACAAGAACTATAAATTTTTTTAGATGCATATATAGCCATTAAATGGAATTGAGTAGATATGTTTATACCTATATCGTACACAACAATTTTTTTCCCAAATAAAATGGGTCCAAGGTTTATGTGGGTATTTAAAACAATACAAAAATATATTAAAAATTTATAAGTATGCAATCTGAGCTATGTAGATCACAATTATATGTGAAGTATGTAGATAAAACAACACTGTTTCATGCGTCGGATAATGGCCAAAATAGCTTTTAGAAATGTTGCAGTTGCAACAAAATTGTTGAAATATACTTATCCATATAGTACATTACTTCGTCAAAGTTATATAGAGTGTAGACCATTTCAAAGTTTGACCAAGTAGCAAACAATAAAATTGAAGGGTTACAAATTGCACACTCATTTTGTAATATTAAAACGCATAAATGTTTTGTTTGGGCACGATTAAAATTCATGATCTACACTAGCAATGAAGGATTGAGCCTCAATGGATTGAGGCTCAATGGAGAGCCACTAGCAATGAAGGATTGAGGCTCAATGGAGTGCCTTCATGATCTACACTTAACGAAGATTTGTGTAAGGCATGTACAGTAAAAAGGGTAAATTTTCATGTGAAGCAAGAGACAAAGTAAATCAATGCCTCATTAGCACTTGATGTGCCCACACAAGATGTTAAGGTGTTTGTTTGTGAACTCTTTACGCAATCACAAGATACCGCTTGGCTTATAGAAGGTCAAAAGTAATTGAATTTTGTGGAATTCGAACCATCAATAAAAGGTAGACAAATTATGGTTTTATTTGTGTCGTGTCCTATTGTTTACTGAATGGTTATTAGTTGAATTTTATAGAATTCAAATTATCTATTAATTTTTGTCGTGTCCCGGTGTTTATTTAATGGTTATGGGTATCTCTCATCTGGATTGACTTGTCTTTTCCTTATGGTTATGTCTATTGTTTTGATGTATGGCCGAAAGCGAGAGTAATATAATGCATATAGGGTTAGCGAGATCGAATTTATTTATTTTTTTAAATGTTTTTAATATTTACTTTGTTACATAATAATATCGTCTCACTAGAATTTTATTCAAAAGAACGTAACCACAGGCTTATAAATATTCAATAATATTAAATGTGCCATATTCGAGGTTTGAAATGAATATTTTATATGCCTGTGCATCTAATCAATAGGATATTAAAGAATATGCCTTTTTTCCCAAGTTTTATTATTTTACAAAAGTATGTCGGTGTAATTAAGTATATATGTATGTGATCCTAATAAAACCAAAACAATGCGTATATATTAACCAAAATTTCATAAAAAAAAGCTACTATGGATACACTACGACATGTATTGATAACATTCCCATTGATTCTTCATATAAATTTCTCAAAATATTATTTTGAGAATTTTCAAAATTTTCTTATAAATGTTTCCAAATATTATTTTGTGAATTTTCAAAATATATATTTTCTTTTCAATATTGTGGACTCCTTTGTCATAAAGTAAGCATTTATAGTTGAGAAGAATAATTTCCACTTCCACTTGCTCCATGGTTTTCTTCACAATGATCTCTTTCATATGTCGTTGAAATGAGCTGTCTTTTTTGTGGTCATTTCCGTTGTTCTTTTGAGATTTTAAACCAAAATCCATCATTATTAAATATGTTTTCTTGTTTTTATAACAATATCATATTGGTTAAAATCTGGATCCTCGTTTTCGAGGGACATGACTTATCACTTTTATGTGTGTATATATGTACACACTAAATGACATTTGGGAATATGTATAATGAATCTGAATTAATAAATATTTGTACTTTGAGGATTATATGAAATTGATCGTGTTATTATGGATGTTTGGGAATATGTATAATGAATCTTAATTAATAATAAATATTTGTACTTTGAGGATTATATGAAATTGTTAGTGTTATCATGGATGTTTAAGAGAGGTAACTCATTACCTACACTCCATTTAGTATTGGACTAGTTATTGGTTTTTGGTAATTTCTATTTTATTATAAATATTAGTTTTTGGTCATTTTTTATTTTATTAGTGGAATAAAATTTTTGGATTATGTCCTACTTCATTGATTAAATATTAGAAGAAAGAGAAAAAGTTGTTTATGAGAGAAAAGATTAGAAAAAAATCTTTAATTTAAAGCCCTTGCACTGAATTATTCATAGAGTAAAGAGAAAGAAGAAAAAAATAGGAAAAACAAAAAATTAGAAACAAAGTTTGGAAAAATTGTCAAATATTATTAGAGCCACCTTAAATAAAAAAAAATAGATTAATATAAAAGAAAAATTGAAATGTAAAGATATAAAGATTATTTAAAAAGAACATTTACAGTAAAAATTATACAATATTTTTATTTTACTTAAGCAAAAAGTATAAAAGTAAAGTTTCTATGTAAATGAAAAAATATTTCTAAGAATAAAATAAAAGTATGATATTGAATTCATTAAGAAACTATATAATAAAAGAAATAAAGTATACAATGAGATATTACAAGATCTCACATCATTGAAATCCTAAGAAGTATTAAGAAGTTTTGGAAAAATATACCTAAAGGAAAATGTTGTGTATGGTTTAAGAAAATCATGAAAATACAATTAAAGATTATCTTTAAAATGTGTAATATTTTTAAAGGATTAACTGAAGATTATCTTTAAAATGTGTAAGATTTTTAAAGGATTAATTGAAGACCTTTGTAAAGAATTACAATGAAAACTAGTTTCTTACGTGAATAACTTAGGGAAAGAAAATCAATGTCTTACCAAAAGTCAATAACTTGTAGTTTACAAGAAGCAACAAATCATAAGGAGGAAATCAAAACCCACCCAATAGAAATTGAAGAACTGGAAATTTTCACAAAGATGAAAATATTAGTAAAAAACTATGGGCCGATGTTAAAGAAATTATAATAAAATTTTACTTACATAGATTAAAAAAATGAAGAATAAAAAAAAGCCAAACATGAATATCATAATATTTGAAAGAAAATTATCAAAAAATGATGAAGAAACTTTCCACTTAATAAACCTTAATCACTGATTAATCAATTTTTTCTTAAAAATAAAGAAAAATACAACATAAAGACATCAATCTTTAAAGTGTATAAGGAACCTCGACATCAAAAGGGAATCGAAACCTAGATTCAGATTGACATTGTAAAATATTTTTTATTATTGAAGAAACATCCATAAATTGAAATGAAGTAACAATTCAGCATGTTAACATCAACAAATTTAGTAAGAGTTGGCATTCCATCACTTACTCATAATGAATACATTGCCAAACACATTAATACAAGAGTGTATAATCTCAACTTGTCAACTCGAATGCATCATGAAAAAATTAAACCAAAGTTCTTAAAGGATCAATGTATCAATATATCACATTGACTCCTTAATTTGGAAAAAATAAACCCAATGGAAACATTGTAATTACATATCATAATATCCAAGAATTTATACATGTCGAAATCAACAACAAAAAAAAATCACAACCATATTCTTCTTATCCAAAACTTTGAAAAAAAATTATTTAAATTTATGCACCAATATTTTTTTTAACGGGAAATGAGAATATATTGTATTATATAAAAGGCTGCATGTAGCCAGGATTACCAAAGAAATACAAAGCTCTGAAATTCAAACTATTTATTAAAAAATGCTTGAGTTTCTGGAACTGAAATCTAAAACCAGATCATTACTGTTGTTCAAAAAAAGTATTATGAATCCCTTCAAAGGGTAGATACGTACATATTTGCCTAAAATTAAAATACATAAAACCATAAAATACCATAATTTACTAAAACTGCTACTACTACTTGTCTCGTGGAGCTTTTTCAGGCTCGGCAACTGAGGTCTCCTCCATTGGATGATACTTTGGGGGAGAGGTTTGACAATGGCTGCACTGATTCATGTTGACTAACTTATGCAAGTCTTCCTTCATGTAGCCAATGGTTCGCATAAGATCATAAAGATCTATGTGGTTATCTTCAATCTCGGCATGATTTCCCATTTGTGTGGCCATCCACTTGACTTCTTTATGTGTAGAATTTCCTTTTTTAACCCCCCTATTCACAATGTCATAGAGCCAGTGGAGGTGCTTCTTATTGTCCTTCAGCGACGCGTGCAAATCATTCAGTGTTACTTATTTATCATTTTCGACCATGTCTGCACAAGAATCCAAGCTTGCCTGATCAGAGAAAGAAGTCTGCACCGCATGTGCATTGGGAGGCCTTCCCTTATCCTCAATACCGAGAATACCAAGAGCTGAGGAGTGTAAGAATTCTGGTGTGGGTGAAACTAACTCTGCGCTGCGACCAAAATGACCCAAGAACTGGGGTGGGGGGTGATTGTTATCACCTTCCATTGCTCGTTCCAAGAATCTTATCATCGTGGGAGAGACAACCGTGGCATTAATACCCTTCACATGGGCTATGATGCTAGAAATGCATGCACACTAACTGGTTGCTGGGAAGATTACATACTGTCAAATGTAGTGAGGACACCGATGGATGCAAATTTGAGGAGGAGGAGTTGCTTCCACCTTAGCGCAATTCAAAGGTAGGGGTGTTAGGAATTGGGCCTAGGACACCCAAGTGCCCCCTTTGGGACCACCAAACCATGATTTTATTTCCAAGGGCATAACTTGAAGTTTTTAAAATGCTATTCAACCTAAAATTCTGATTTTTAGCTTAGCCCATTTATTTGCTAAGATGTATGCCTCCGAGTTGTTGCTTCTAAGAATATGAATAAAGGAGGTTTGAATATTTCAAGAGGTTTTCCTGATCCGATCACAAATCCTTCGAATTTTAACTGATCCTTTGTTGTACCCAAATATCATTTTGAGAATAAATTGAATAGAGTCACCCAATACTGTAACTTTAGTGATCTTGTTATGCTTAATCTATTCCATCCCAAAGAGGAGCGCAAACCATTCAACTTCATTGTTGGTTTTTTGTCCAATACCCTAGGCATAAGTCGATACTTTTTTTCCTCTGGGATCGAAGATGATCTCACCCGCACCTGCCTCCCCAGGATGCACCAAT
Organism: Pseudotsuga menziesii; assembly: GCA_001517045.1. NCBI lineage: Eukaryota > Viridiplantae > Streptophyta > Pinopsida > Pinales > Pinaceae > Pseudotsuga > Pseudotsuga menziesii. The sequence goes on along the minus strand of LPNX010561978.1, from coordinate 9,279 downwards.
ATTGTTCAATGCTTCAAACATAATTTTTGCTCATGTCCTCAACATTATCACAAACATGAAATTTATCAAAATATTATTTATTCTATTAGATGATATTTATTATATCCATGATTTTAAAACAAATCATTTAAAACAAAATACTTGTAACAATTTTCATCCCAAAAGACTTGTAATAGACTTAAAGTATATTATTATTATTATTATATAATATATTATTAATAATTTTTTAATAATAATTAATATGTTAATAGCCTATATTTATTATATTATAATTATTGATAGTTATATATTTTTATGACAGACATAACTTATCACTTCTATGTGTATTTATATACATACTATGTTTATGACTAGGTACTTGATGTACCTAGTCATACTATGTCTATGTATCTGATATACAAGCATATGATAAATAACATGGGTGTTATAGCTGATTTTACCACTCCAGGTGAATCACACTTGTATGGCCTTTCCCATGTCCCTCTGCAGACTCCTTAGACCCCTTGGACCATTTTTTGTCCTTTGATGTTTCCTTGACCATCCTTAGAAGCATGTGAAAATTAATACATGCGACTTTTAAACCTCTAATCGCGTATATACGCGGGTTTGACCCCTAAAACCGTGTACATCAAGATGTGTGCATAATCCAAATCCTTTTGGAGTTTTCCTTGACATGGATCTGACTCACTTGACTCCTGACCTTCCATATGCCTTGAGATCGCTCGGATTCGACTTTTCATTACCCCTTTGAAAAGCTATATAAGGAACTATTTGGTACATTGAAGGAATATGAGAGAATTGAGAGCAAAGAAATTATAGTCCATTATTGCCGGAACTTGTGCTTGAGTCTGCATCCCTTTGTCCTTTGGAGCACTTTTGTGTTCTTCCCAAGCTTGCCTTTTGTTTGTGAGCTTGCTATCGAGAGATGGAGGATTGAGGCCCAAGTGGGGGATTTGGTTTCTTNAGAGGTTGTATCCATTGTAATCTCTGATTTTATATTAATAGAAATATCTTTTCCTGTCCAATAATGTATGTTTGAATGAATATTTTATCCATGGATGATTTTATATGCTTATACATTGTTGATTATATATGCTAGAATAGATCTAACTCCCATATATATAGTATGCTTGTCTTGTTTACTTGTTGTTGAGGAAGTGATTTATCAATTCAAGCTAAAGTTGTAAAGCTCAACGGGGATCTACTTCAACCGTCCGGAATAAGGTACGAGGTCTAATCCTTTAGTGTTAGATCTTTAATTTCTATTGCATATTGGAAAGGATTGATTTCTGGAGTCAAGTTGTCTGTTGTGGTACACCAAGCCATAGGAATTTCTCTCCGTAACAATGGGAAAATAGAAACTTCCTAAAATTAACTTAAACTCAAGTCAAAAGCAACAACGCCTCAAGCGGTGATGGGTTAAAGATACCATGTGGATTGGTTAAACCATTCAAGCATTGATGAAATCGATATTTTGCAGAACATTAATAATATCAAAAATAGTAATACTTGTAAGTTTAAATTGAAACTATGGTATGAGGAAAATTTAGCGGTTAAGAGAAAATTAAGATACTATAAGGAGGTCATTAATCCTAATTTGATATATTAGAAGTATCTCTCAATAGCTCACAAAGAAAAACTAATATAGCCAAGATTAGAATGAACTCTCATGAACTCCATAGCGAAACAGGGCATTGGTCTATTTCTAAAATTCCATGAGTGGAAAGGGTTTGCCATCTATGTGATTCTATGAGCCTTGAGGATGAAAATCACTTTCTCTTAGAGTGTCCTGCTTACACCCACATTAGATCTGAGTTTCATAGTATTTGGTGCAATACAAACCTTTATAACCTCTTAACTTTTATAGTGAGGTTGAAATACTTCTTCATAAGCTTTTTGAACACAGGAACAAGTTTTTAAATTAAGTATTATCCTTCTTAAAGCACAATAAACTAAAGTTAGTCTCGATGAACATGACTCATCAACATCGTACCTTATCAACATCATAATAAATATAAATTAATAATAAATATATGTACTTTGAAAATTATACGAAGATTATAGATTTGTTTGTGTTAATGAATGCTCGAGAGAGGTAACCCATCGGTTATCTATTACTTTAATAACCATTAAAAATTAAGGATTTAATTAAATATGTATGCTTCTGCTCAAAACTCAATTAATTAAATAATGTGCATATTAATCAAAACTTCAAAGTTGCTAAACACTTCGACATGCATTGATCACATTCTCAGTGTACCTTCATACAAATTTGACTATTATTTTTGAAAATTTTGAGAATAATTTTTTCTACTTTAGACTGTGGATCCCTTGTTCGTAAAGCCAAGTGTTTATACTTGACAAGAATATTTTCCAGTTCTACTTGTTCCATGGTTTTATTCACAATGAACTCTTTGGTCCATTGTTGTACCTAGGTTTTATTTTTTATTTTTTTCACCGTGCTTTTGGAATTTTTAACCTAAATTCATTATCGACTTTTATTTATTTGCACCGTGCTTTTGGAAATTTTAACCTGCATTTAGGAAAAAACAGTCGATTTAACCTAAATCCATTCTCGATTGGAATTTTGTTTTTAAGATGATATCATATGCTCTTGAAGAAGAAACCAAGGACTACCTTTTCAAAGTCGCTTTGGTAGGTTACGGCGTAGATTTATAAAATGACATTAAATCATAAGAATCCTACGGTTGCCCTGTTTTCTTTTCAGCCTCTATCATTCATATTAAGATAAAACAACCCCGGTTAAATTTAAAATATGTATTTTCCTCGGATATAGCATGGTTTGCATATATTTGCAATATAATATATGTATATTCCTCGTGTCGCAGATTAAATTATATTTATGGATTCCTAAAAGCAACCACATAATTAGCCTTTGCTATTTACAGATATGCTTTGAGACTATGAAATATAAAATACGATCTGTGGCTGGGCATTGGTTTGCCACGGTGGGAGGTTCAAATTTTATTTTAATGTTGGATAGCCGCTGCTATTTATGGGTTCATGATGATTACCCAAAAACTTAATTTGAATGTATATAACTACTAGGAAAGTCATAAATGCTATTCTTCTTTATTTAGTGAAAGCCCTAAGCTTGCTTTTCAAAATGACACTTTATATTTATGAAAACTTGAATATATATAACCACGACCAAAGTCATAAATGTTATTCTTCTTTATTTAGCGAAAGCCATAAACTTGCATTTTAAAATGACACTTTAAATTAAAGTCATAAATGTTGTTCTTCCTTATTTAGTCAAAGCCATAAGCTTGATTTTCACAACGACACTTTAAACTTCGAAATATATTATTTATAAGAGTTTATATAGATATTTAACTTTAAAATTAAATCATTGTGAAAAACAATTGTATGGTTTACTATAAAAAGTAATTGTATGCTTTACTATAAGAATGAATGAAGTATACTAACATAGATCCATTTAAAAAGGATTTACCAAACATTCAGAAGAATCTTTCTCAAGATGCAAACTCTTTTTTAAAGTAAAATATTGAGAAAGTCTTTTTAAATGGATCTATGGATCTATATTGAGAAAGTCTTTTTAAATGGATCTTTTTTAAAGTAAAATATTGAGAAAGTCTTTTTAAATGGATCTATGTAAAGCATACAATTACTTTAAAAAAGAGTTTACCAAACATTCAGAGGGATCTTTCTCAAAATGTAAACTCTTTTTTAAAGTAAAAATATTGAGAAAATGTATAGTCCAATATTTATGATTTTAGTTTATTTAATTTATGTTGTTATATATACAATTTTAAATAATTTAAATTTAATTTAAGTGGATATGTTATTTTTAATAATTTTTTTTTTTAATAAAACACAAGTCTCAAGGATGAACATGGAAGAAGTTACACATCTTTCTCTTACTAGGCTGTAGAATGCCCTTCTTTGATGCAAAAATTTATAAATTATAATTTTTTTTTTTTAAATTGAATTTTTTTATAAAAATATGATAGATTTTAAAATTTACATAGAAGTTCTGAAACTTGCGTTACTGTAAATTTTGGAGTCTTAATAGCTTCCTTTGAATCTACTTGATTGGGACACATTAAAAATAGATTTACATCTCTTTGTCGTTATCATATTTATATTAAACTATGGTATTATAGATTCCTCGTTGGTGAGGAAATCATAGAAGAAATAATGGCATGCTTTTTATACAGTGCTTATTTAAATGACGTTTGTGAGCGGTCATGTAACACCATTTTTCATTGTTGTTTGATGTGGAAATAAGAATTTGTTTTTTCAAATACTAGTTGACACACTTTATTCAGTTGAAGGTCTTCTTGTTTGTCAATTTCAATTTCGTCGAATAAGCTTTTAAGCTTAAAAAAAACTAATTTTCACACCTCTTTGTTGATAAGATTTTTATATTGAACTATGAGCATAAGTGGTTCAGTTACATGTGGTTGTCAGTTACATCACTTAGTGAGCGAACTGGCCAGTATACAAACATTAGCATCAAGCACGTCAACTTGTGATCTGAACTTGGAAATACGCAAACATCTAACATTAAGCATGATTCAAAGGTTTTTCAGGTCACCAAGAAGTGGGACTAACGGCCACCCTGGTAATAGGACCGTGTGCCTCAATTCCTTTAATAGGCAGTGTTGGAATTGGTGGCAGTGTTGGAATATCTGTTATATCAGTATTTTGATAATAGTATTTTGTGCTTTGTTTGAAATGTGTATCAATATTTTTAGCTTGTTTGAAATGTTTATTAATATTTTTAGGTTTTGGTGTAACCACAAATTTTATAATAAAATTATCAAATTTTTTTACTATCAGGCTTGGCCTTCATAAATGTTGGCAGCATTTTGTGCTTTGTTTTAAATGTTCATCAACATTTTTAGGTTTTAGGTTTTGGTGTAACCATAAACTTTATTGAAAAATTATCAACCTTTATTACTACCAAACCTGGCCAGCAGAAAGACTTAGGAAGAGGTGTCTTAACATCTCCGAAACCTTAAGCACGTTATTGCATTAGGTTGTAGTGAAGGCACCACCCACCTTACATTGCAGAGCCACATCTATATCTGTAAAATTCATGTTTTCTTTCACCTGCTTTCTGTTTGCCACCCATACGACGATCTGCTTTGCAATATGGCATAACAGACCCTAGCTTACCATTTCTTCATCGGCTTGTCCGAATTCAAAGGTTCCAATTTGTGATAATTTGTAATGATTTACAATTAGTGGAGTTGCCGAAGGATATAGTGTCCTCCTTTCCCTTAGCTGGATGGCAAGAAAAAAAACATGAATGTAAACAGTATCCCTTCTAAAAGGGTACTTTGATGCTTGTTCATTGTTATTCTTTCTCTAAGCAATCTCCAGCCAGTACAGCGATAGTGAACTTTAAGTATTCAGAAGCTTTTAAACCCTGTAAATGAACGGTTTTGTTGTGGCCACGAGTAATGAGTCAACTACATTTTGGCTGTGGCCCTCATCAAAAGGAAAAAAGAATTAGCTAATTTTTTACTGTGTCCAGTTCACCAAAGGAATCCTAAAAGAAATAAACAAATACAACAAGAGAATCCCAAATTTCTATGTCATCAAGAAGAAACTATCAGCATCTCTAAATATAAGGTCATCTTCAAAGTGGAAACATCTCATAGGTCACCATGAAGCTTATCAATTAGTCGATGAGTAATCGTTTTAAATTGGCAAATTGCGAGTAAAAACTGATTTTATAATTTGGCAATAGGATTGTAGCATTTCTAAATATCATGTCACCATTAAAGTGGAAACATCTCATCAGGTCGCCTGTGACCATGAAGCTTATCGATTCGTTCACGAGTCATCGTTTTAGATTGGCAAATTGTGTGTCAAAATAATATTATAATTTGAGAATAGGAAACAACCATATTAATTTTATAAAATTATTGTAGTTTAGTAATCCGTGGGTCCATAGACATATCTCCAAAATAATAGTAAATTAATATGTTACAATTAATTATTATATAATTATTTTTTATTATTAATATTGATCAATTATTATTTTAATTGATTATTTATTAAATAAATACTATTAATTATAATCAAATCTAAATCTAAATACATTATTAATTAATTATTTAATCTCTCACAATAATATAATATATCATAACACTTAAGGTTATATATGAGACATAATCATTAGATGTAATAAGTTGAATGATAAGAATTTAATTATTTTTAATTTATGGTTAATATTCAATTTGAGTAAGTCTATGAATGATGCCCGAAAAAACATTTGAGATATAAAATAACAAATTTATATTTTGAAATAAAAATATAAATCATAAATAAAAATGATTAATTATTAATTAATTAATATTATCAAAATATAAATTATAAAACAATTCCTTTTAGAATCAATTATAATCATTTAATACTTAAATCAATTATAGTCATTTAATAGTTATTTAATAATACGCAATATATTTAATTGTAAAAATCTAAAATCAAAACAATATTTTTTTAATAATCAAAATTATTAATTATTATTAATAAATAATATTAATTGAACTAATAAAAAAATATTAATTAATTATAAATAATATAATTCAATTACAATATTATATTATAATGTATCTATTATATATAGTCATGTTATATAATGATATTCACAATTAACTTGTTAATAAAAAGTATAAAAAATAAATTTATTATAATAATTAGTTATGAATAATTTTTAAAATTATTATAATTAATTATAATATTTTAAATATTATTATTTATAATATTGTAATATTAATTAAATATTTATAATATACAATTTATTAAAAAATAGTATCACTAAATAAAATAGCATTAATAAAATTATATTAATTAATTATTAATATTATAATTATTTAAAGTAATGGCATTGAATTATAATGTTATATTTTAATCAAATAATTATAATATTATTATTTATATTATATTATACTATTAGATGAATATGGTATTTAATTAAAATATTATAATCAAAGCAATAATAAAATATTATTGTTGCCATGGGTGTGGTTTATTGACGATTCACTTATTATGAAGTCACATGTTGTAAAGGAGGTTAGGAGTTCAAATAATGAGGATTTGATTATTTTTAATTCATTTGATTATTTTAGTTGATAATGCAACAAGAATTGTTCTAAACATCCAAAGATACATTATTAATGTGTCACGTCTTGGGCATTATCGTAATGCGACATAACCCTTGATAAATATCACAATGTGACATAACCCTTGATGACCATTTCTAATGTAACATAACCAGTGATAAACATCACAATGCGACATAACTCTTATTGAGCGCCCACTATCACATTATTAATGTGTCACATCTTGGTTGTATTGACATATAGCAACCAAACACTGTAACAAACCATGCCTTAATGTCATAATGTGATATAACCCTTCATAATGTTGCGATGAAATGTAACCCTTGATAAACATCACAATGTGACATAACCCTTAATGAATGTTGAATGTCGCAACACAACTAAAAGAATAAATCCATTTAACGTTTTCATTTTGCACCGTAACATTAAAGTGCAATTGTTTCATGAAATTTTGATCGTGTAATACAAAATGTTCATAGCTTAATATCAAAACATTGCTTGTGTACACACATGAATTTTTTTCATTTTTCAGAAGTAAAAGTCTTAATGTGACAGAAAAATATATCATTTTGGCCATACTTAACCATGGTTGACTTTGGTGAACCACGTGGCCATAGTTGATAATGCAACAAGAAATTTTCTAAACATCGAACAACACATTATTAATGTGTCACATCTTGGGCATTATTCCAATGTGACATAACCCTTGACAAATATCACAATGTGACATAACCCTTGATGAATGTCGCTAATGTAACATAACCTGTGATAAGCGTCACAATGCGACATAACGCTTATTAAACGTCCACTATCACATTATTAATGTGTCACATCTTTAGTTTTGTTGACATATACCAACCAAACACTATAACAAACCATGGCCTAATGTCGTAATGTGATATAACCCTGGATAATGTCGTAGTGAAAAGTAAACCTTGATAAACATCACAATGCGAAATAACATTCTACATTACTATGTAGAATGTGGATGGTTGAAACCATTTCCTTTGTCAAACGACTATATATATATATATAAAGAAAATTCTTAAAGAAATTTTTTAAACATCCAAAGACACATTATTAATGTGTCACAACTTGGGAAGTATTGCAATGTGACATAACCCTTGACAAATAACACGATGTAACATAACCCTTGATGAATGTCACTAATGTAACATAACCCATGATAAACGTCACAATCTGACATAATGCTTATTAGACACCCACTATCACAATATTAATGTGTCACATCTTGGTTTTGTTGACATATACCAACCAAACACTGTAACAAACCATGGCTTAACATCGTAATGTAATATAACCCTTGATAAGGTCGCAGTAAAGCGTAAACCTTGATAAACATCACAATGCAACATGAATATGGATTTAAACAATTTCTTTTATCAAATGACTATATATATATATATATATATATATCAAGAAAATTCTTACAACATGATGGCGAATAATATGAGACAAGCATTAAGGAATGATGAATTTCAATATCCATGAATAAATGTTTTGATTGTTGTGATGAATATCCGAATGCAACAAAACCATTAAGGACTGCACTATTGAGAAATGTTGCAATCTAAAAAAAGTATTGATGAATATTGTAATATCAAAACATTGTTTATGTACACAAATGCTTTTTTTTTGCTTTTCAAAAGTAAAGGTCTTAATGTGATAGAAAAATACATCATTTTGGACATAGTTAACCATGGTTGACTTTGGTGAACCACGTGGCCATAGTTGATAATGCAACAAAAAATTTCCTAAACATCCAAAGACAAATTATTAATGTGTCACATCTTGGGAATTATCGTAATGCGACATAACCCTTGATGAATGTTGCTAATGTATTATAACCTATGATAAACGTCAGAATGCGACATAACACTTATTAAACACCCACTATCACATTGTTAATGCGTAACATCTTTGGTTGTGTTGACATATACTAGCTAAGCACTATACCAAACCATGACTTAATTTCCTAATGTGATATAACCCTTGATAACGTCACGGTGAAACATAAACCTTGATAAACAACACAACGCGACATAACATTCTACATTACTATGTAGAATGTGGATGGTTTAAACCATTTCTTTTGTCAAACGACTATATATATATATATATATATATATATATATAT
>LPNX010561972.1:0-12295 GCA_001517045.1 Pseudotsuga menziesii | reverse complement strand
GTTGCACTTGGGTCCAACATATACCGATTCATCTATCACATTATCGAAATCCACATCCATAATACTTGATATTGCATGGAGTGCATTACCATCAACGTTAGCATTTTTCCTCGTCTTGGGCCAAAAATCATCAGAAGAAGAATCACTTTCATCCAAGGGTGTATGGTCATTATAGATTCCATCTAATGCATCAAGAACTCTTTTCCAATAATCTATTTTTTTATTCCATTCCTCTGTAACAATTGGTGAATTCTCATTGCCAATAGTCTCTTTCCACATTTTTATGTATGATGTTATTCCTTCCTTTAGTTCTTTTAAATAAACATCATTGTCTTTGGGACGTAAGAAAGATGGCTTCCATGTGGGTTATATAGGTCGAACTTCATCATCTATATTCAACAACTCACTGTGGTTCCAACCACTTAATGTCTCTGATGGATTCTTTATACCTCATAACTGGAACATCATTGAGTACAAGAAATTGGAAGTACTGGACATTAAGATGTCCAACTAGTGCATTTTCCCCCTCCTTGATGTACCCATTAAGAAAACTTTTGAAGTCATACACTTTGCCAATAAGTTTAGGTGGAAACGCCTGTTTTTCTTCTATTGTGAAATATGTACACATCATCTCAGATAAAAAATATATATCTGTGCTTTTCAAGTTGGAAGACATTCTTCCGTAGGTTCCATCTATGTCTTCATGGGTGTGCCCCACAAGTAAGAACCCAACCTCAATAGTGATGAAGACACCAAGTGCAGTTAATAGTGATAGAAACATGAAAACATAACGATTCTCCACCTAATCTCTTGTACCATGCTTTCTTACAAATAATATCTCCATTAAACCTCATGTCCTTTACTTTCCTAACAGTAGGAGGTAGACCATGGCCATGGCTCTTTGACATGATTGTGTTGGAAAGGAGTGAATTCAAGGCAAATTCCCTAATGTCATTTTTTTAAGAGTTCCATACCCCTTCTAGCAGTTGCAATGGCTTTCCTATCCACATGTTGAAGACAATCTTGTTTGCAACATTCATTTGCTGCCAAAAGTCATTTTCTTTCTCTTCATCTCTCTGTATTTGAAAGTTTCCAACTTTTTTTGTAGCCACAACTCGTTTAATCCTTTTATATGGCCTTGTTACATGCATAGCAATTGAGGCTGGATCTTTTTCATTATAAATATCACCATCCCATGTGTTTAAGGGACTTGTGTCCTCTATAATATCACATACCACCATTTCATTAGGCGCCTCCTTGAAATTTTCACTCACCCTTGTAATATCACCTTCATTGTCCACCAACTCATTTATTGACCATCTAACCAAACAATGTATAGACTTATCTCCAATCCTACATCTTTCACAATTTCTTTCTATGTCTTCCACAAAAACACCGAATTCCTTTTCACCTAACCTTTCACCCTCAACCATGTCATCTTCACAGACATTAACTATGATCCCTTTGACAATGCACATGCTTGTTCCCGTGCACTCATGTGTAAGAGAAAACTTTTTGCATGTGAATGTAAGCCTATCTTGGGGAGCATTTACTTGATGATCATGACAATGAGGTTCCAAATCTGATTCTGGCAAAATTTCATAAGATCCCAATGGACCCCTAGTGTATTTTCAAATCATGTTGGATGTGGCAAAAGAGAATCATGTTTTAACACCTTCTCAATGTTAACCAGTATGGATCCTTTATTTACCATACTTCCATGCACCTTATGACCAATCTTTGTATTGAATATGGAGCCTTCACCCACCATCACTCCACATTGCAAAAGATATACCTTGTCTCCAATAGCAAATGCAAAAGAGACATTTCCAAATATACAACAAATTAGACAAACTTAGTATTTACTCAAAAATAATAAGCAATGTACTATCAAAAACACTTAACATGTGCTTCAAGATTTTGATTTACCTTTGTTATGCCTCAAATCTAAGATCTTCCATGGATGTAAGTCCCCTTCATCAATATATTCCACAATCAAATGTGGTTCAATAACATCAATTATCAAAACCATAACATATTCTACATTAAGCCTTTCTCCACCATAATGACTTGTAGTATCTGTAGATTCAACCCTTCCTAGTCCAATAACTTGACCATTAATTAGGAGGTTAACATAGTCCCTCTTATCAAAATTATATTTTCCATTGTAACTCCTCCCAATTTCTGTAAGACATTTGAATTGTAGTTTGTAATTAAAGTTAAACCATATGAAGTGTACGTTCAAAAAGGTAATATAGTTGCAATAATTCAAAACAATAGGGTAGCCCTTTTGTATGCCACGAAACATTGTTCCCCTACATCTTGTGCGCGCTAGCAAAAGGGAATTTACATATAAATTACATAAAATATATATGAAGAGATAACAATAAGAGTTCCAAGAAGCATTAGAGAATGACAGATATCAACTTAGATAAAACCACCAAATTCCTATTTGACTTTGGACATAGCACTTATATTATTGATGTATGTGTATGAATGTAATGGAAATCTAGCTACAGTTAGCTTCCATTCTTAAAACGTTGCACGATAAATCAAAGTTAATGTGTGTTAGTTTTCATATTATAGTTTTCCATCTAACAGAACCACATTGTCATCAATCACATTACACCATGATGGAAATCTAGTTGGTGTTAGTTTCGATTCATAAAACATTACATGGTGACTAAAAGTTAATCTATGTTAGTTTTCATAAGGTAGTTTGTCATCTAACACACCCACATTGTCATCAAATACATTACACCATAACGAAAATATAGTGGAGTTAGATTCCTTCTAACAACATGGCATGGTGAGTGAAACCTAACTGCAATAGCTTTCATAAGGAAGGTTTCCATCTAACACAACTACATTGTCATCAATCACATTGCACCACAATGGAAATCTAGATGGAGTTAGTTTTTGTTCTTAAAACATTGCACAGTTAGTGAAAGCTAAAGTGTGTTACTTTTCATGACGTAGTTTTTCATCTGACACAACCACATTGTCATCAATCACATTGCACCATGATGGAAATATAGCTTGAGTTGGCTTTCGTTCTTAAAACATTGCACGGTGAGTGAAAGGTGATGTGTGTTAGTTTTCATAAGGTAGCTTTATATATAAAACAACCACATTGTCATCAAATATATCACACCATGATGGAAATCTAGCTGGAGTTAGTTTTACTTTTAACAACATGGCATGATGAGATAAAGTTAATGTGTGTTAGCTTTCATAAGGTAGTTTTTCATCTACCACAACCACATTTTCATCGATCACATTGCACTGCAATGGAGATCTACTTGGAGTTAGCTTTCATCCTTAAATCGTTGCACGGTGAGTGAAATCTAATGTGTGATAGCTTTCATAATGTAGGTTTCCATCTAGCACAACCACATTGTCATCAATCACAATGCACCATGATGAAAATCTAGCTAGAGTTAGCTTTCGTCCTTAAAACATTACACAGTCAATAAAGTTAATGTCAGCTACTTTTCATAAGGTATTTTTCCACCTAACACAGCCACATTTTTATCAAATACATTACATCATGATGGAAATCTAACTGGAGTTAGCTTTCCTTCTAACAACATGGCACTATAAGGGAAATCTTTTGTTTTTTAGCTCATTACACTATGATGGAAATCTAGCTGGAGTTAGCTTTAATTTTAACAACATGGCACAATGAGTGACAGCTAATGTGTATTAGCTTTCATAAGGTAGTTTTCCATTTAACACAATCACATTGTCATCAAGCACATTGCACCGTGTTGAAAATCTAGCTAGAGTTAGCTTTCATCCTTAAATCGTTGCACGATGAGTAAAATCTAATGTGTGTAAGCTTTCATAGGGTATTTTTCCATCTAGCACAACCACATTGTTATCAATCACAATGCACCATGATGGAAATCTAGCTAGAGTTGGTTTCCATTCTTAAAACATTGCACGATGAGTAAAACTAATGTATGTTAGTCTTCATAAGGTAGTTTTTCATCTAACACACCCACATTGTCATCAAATACATTACACCATGATGGAAATCTAGCTAGAGTTAGCTTTCCTTATAACAACATGGCACTATAAGGGAAATCTTATGTGTGTTAGCTCATTACACCATGATAGAAATCTAGCTGGAGTTAGCTTTCATTTTAACAACATGGCACGATAAGTAAAAACTAATGTGTGTTAGTTTTCATAAGGTAGTTTTCCATGTAACACAACCACATTGTCATCAATCACATTGGGTTGTGTTGGAAATCTAGCTGAAGTTAGCTTTCATTCTTAAATCGTTGCACGGTGAGTGAAATCTAATGTGTGTAAACTTTCATAGTGTAGTTTTTCATCTAGCACAGCCACATTGTCATCAATCACAATACACCATGATGGAAATCTAGCTGAAGTTAGCTTTCGTTCTTAAAACATTGCACGGTGAGTAAAAGCTAATGTGTGTTAGTTCTCATAAAGTAGTTTTCCATCTAACACTGCCACATTGTCATCAATCACATTGGGTTGTGTTGGAAATCTAGCTGAAGTTAGCTTTCGTTCTTAAAACATTGCACGGTGAGTAAAAGCTAATGTGTGTTAGTTCTCATAAAGTAGTTTTCCATCTAACACTGCCACATTGTCATCAAATACATTACACCATGATGAAAATCTAATTAGAGTTAGCTTTCCTTCTAACATGGCACTATGAGTGAAAGATTATATGTTAGCTCATTACACCATTATGAAAATCTAGCTGGAGTTAGCTTTCTTTTTAACAACATGGCACGATGAGTGAACTTATCATTACGAAGTGGTTTTGTCATTATGTCAATATTTGCTCTATTGTAGGACAATAATAAAGGCAAATGTCTTGATTGTCAACCAACTATCTAATGTAATTCTGATGAACTTCAATATGCTTAGTTATGGCATGATAGACTGAATTTTTGGCCATTTTGAGAGCACTCTGATTGTCACAGAAAAGTGAGGTTATCACTGCTTGGTCAAGTTGAAGATCGACCAATATTCTTTGTAACCACATTGCCTCACAACTTGTACTGAAGTCTGCCTTGTATTTTTTGTCAATGGAGGATAAGGCAACTGTAGCTTGTAGATTACTTTGCCATGAAATTAACTTCCTAAACCAAGAGTGAACACATAACCTATTTCTGACTTCCTTGTATCAACTGATCCAGCGTAATTGAAATCAATATGCTTTGCTAGCATGGAGTCAACATGTCTCTGATATAGAATGCCAAAGTCAAGGGTCCCTTTGAATATTGACGGACTCATTTTGCAACTTGCCAATGTAACTCTTCAGGATTAGACATGAATTGAGAAAGAGACAAATCACTAAAAAACATAGATCTGATTGGGTGGTAGTAAGATAAATCAAACTACCAACCAATTTCCAATACAATGACTCGTTGACTAGTGGTGAGTTCGTGTAAGTTGAGAGTTATATGCCAACTTCCATAGGTGTAGATGTAGGATTACATTCAGTCATTCTGAATTTTTTGAAGAGTGCTTTGGCATACTTGACTTGTGATAAAAAGATAGAGTGCTTAGATTGCAAAAATTCTACACCTAAACAATAATGAAGCAGGCTTTAATTAGTAATTTCAAAAATAGATCAAATATCAAATTTCACCTGTTGAATCTTGTTGGCACTGCTTTTGGTGATGGGAAGACCATCAACATAGACAAAATAAGATCAATATATCATTGTCACTGTTTTTGACGTAGCAAGTGGGTTCATAATAGGTTTTTCTAACTCTAGAATCTCTAAGGTATTGATCAAGTTTGAAATACCAGGCTTGAGGAGCCTGCTTGAGTCCATACAAGGACTTTACCATCCATAAAAGGACTTTACCAACCAACAAACCAAATGTTTCTTTCCAAAAAAATGAAACCCTTGCGGTTACATCAAGGCACTTTTAACATCCATCTGTATATCTTCCATCCAGAATGAGCAGAAATGGAGATAACTAGTCGAAGAGTTACCATTTTCGCTGTAGGGGAAAATATTTCTTCATAGTACACCCCTTCATCTCACTACTACATTTCGATCCAAAATCCGACGGCATGTGGATTTCTCTTTTTAAACTTACCAAAAATCACAAAGATACATTTTTTTTTGTAAATGTGGCCACACGCGTTGGTTAAGCGACGGATATTCTCATAACCGTCGCTTAACCGACGGCGCATTGGTCAAAAAGGTCATTCAAACAACCAAAGAAAAGCCAAAAGTCACATAGGGCGCGGAACCGTCTCTTAACCGATGGTGCGTTAGTCAGGAAAAAATCCAAAAGTCACATAGGGTGCACGAGAACCATCCATTTTCTCATTGGCTTCTGTTCTTCTTCTTTTCATTTTGTATGTATGTGATCATATGCAGAATTCAACTTGAAAATATAACTAGCAGAGCCTCATTTACACCCGGTATGATATGCGCCGAACCCATCTTTATATGTTGGTCATTTGTGTTAATTTGAGGTATGCATCCTCGAGCATCACAACCTTGAGGTGAATATGAAATGAGACCCTGGTTTGGAGGGGTCCGGGGCAGTTACTATCCATTTTCTTGTTGGTTTCTATTTTTTGGTCCTTTTCTTCCTTACATCTTGTATGTATGGGATCCCTACATAATTCATCTTGAAATTGTAAATAGCAGTGTCTCATTAAAACCCGCGGATGATATGCACCGAACCCATCTTGGTTTTTTGGCAATTTGTGTTAATTTGAGATATGCATCTTCGAGTTTCACAACCTTGAGCTGCATTTGAAATGAGACCCTGTTTTAGATGGGTTCGGAGGCTGGGCCAGTTACCATCCGTTTTTTGATGGCAGTGAGGGCAGATCTGTCGTTGCAACTGGGGCTTTCTGATCGGTAGCTGCAGATGTGGTTCTGCCATAGGAGACTCAAGGATAAGAAGGAGAAGGAGAAGGAGAAGGAGAAGGAGAAGGAAAAGGAAAAAGATAAGGAGAAACAACCCAAGAAAGAGAAAGCTAAACCTGCACCTCCACCCGCACCAGCACATTCTGCCTCTCTCATGCCAACATCCACAAAAACTAATTTCTATGACGATTATGATGCCAGGAAACGACCGACTTTGCAACTTAATTCCGAGGGAGGAGGAGGATGGAAAAAGAAGTCACAAGTGCAAAACCTGCATCTGCATCCCACAGCACTCCTCCAAGCTATTGCTACCATGGAAGCTCAGCTTGGGGAGCCATTACGTGATGACGGCCCTATCCTTGGCGTTGAATTTGATCAACTTCCCCCTGGTGCTTTTGGGTCACCTATAGGTATTTGTTTCCCGTCTTCTATGTTTTTTAACATCTGAATGAGGTCTAATTCCTGTATGTCACTTGATATTTTCTACTGACAGAAATCTAATTCTCTTTAACTTTGGGCTACTGTCTGTTAATGCCCGGTTAATGTTTATGAAACATTCCTGGTAAATGATAGTTTAATACCAAATTCATAGGAGAGCGAGCATCCATTGTATGTATACCATAATCGGGGATCTTCCTTGGTCTAGGACCTAAGTCATTGACATTCAATGATATTGGTTGTGTTGATGTTTTCATCTATTGGTAGGTTTAGCATGGGTTATTGGTGAAATATATTCAACTAAAGCTTTTTTATCTTGGGGGTACAATGCCTGGCTCAGATTAGTTTTGAGAAATAAAAACTAGCCCCACATCTGTACTTTTCTTACAGCAGAAGTTACCTGGGAAGTTATTGATCTTCAACAATTTTGACAAAGTATTGAAGCTATGCCCTTGGAGAATAGAAAGAAAGATCATTATTACAAAGGAGGATTTTCACTTTTGCTAGAACCTAATTCTTTGAAATTGCTTATGGTTTTGCATCTATGGGGTTGCATGTTTGGGTGGATAGATAATTAGAGTAATTCTCGCTCTTCTTAGGCAATCCCACTATATGTGGGAGTATTGTATGCCTTCTCCATCTCTGACTATTTATCAAATCCCTCTGTCATGTGGCAATAAGATTTGAGCATTGAACTTATGGCCTTTCAATTTAGCTCTCATTGTTTTATCTTGCTAACATATAAGAAACAAAAAATAAATTTACTATAGAATTCTACCAGATCCCATTTTCATGCTAGTTGGGATTGTCTATCATTCTATGTTTTTTATTTGTTGTCTTTTATTTAATTCTTTAATTACAAAAGTTGCACTTTATATTAAAAAAGAAAATACAGAATACATTCTTCAAGCGCTGAAGCACAGTCCATCATCATAAAGAATCTTAAAACTCTAAAGACTGTTGACACTGACTGGCCATTGCCTGCTAGCATCTCACAATATAAGACTCTTTTTCCATTGACACCCTCTAGCTGTCTCATATATCTCTGACTTAATACAGTCTTCCTTTCAAGATACGATACCTAATAAAGTCATTGCATAATATAGCCAAAAAAATAAATATAACCAAAGTTTCACCCTAGACTCAGAAACAACCCCATCTACATGCTTTTCCAGCCAGTGAAACCCTGGAGTCAGATCCAAACTTGTTTAGAAAGAGTATCATCTGCCGTGTTAAACTCCCTGTAAGTATGATTATAAATTTATATGTGATCATCTCAAATTGTGGAATTTTCTTACGATTGAGTTACCAGTGGTTGCAGATTCACATTGTGTATTGCTTGAAGTTTCAACAATTTAATCACAAGAAGATAGTCTCCAAATACCTGAAGTGTGTACACCGTTGGACATAGCCACCTCTAAAAAGGATCTTACTGCCATTAGTTCTGCTAGATTGTTGGAACCACTACCCAGATTAGCTTTAAAATTTGAAATAATAACAATCCTCCAAGTATAATAAACCCTCCAGCCCAGATATGTTTTCCGCCCTTTAACAGGTGCTGTAAAAAAAAACCCAAGGGCAGGTCTTATTAATGATTAATTTGTCCACTTGATGAGGGATCCTCATCTGAGTGATTTCCTTAAAGTACTGGAACAAAGCAGTTACCTAAGGTATAACTTGGAAGGTGGGCACTTGTTTGTCTTTGAATAATGATGCATTACTAGCTATCCAAATGCCCCAGAGAACTAGAAAAGGAATAGTCCTTTAGCTTCTTCAGATTTAATCTATGAAACAACTGAAATAGACAATTTTCTACAGTAGCACCAGTATAGATATTAGGAACATCAATCCACCAGGGAATATCTAACCAAACTTGTCTAGTAAATGAGCAGTCGATAGATAGGTGTGTGTTTATTTCCTCAATGTTCTTACATAAAAAACACATTCCAGGACCCTGTCTTCTCTGAAATAATTCCCAGGTCAAAACTCTATCATTCAAGGCTAACCACATATGAAGAATTGTTTTCTCGGGAGAGCCCTTACCTTCCAGATTTTTGACCACCACCATTTAATCTCTCGCTGTTTTTCAAACCTAAGAGCACTGTAGCCCAACCTAACTGTATAAGAACCTCCAGTTTTGTTCACTGACCAGGCCAGTTCATCACTAGTGTGAACTTTTCTCAAATCCTCTATATAGTTATCGCACAGGATAGCTGATTCCCCTCCTAACCTCAGCACTGTAGCTTGTCTTCCACCCCTGGTGCCAAATATCTGCTGTGTCTCCATCCATCACTTGATTTAAAGTGAAAATCCTCAAATCCTGGAGATTTTGTATCAAATCGTCAGGTTAAAAAATGCTATTCCTGTGTTCCACAATAGCATTTGCACTCACTCTAATCAGTTTACCAATATTAACTCTTCAAGCAAGGAACTTACCAGTGATGGTAAAAGCTAGGGCCAATGCTTTCCACTGATTAGGAACATTCTTGATAGATTTCTTGCCACTTCCAATCCAATCTAGTATAGTTCGTAGGCCCTGGAGCATTGTACTTTTGAACAATTTTTCTCTTCCACAAACCATCTTTAGTTCTAAAGTTCCACAAACTCTTTGCAACCAATGCTGTTCCAAATAAATGAATATGTTTTAAGCCCCGGCCTCCCTCACCTTTAGGCCCATCAACTGTCTGCCACTTTGCAAGATGATACCCCTCCTGTTTAGTAGGAATTATTATTTTTTTCTGTCATTTCCAACACCCCCTTCGGAGTGTGAACTAAAGTATGCCATTTCACAGGAATTGCCTCAATTACAGACGTGGCCAAAATCAACCTCCTTCCTTTGGAGAGCCACCTATTACACTAGAACCGGATTCTTCTTTCCATCCTCCCTAAAAGTCACTGCCAGTCCTGTTTGTAGTAGCCATTGGGTTTCAAAGTGAATCCAGATTCTCTTGTGTATCTTGTTCACTATGCATGAAGCATTATTTATTTATTAGGTGAGTAGATAATTTCCATTGAAAAGAAAATAATGTTCAAGATTGTATGCAAAGCAAAGAACTTTGCTAATCTTATACCAATTCTGATTTCCAGGAAATGATCCTTAGACTAGTATTACTAAGAAGCAGAACATTATATACTAGACGACTGGAATGCCTGCTGAAAGTTTGACCCAAAATCCCCAAATAATGCAACATCCATGATCTGGCTTGGAAACTTTTCAATCTTCCTTGAAGTGCAGATTTGTTATGATTTCCTGATGGAAGAGTTATGTAGCCTAAAGTGCTGCCCTTATTTTCCTTTTTTTTTCCCTTTTATTTCAATCCATCTTTTATCAGCAAACCCCAAAGCAGACTTCTTTGAAGCTGGCGGTTTTTTTTGCCTAGAAGTAGTTTGGGGTTCAGTTTTTGGGCAATAAGAAACTAGATGACCATGCTCAAAACCAATAATGCAATGCTAAAAGAGATTTATTCATAGTCTAACAATCAGGTTTGGTTGTAGGAAGAAGGCATTTACTTAATTCAGTGTAAATGCAGATTTGGGCAGACGCAGAAGTTGGAAAATGTGAAAACATGCTACTTTCTACATATGCTATAACTTCCATAAGCTTCTGATCGAATGGGAGTATATAGAATCTAGATTATCTACTTCTGAAAAGGATCCTTAGTCCTAGATGATCCTAAATTACCAATAATTATGGTGGTCCGAAGTATGATTTCTTGCCTGTCGTATGCTGCTTAGTTCCAAAGAGAAGTCCTCTTCCAGTTAATGATAAAGTCGAGTAACCTAGATGGTAGGGAGACCAAAGTCTATACTTAGAACAGTTGCAGGCAGGGAGGGATTTTGCAACAGTTCAACTAAATCCTCATTGTCAATGACTTGAGTAAAGTCTTGTATGAAATGTTAGGTAATGTGATAGGGAACCAGCTCAGCTTGAAATTTGTTTAGGATTGGCTCCTTGTGGTATCATTTTTATATCCTCTTTGTGAATCATCTCTGCCATGACTGTACAAAAACCCTAGCTTTAGATATCAATGACCTTGAAAAGTTAGTGGCTGTGAATTCTTATTTCTTTCCCTCATATGAGGTACGCAGCGCACAGAACGCCATTGCAGAGCTGAAGGAGCGGTTGGATAGTTTGAATTCTCAACTGCTGCCCAAAAAGAAATTTACTTTCAAAAATAGGGTAACTAAAACAAACTCTGAAAACACTCTGAAGCCTGAAAATACAGTAAGCAAAAAGAATGATAATCACATGGTCACTTGCATCTGCAGATTCCCGTCTAGGATATGGACAAATGGACAGATGCATAAGATTTTCGGGTTTCTAGATGCCATTATAAATAGAAGTACCTTATTCTTTGTAAATAGGGTGAAAGCCAACTAGACTGCATTTTTCTACTATTTAGTAGAAGTTTACATTAGAGCAATTATTTCTTCTTGATGCATTTGTTTGTATCCGTACATAACATGATTGATGTTTCTGTTGTAAAGGAAAGTGTCCTATGGCTAGGGTTTAAGAGGCCATCAACGTACTGGGGTTGAAAGAGAGATGCACAATGTTCAGCAAGTATATAACAGCAAGTTTCAGAGATGAGAAAGGTCCACACCTGATTAACTGAAGGCTGGTCCAAGGTTTCTCTTCAATCTTCTTCTTGCTCCTCTCGCTCCAAGAGACCTGCAAAACAAGTTATACCTTCCTCAAACCATTATGACCACATATAAGACAATGATAATCAAATAAACATAAACAAATGATCTGAATAACATCATCATATGATCAGAAACAGAGATTCAATCACACATTGAACAATGATTTGGGAAGGAGAAGGACATCACATCTTTATTAATCTTGAAAACAAGTACAAATATATCTTCTCTTCAAGTTGGCACCTCACGAAACCTTGATCTAGATCTGCTGCTTCTCTTCTCCAAAGAACTCAACCTCCAAGCTCTGCAACACAAGGGGAAGACCTCTAG
>LPNX010561964.1:223183-330133 GCA_001517045.1 Pseudotsuga menziesii | reverse complement strand
ACTACTGATAATCTGACTAGCTGGATGGCCTAAAATGCCCAAAATGCCAACCTTTTACAATAAAAAATACATCCCTTTATAGGCGGCCCGAAGGTCTCACCATTACAACACTATGGGCCTGTCCCAATAGTAACCCAAACCCTAACTAGTGACAGTCGGCATATCTGTACTTGGAGTAGCCGCTTTCCGTCACACCACTGCTCTTTGCAGTCTTCCATGCTTCCCGGCGCTGACCATGGGTACTATGCACCGCTTCCCATATTCTGTCCTTCGTCTTCAATACCTCGACCTCGTTGCTCCTTTTCCTTTATAAGGGTAGCTGAGCCCTCCTGTCTTCACCGCTGCCTTCAATGCAGTGGTTGAGCTCTCTCTTCTCAGCCGCTCAGGTACTGTCGTCTTCCTTGACTTCTCTGTTCCAACAGTCATGGTTTCCGGCTCTGCTCTGCAGCTAGAAACATGCTACGGCGTCGTAGCTTCACCTTATCTCTTCATCTTCACCAATCTGTCTATCCTCCAAAATGGAAGCTTTTCCTGTAGCTGCGGGACTCTGCTCCAACAGTCCCCTAACACTTACTTGTGGCTCATCCCTGAGACACTACCAACAGGATTCTCCTGTTGTAGCTTCTCCTTGGCTTCCTGCGAAGTGCACTGAAGCTTGTCCTGAAGTCCTTCGACTTCATTCTCCATAGCTGCGACACACTCTCTATAGTTTCTGTAGCTTAGTTTGTTGGGCTCTCTTATCTTTCCTGCCCTCAGTCCTGCTCTCGCTCTCGTCGCTTGCGAGACCTTTTAAGGATCTTCAAGTCTTGATAAGTCTTCCACATATATCCTTTCCTCTTTTTCTAGGTTATAACTTTTATCACAAGGAAAATCTGTATCTTCCAGCCTTCTCAACATTTCATTCAGTCTGGAGCCTACTTATGCAAAAGGTATACAAACCAGGAATTCCATTTCGAGAACAAGCCTTTGTCTACATCTTGAAGTTCCGCTTGTTCGGTTTGTTGTCCCTTTCACTTTTCTTCTCAACAACTTGCTCCAGGTATTCACGCTGCTTGGGTTCCGCATATTTTCATTCTTGACCTTTGGAACCTCTTGTTCTTCTCTTAGCTGATGAGATAGGTCATCTTCCTTATCCCGTTGCTTTCTTTTTCTCTTTTTTACTTTCTTCCTAGCGGGAGATTTCTTCTCATCATTCCTCTGCTCTGCTTCTTATCTTCAGTGATCGGCTCGGCTTTCTTCTTCTCCTCAGCAGAGAATTTGATGACATTTTCTACATCCTGCACTTGACTCCTCATCCTTGGAAATTGTCTTACCTGTGATGTTCCTAATTTCACAACCCTGGGCGGTGTCGCCATAGCGGACATATGGCCACCATGCTCGAAGTGTCTCAGACTGTTTTCTAAAGGTTCCTCCTAGGGTAGAACCCACTCGGTGTAATACTTAGGATTGGAAATGGCTGCAATCTATGGAAATCATAGCACTCTGTAACGAACTTAGCTCTGGGCAGGGGAAAACTTAACAATGCACTCTATAGCTCTCGGCTCTTTGCAAAAGTAACCCTCCTGAATGAATAATTTCTGCTTTTATACCGAAGGTGATAATCCTGGATGCAACGGTCATCTAGACTGAACCCGTCGGTCGTATTAATTGCTTAGACGAGACCATGCCCGTCATTCCGATCCTCTATAAATGCTGAAATCCGATAAATTTCCCTCGAAGCATGTGTATGCAGGCGCCGGTCTTATCGAAGATTTGCTAAATCTGGATAATTGATTATGCTGCTGCCCAAATCTATGGTAAGGTATACCAGTCATTTCCTCATTAACTGCCTATCAGAAGGCGACTTGACTAGCCCTCTGTCTCGTTACAAAAACTGGGTACGTGGCACGGAGAAACATCACGCTGCTGCGATGCCACACTGCATCACTTGCTCAACACACACTTACGCGGTTTTTTTTCTTTTCAAAATGAACGATCCTTATGTGATTCCATATACTTAGAATACCTGCCGGTGTAGACTAATTCCTGGTGCGATGCCTCCTTTCAACTACACTGGACATCTGCACCGTTCGCAACTCTGAGTTAGGGCTAAGAGGTGGAGTGGCTGTCACTATAGAGCTTAAGCCTACTGCCATTGATTATCGCGGGAGGAAGCTCCCAATTCAGTTTGCTGAGCTGAAAGGCTCCTCCCTCTGTAACTTGCTGTATCTGATATGGCCCCAACTAATGCGTCTTGAACTTCCCTGGAAACTTAATAAATTTATTGTCATAGAGGAGTACTAGGTCTTCAATTTGAAGAGTCTTACTCTTAATGTGCCTGTCATGCCAAGCTTTTTCTCGTGCCTTCTGCACTTTCTGATGGAATCCAGCGATGAATCTGTCTTCCTCTAAGGCAAGCAGCTGTGCTAGCCTCTCATGCACCGTGTCTGTATCAGCCATTCCTTTGATCTGAGCAATTCTTAAACTGGGAAGAATATACTCCATAGGCATAATAGCCTCCTGTCCATACACCAAGCTGAAAGGTGTGTGTCCTGTAAGTTTCTTGCATGTAGTCCTATATGCCCATAATACAGCATTAACTCTGAGGTCCCAATCATTCCTTTGGCTGTTGCATATCTTAGTAAGATCATTTTCTAAAATCTTGTTAAAGGCCTCCACCGTACCATTAGCTTGTGGGTGGTAGGGAGTGCTCTTATGGTGCTATGTCTGGAATTATTCCGTCAAGGCCTCAATGGTGTGATTCAAGAAGTGTGTGCCTTGATCGCTCATCAAAATTACTGGGCATCCAAATCTAGTGACGATGTTTTCAAAAATGAACTGTGCGGCTGTAGCAGCATCACAGTTTCTTACTGCTTTGGCCTTTTCCCACCTGGTGAGGTACTCTGTTCTAGTGATGATATATCTCGTGCCGGTTCGTTTTCCTAGTGGGTTGATAGGACCCACAAAGTCTATAGCCCACTTGTCAAATGCGCGCAACGTAACCTGTGGTCGCAGCGACATTTCATCTCGTCGTGAGGGTTTTCCTACCCTTTGGCAGATATCGCAGCATCTGCAAAAGTCCTTAGTGTCTTTGTGTAACGTAGGCCACCATAATCTTGCGGTCAGGATTTTCTGCGCAGTCGGCTTTCCTGCAAAATGACCTCCTGTGGTTCCTGAATGTGCTTCTCTGATAATAGCCTCTTTTTCCTGTGGCATCACACATCTGCGTAGGACTTCATCTGGACCTAACTTATATAACTGTCCTGCGATCAGGGTGAAGTCTGCTGCTTTAACAACCAACTGCCTCTTTTGATGCTTGGTAAACTCCTCAGGTGCCCTTCCTGTAGTGAGAAAGTGAATGATATCAGCATAGTACTCATATGTGATCTGAATAGAGAACAATTGCGCATCTAGCAAATTTTCCGCTAGATTACTTGGCTCTTCTCCTGAGTCTATTCATGACAAATGATCAGGTCCAGCATTCAATCTTCCTGGTTTGACAATGATTTCAAAATCATACTCCTGAAAGAGGACTAACCATCTACAGATTCTTCCCCCTAACACTGGCTTATTGACCAGATACTTCAATGTGGAATGGTCAGTAAACATCTTGAACGAGGCACCCAATAGGTAGTGCCTGAAATTCTATAGCACGTACACCATAGCTAAGCCTTTTCTGTTGTGTGTAGTTCTTTTCTGCTGTCGACAGCTTTCTGCTGGAGTATGCGATAGGATGATCGATACCTCCTTCTCCTGGTTGTGTTAAAACAACCCCTAGTGCGATGCCAGATGCATCAACATGTACATGAAACGGCTTAGTCCAGTCTGGAAATACTAAGATGGGTGCTGTAACCATCTTCTCTTTAAGTGTGTTTAGACTCTGCTGGCATTCCTCATTCCATTGGAATTTTACATCTTTCTTTAACAGTTTTTCCATCGGTGTTGTAATCTTTGCGTATCCCTTGATGAATTTTCTGTAGTACCCGGTATGACCAAGTACTGTTCTCAATTGTTTGACTGAATTGGGTGCTGGAAGATTTACAATGATGGTAATCTTTGCAGGATCTACCAGCAAGCCTCGCCTGCAAACAATGTGACCCAACAAAATACCAAATGGCGCATAGAATATACATTTTTTCAAGTTCAGAGAAATCTGGTACTGCCTACATTTCTCTAACATCAGTCTTAAATCTCCTATGTGCTTGTCAATTAATCCAAATACAGTCCAATCATCAAAATAAAATTCTGGGAATTTATGGATGTATTCTTTAAATACAACAACTACTATTCTAGAAAAGATAGCTAGTGCATTCTTAAGACCAAAGGGCATTACTGTATATTGGAATGAGCCCCATTCTGTTGCGAACGTGGTCTTATGTTGATCTTCTGGGTGGATTCTGATCTGGTGATAGCCTAAAAAGCCATCAGTGAAGGAGTAGACCTCCTGTCCTCCCACATTGTCTAGTACTTCATCAGTGAAAGGTGTCGGGAATGGATCATGAAGTGATGCATCATTGAGTTTACGTAAGTCGACATAGATCCTGATGTCTCCTTTGGTTTTCTTCTCTTGCACGACCATGGGACTAACCCATTCGCTCTCTTCTACGGGCTCAATGATGCCTATTGCTAGCATCTTATCGATCTCATCCTTAACTTTTTCTTTGTAGCGTGGATTTAATCTATATGGACACTACTTGACTGGTCTGGCATCCTCTTTCAATGGTATCCTCATTACTCCTAGGTCTCCGACTATTCCCTTCATCTCCGTGAACTTGGTGGGAAATAGGTCCTGATAGTCATGTAACAAGTCTGCAATCTGTCCAACTATTTTATCAGTCCAATAGTCTCCAATAGAGGCAAACTTTGGTTCTGTGTCTGTGCCAATATTGATCTTTTTAATCTTGATTGGCTCTGTGATTGCTGGAATCTGTAGCTTCGGTCCATCAACATCACGAGTCCCTTCTGACTCCGGAATGTTGATGTTGCGAGGATCCTCATCCTCCTCCTCTGGTTCTGCTTCGAAGTTATAGCACTCAAGCGCATCTTCTAACTGGATGGCCCACTCAGGTTGAGTATGTACTGATAGGGTACAATCCTCAAATATCATAACCTTTATTACATCTAGGGCCCGATCAACACTTGGGTACTTCGATTCAAAAGCGAAGGTAAGTAGAAAGCTATCTATTAGAAGTGGCCATGTAGTTGTTCCCTTGCGCAATTCAGTCTCTGTGTACTAGTTCCGTGGAACTATTTCCAAAGTGTGAATGAACTGGTGAACCCATTCATCCTCAGGAATGTCCGATCAATTCTGTTCACATGTCTGAATGTGTGACCGGGGGTCACTTTCTCCTGTGTATCTCTGATGGGTATATTCTCTGTCGGTAGAGAATCTAATCGCCATCAATCTCTTAAGATCATCCCATGATGCGATATTCTCTTTATGTGCATACCACCATCTTGTAGGTGTGGCTCGTACTGCAAGGTCCATAGCTGTGATCCTCTGCTCGTGAGGGATTTGTTGTTCAAACTACATGAGAAAGTCCTGGATATCTGTTAGACCATGAAATGATGGAATCTCATTGATCTCTGCACCAATCCATCGCAGTGACTTAGTCATATACGCACATCTGTGCGCTGAGACTTCGTAAAGTCTGTTCTGCCAGTTCTCTATACCAACATCCGAATCCGATGCGCATGAGCTATCACATCACCAACTAATGTTCCCTTCTACGGTTGTATTAATGTAGTCGCTCTGGTTTGCAGTCATCTGATAGAGACTATCCATGTTACATGCCTCTTCCTCTGCTCGGATAGGTTCAATGTATCTAGGACCCTGAAGAGGATCTAATGGTGCGATGACCCAGATCTGCGCGTCCTCAAAGGTCATTTGTCTTCTCTTTAAGTTGATAATGGCCATGTTACCGATTTCCCAATCAATGCCTATTAGTGCTGGATATGGTCTACTATCGCCAATAATTTCTATAACTTCAAAGTCCACAGAGCTGCGAACTTCGTTAATGTCAACTGGCACCTGCGATAATCGACCCAGGGGTGATACTTGCTGTTGATTAGCTAATCGCAGATGGATAGCCGATCTGACTAACTTAGGGCTACCCATATGTTCCCATGTTTTCTTAGTCAGAACATTTACCTCTGATCCCAGATCTAGGATCACCTCGTCCATTTCAAATTCTCCAACCTGTGCTGTGAGTTGCATCTCTCTTCCTATTCTTGTATGTCCCATAATGTTATGAACAACACACTGTGCACTGCTCATGGAAGAAGATGGCTGACACTGATATATGATGCGCTGAATTTCTCCAATAGCTTGCTCATTTCTCATGAGTTTTAAACAACTCCGTAGGAAGGATTGTACACTTCCTGTCAACTCATCCTCGTCGCATGCGCCCGATGTGGTAGCCTGCGATGTCTGGTCAGGGATAACGCCACAAAGTGCTTGCTACGGTATGCCCCTAGATGGCAGTACCTATGATCCTGATTGCATAGAGTCATCAAATAAAGTCTTAGCTTCCTGAAATGTCTGTTTATTCTTTTGTAGGTCAAGTGGTGTTGCTTTGTTAGGATATTTACACACCCACTCCTGACCTGTGGTATTTTCAGTAACCTGCGATGTCCCATTGGTGGAAGCACCGCTGTGAGTCACAATGTTGACTCTTAGTTTTGGTTCTTCCTGCTCAGCAACAATAAACTGGATGTTTTGGTGTACTGTTGGCTTAGGTTCTCTGATCTTAGCTATCAAGGTAGGACAGTCTTCTATAGCGTGATCGTAATATTTGCAATAGTTACATGTGGTGGTAGGGCTTTGACAGTCCCTAGCATAATGTCCTACAACTCCACAGTTGTAACAAGTGACTGGTTCGTGACCATGGCCAAATCCTTCTCCATGGACAAAGCCTCTGAATCCTCCTCGTCCTCTAAATCCTCCTCCACGGCCAACATAAGCCGGATCATGCTGTGGTCCTGCTGCTGGACCCTGTGTTTCTGATTGGACTCTGTACAGGTCTTGCTTGCTCTCGACCATGAGATCATAGGCTCGAAAATCATGTTCATCATGGCCTACGGACTTGCAGAAGACGTAGTATAAGTTCTTAGGTGTATGTACGTACTTCTGAAGTAGAGGGAACTGGTGAGGTAGATGTCCTCTTGTTTTGCATATTTCACACCACGGCCCATGGGTCTGTGGTAAGGGGTTAGGATCCCCAGTTGCTATATATTCTACAAAGACTGGACAATTATCTTTAGTATGGACTTGTGCTTTACACTTTACGCACCATATGTCTTGTGCAACCTCTTTCCATTTCTTAAGTTCATGCATCTGTATCGTGAGATTAGCCAACTGGTTTTGCAGGTTTGTCATACCTGTGCTAGTTTCAGCTAGAGGTGAAGCCTCTAGTTTCATCGCCATCTCCAACGTGTCATCCTGCATTTGGAGTTTCTGCTGCATTAATGGTATTCTGATGTGAGGGAGCAGCGCTGCAATAAACCATTCCTTATGCTACTCCGGCACAAACTCAAAGCTGACTTGGTCTATAAGGGCTTTAAATTTCTGATCAAAGTCCCACATTGACTCTGTAGGTAACTGTTTGATGTCTTTGAGCTCTGTAATGCACTGTGACTCAGAATTAGGTTTCTTAAACTCTTTAATCATGGTGGTCCTAACCTGGACAAGTGTTCTGGGTACCGCTGTGGTATACTTCATATACCATGTTAAGGCTCGTTCTCTCAGTGTGGTGACCAACTGTACAAGTTTACTATTATCATCATTGATTGCTTTAATGTTCCACATGGCTTCACATAGAAACCAACGCTGCTCTGGGTCCTCTGCCCCTGTACCCTTAAATATAGGTAGCTTCATATCATCCCCCATTCTATTTCTACATGGTGGATGTTGATTTGCTGTGTTACTACTACTCGGTGGTGTAGGTGGAGGTGATGTAGCGGTAGTATGTACTGTCTGCGAGCTACTAGATGGAGTTGCTACAGGATTGTTCTGAGTCCCGATATGTTTCTGTGGGGTATAAGGGTGGTAAGGGATACCCCCTTCTGTTCTTTCTGTGGTACTGTGACTCTATTGTCTAGTATTATCTGAACTGTCTTCAAATATGGGAGAGCTAAAATCTACTTTGTATTTTTTTCCACTACGTGTACGTCCAATGTCATCAAAATCACTTTCAAACTCTTGTGACATTACTATCTTTACTTATTCATCTGAAACTAGATCCATTGTTCCTTTTTCATGTAATAACATCTTAATGGACAAGTTTAAAGATTTTAGGTACTTACCGCAATATCCTTTGAAGAAGTACCGCTCAGCCTCGCTGAAGCTTTTTCTCTGGTCAACTGCAAACTCTGTGACGAAGCCTTCTAGCACACTCGCAAGCCAGAAGTCTACTGTCCTAGTAATGGGATTATCAAGGTTCTTCACGGTCTAAATCAGTTCCGGTGTCCAAACAATGTTTCTTTTCTTCTTGAATATGCTCGTATCAGTCAACTTTGATAGCCAGTCATAAAGCTCATTTCCAAAGGTCACAAAAAATATCACATGCAGGTCTGTAATGATATGTTTTTGTAACCAGTCCTCTGTACTCAGTCTAGGACTCTTGTTTTCTCATTCGGCAAACTCTTTGGTCATAGACACAACCCACTCGTTGAGTTCGTTTCTAGTAGGACACCACCAAAACATCAGTGCTCAGTTTGTTCAAAACCGGTAACGAAACCATTTGTTGGTCCTCTGGGCAGACCTAGGTTTACTATCACGAACCAACAACACCCCTAGCTCACTATCCCTTTCGGCAATAGACCGCGGAGTGGCTTGAAGTCTCACCCGAAGTGATTCTAATGGGTTGGCCAAGGACTCAAGTGTCTCGACCAGGTTCTGTATGGCGTCCTGTTTGCGTCTCGCAGCTCTTCTTAGCTTGCGAGACCGCTCTTTCCTCTTTCACGATGTGCAGTTTCCTCTTACTCATAATGACTCTAATCCTTATCGCATCGCCTCGCCCTGGGTGACACGTAACTCTTTCCTCTGCTCGATCCTTAATTGCAGTGCACCATAGCTCCTCTGATGGTGCGATATCGCCTTCCTGCGATATCCTACCGCTACGATTCAACGTACCTAACGTTACTTGTGTTCAACTCACAGGACTCAATACACAAAGCTGTTTTATACTGCGACTCTTAACTATCTTAGGTGAAACTTAGACAAACTCTTATACAGAATGCTTAAAGACTTCAACTTTCATTTATCCTTGTAATATGCTGTGAACTGAATAACATACACATACATTTACTGTAAGCAAAGTTCATGTAATGAATGACAGATATAACAAGTAAATACAATCACATGAATCAAACACATAACACTCTAATTTTACGTGGTTCACTTCCAGGGTAGAAGTTACGTCCACATAACTGTGCTTCTATATTATAACTTGAGAGAGGTACACAGTTTTGTTGCACCACATATGCAGCTAGAGATCTTCTGGGTAACTCCGCACTTTGCCTGGAGCCCTTCTCTCTTAGATCTCTTCTCTATATCTATATTTCCTTCTTACAATATACTCTCACTCTCTCTCTCTCTCTCTGTAAATCCCTGCGGATTGTTACAATACAAAATAACAGTAAGCTAACAGAATACTGATAATTTGACTAGCTAGATGGCCTAAAATGCCCAAAATGCCAACCTTTTACAATACAAAATACATCCCTTTATAGGCAGCCCGAAGGTCTCGCCATTACAACACTGTGGGCCTGTCCCAACAGTAACCTAAAAACTAACTAGTGACAGTCGACATATCTGTACTTGGGGTGGCCGCTTTTCGTCACACCACTGCTCTCTGCAGTCTTCCATGCTTCCCGGCGCTGACCATGGGTACTATGCACCGCTTCCCATCTTCTGTCCTTCATCTTCAATACCTCGGCCTCGTTGCTCCTTTTCCTTTATGAGGGTAGCTGAGCCCTCCTATCTTTGCCGCTGCCTTCAATGCAGTGGTTGAGCTCTCTCTTCTCAGCCGCTCAGGTACTGTCATCTTCCTTGACTTCTCTGTTCCAACAGTCACGGTTTTCGGCTCTGCTTTGCAGCTAGAAACATGCTACGACATCGTAGCTTCACCTTATCTCTTCATCTTCACCAAACTATCTATCTGCCAAAATGGAAGCTTTTCCTGTAGCTGTGGGACTCTGCTCCAACACTAGTGCTCCATGACTTCAATGAACCCGATGAGGTTAACTAAAGCTGACCTGACCATCAGAAGTTGGTGGAGGCACCCTGTTGACTCCAGATCATTAAATAATAATAAATAATCATTAAATAATCATTAAATAATCATTAAATAATATATTTAAAGAGAGGAGGCTCCTTAACTAACTGGTTGAACTGATTGTAACCACCAGTTAGCAATTAGGTGCATTAAGGTACTTACCGCAATATCCTTTGAACTCCAGTTAGCCTCCTTGACTGTAGGAGAAGGCTAAGTTAGCCTCCTTGACTGTAGGTAGGCATGGGTGTGACTGGATGATGGCAATTAATGCTCCACTGATGTCAATTAATGTCAATTATACTTAGGATAGTGGTTTAACTAGGCCAATTTGACCAAAAAGAGTGTGTATGATGGTAAATGTCTCCAACAAGAAATACCTAAAAAAACATGATGATGACATCATCATCATGTTTTTTTTCAGGTATTTCTTGTTTTTGGGGTAGAGGGGTCCATCAAAAGTATGCTGAGTGGGTACTCGTTGGATGCACAATTTAATTCCACATCCAACGAGCTCTCCTGATCGAAATTTGAGTAAAACACGGGGATATATGTCAAAAATAGAAACAAAAAAGTAGTTTTTTTCTTCTCTTCCTCCAAAATCAATGAATATTATTTTATTATTTTAACTATTATTTTATTAATTTTTTTTAGGAGGCCCATTTTGAGTTGAAATTTCCTCTAATGAAGTTATTTCCTTGGGATGGGAAAGGTATGGGAGTCAAATTTGAATTGGGAAGACCACTCATTTTGGAAAAACGTGTTTTTGACTTATGGGCAAGTAAATGTCGGGAAAGGCATGCCCAAGCCATTATTCACCCATGCCTTTCATTCTTCACCCATTCTCTCATTCACATTTGGCTCTCTCATGCAGATGAAGGTGGCTGAGCTCTCTCCTTCACGTTTTCCTGCATTTTTCTTCATTCTTCAATGGTTGGGAACCTGTTTTTATGTTGCTCAGTGAATGCGAGAACAGATCCACTATTTTTGGGGTTTAAGAGGATGTTTCTCCTTTCCTCACACAACTGATCTTGCAGGGTGTTTTTCCCTCACGATTTCTATTGTTTCCTCACTCCTTCATGCCCATAAATTCGTTTTTGTTATTACTGAGTGAATGGCCAGAAGAGATTCATGATATGTGGGTTTAGGGAGGTCATTTTTTCTCCTTTAATTCCCATAGACATTTTCCTGAATTCAAATCCATGAATTGGGGGTTTGTAGAGGTCGTTTTTACCTTTGTGAATCCATTAAACATTTCTTGAAACGATTTGCTCACCTGGGCCTTTTTCCCCCATTTACCATTTTCGATTTTGGAACCCACGACATTTTTTTCCATACCCAGAACGTGTATTTGGTTGTGAAGTGCATGCTTGTGTTGGCTTGGCTAAGTAAGTCCAAGAAACCCATATGTTAGATGGATGACGGTGTTTGGGTGTGATTGTTGGCTTGGATGAGTAAGTCCAAGGAACCCATATGTTATTGGCTTGTCGCCTTAGCAGTCTATGAAACCCAACAGTGTGTTGGATTGACTATGGATGTATGGACTTGTTGTGTGTGAGCCTTATATTCCCTTATTCATTGTGGGAATCATCCCCAGCTTGGGGGTGGTAGTGGTGCTGAGAGATTGATGAGCACACTGGCCTATAGTTGGGTGGAATGTTTCAATGACATAGCTAGTTGCAGGGAAGCTTCTTCCCAAGATAAGTATTTTCTTGTGTATTTAATCTCTGCAACTATATTTGCTTGTTCTATGAATTATGAACATGATGAATGTGTTGAATAAAATGTATTTATTTCCACTGTATATTGTATTATGAATTTCTGTTTGTTTTTATGTTCAATGTTTTTCTTATTATCATGTTCATGGGGCTAGATTGCCCGGTCTGATAGAGAAGATCAACGTGTTAGTCGCGTCCTCTCTGTGTTATAGAGGGGAGGGGACATGGAATTATCGAGGTTGCTGCAAGTTGTATCCCTTCATTTTTCTGGATGGTATACTAATAAAGGTTTGGAAATTTCTATGTGGACATAGCCCATCTTGGGTGAACCAAGTTATATCCGTGTCTCACTTGTAATATGTTTTAATATTTGTATCTTGTTTATTGTTTATTGTTATTGCTCTACGATCCTGTTTTTCTAACACTGTTTAGAATAGTGGAGGTCATGTTAGTAGTAGAAGATGACAAATGGTCATATTTATGTGGAGGAGAGGGCACTAAAACAAAACCCTGTGATTAGCGTCTCTTTTAGCTTCCTTTTTAGCGCCCATTATCACTTTTAGTGTATTTTTCATCATTTTTTGGAAAAAAGTGGACGTTTTTCCACGAGATGGCACCTTTAATGGTGTTATTTTCGTCCCTTTTTGAAAGCTGATGCTATTTTGGACACTAATTAGCATCCCAATTAGTGTCCCAATTAGCGTCCCACTTAGCATCCTAATTAGCATCCCAATTAGCATCCCAAGTAACGTCCCAATTAGCATCCCAATTAGTGTCCTGTTTTAAAAGTTGGCGCTATTGTGGACGCTAATTAGCATCCCAATTAACGTCCCAATTAGCATCCCAATTAGCATCAAAATTATCATCCCAATTAGAATCCCAATTAACCTCCCAATTAGCGTAAAAAAAAACATCCCATATAACGCCCAAAATAGCCTGCAAAAAAATGTCATGAATAGCATATCACCATATATTAATCTAGGGTTAGCGGCAGGAATTGCGACATGAATTTTAGTAGGAGAAACATCCAACATAGCGTGAAGTATAGAGCCAAGAATTGCACCTAGAAAACATCCAACATAGCGTCAGGTATAACGCTTGGAATAATGCCAGAAATTTCGAAAGGAACCGTGCTAGGAATTGCACTAGGTTAAGAGCTAGGAATTGTGTTTGAAAAACGTCTGACATAACGCTAGATATATTAATGTCAATGTCAATGATCATGATTCATGTGATAGTACTTTTGGTATTAATTTATCATAGTGGCACCTAAATTATCATAGACATGGCACTTTTGGATCTTGATTAATCATAACGAGGGGTAAATTATCTTAATTTGTCACCTAAATTTCTCTAATGACATTTGAGTGTCCCCAACAACGTTTGATAGACCCTAATTGCATATGATTGGCCCTAATAACATGATGATGATGCATTAGTATAATTATGATGGAGCATATGTATATGATTTGATAAGTATACGACTATATCATCAATTCTTGTGAGGTAGTAGGGCTCCTTGCTCATAATTATCACAATTATATTGATGATGACTATGACGACGACAATGATGTTGATTTATTGTATGATGATGACGATGATGTAGTTTTCAATGATGATTATGCATGTGGTAGCACTTTTGGATCCTAATTGATTCTAATGGCACCTAAATGTCTGTAATGACATCTAAATGACCCTTCTACCATTGAAATGACTGTAATAACATATAAATGACCTTAAAAATTACATGACATGAATCCTAATGGCAACAGACTGGCACCAATAATTAAGGAATTGTGTATGGAGTCATGCCAGTAGCTAGAAGCCTTCAAGAGTTTTCCTGCATTAAAAAAAATGCAAAAATGGGAAGTGTTATTAGTGGCAGGGATAACAGGTGTCACCAATGAGTTTGTTAGTGAACTGCTGGCTTATCTAGGCTGTGACTTGAAAGAGATTTCTCTATTTGGTTGTGGTTAAGTAGTTCAATTTCTTTAGTGTTTTAAATTACTTAAGTTCAAATAACTTGGATAGTGGAATATATTTCAGAGCACATCTCGTGCTTACATTAGTTTGATACCTATGTTAGTGAGGGTGTTTGTTGATCACTAGATAATTGCAATGTAGAAAGTTGACTGATGGTGACCTAGAAGCAATAGGTATTTTGTGTTGTGCACTGAATTCTCTCATCCTGGACAACCTTTCTCTCTTGACTGACATAACACTTTTGCACCTTGAAAATGAATGCAGATCACTTCAAACCTTATCATTAAAAATATGTTCATTCATGTTAGTGAATGGTGCATAGCTATTTCTAAGGGGTGTGAAGTAAAATTGTTGCAAGCAACATTCCTGTTGAAAGTTTTTAATAATCCTTTTTTATGCATGGTATTATGATTGTTGTTTAGTATAGAGTTTAAACTAACCTTTATAAACCATATCCTGTTGATGCTTATATAAATCTTTCCATTTCTAGAACAACCCTTATTTGTTGATGACTTTGAAGCAAGAAGCATCCAATACCAAGCAGATATACTATACTTTTGCAACTGAAACTCTTCCTTAGATGAAGTTTTTCCTTTTTTGGTATTTAGCTTGCATATGTCTAAACCACTTCTGGAATATAATATATCATGTATTTGGCAGTACCACTTGATTTCTTTCTGAACCTCTTTGGGATATAAATGCATTTTTTTAATTCTCTTTCTTAGTCTCTTGGTCCCATCAACTAGGTTTAAAATATCTTTTTTATCGAGATGACAACAATATATATGCTTAGTATTTTTATTTTTTGTTTCCTTGGATGAATGTTAACAAATTTTAAGTAGAAATTTAGATATTCAACATCTACATCCAAGTTTTTGGTGGTTAATTTAGTTTGGTATAAAGAAAATTGGCATTTCCTAGGTATTGTCTGTAATGTAGCCTTGTGTTTTTTCCAATGGTAACTTTGCAAGGAAATATATGATGCTTCCCAACATTCCTTGATGGAATCCCTAATAAACCCATTGGTGTATATTTGTGCACCTCACCCAGGATGATTCGAACTAGGAACCTACTAGCATTGGCACTAGCCATGGAATACCGATAATGGTTCCATAACCTTTAACATGCCATCATTTTTTGTTTGGAACTCATCTCATTATATACATGTCCCTTGGTGAGTCATGTGGGTTTGTAAAAAAATCATAGGAATGTCTCCTCAACTTTTGTTGGTTGATAATGGCATTTGGTATTGAGTAATTTACAAAATAATGTGATATTTTCCAAAACAATAAGGCATAAAATGTTCCTCATCTTAATATTCTCCAACATAATGTCACTGCAAATTTAATGAACACAAATCATACATATTAAGTGTGTGTTGGTTTATAATAAATAGTCTAAGTCTCAAAGAGTTGAGTCCTATCATACCTTGTGACCATTCAATGGTATTTAAAATGTCACAAGTATTTGTATCAATCATCACATTCATTATTATCATTATATTTTTATCCTTATGGGATTTCAACTATATCCTATTTAACCAGATATTTCTGGTTATGAAAACTGTTATTTGGAACTACTAACCATAAGTGAGGAGAGGTATCTATGGAATTCATCACTAGTTTGTCACTCTTAGAAGGTAAAGATTATCTCCTTGTGGCGATTAACTATTTATCTTGCAAAAATGTGCAATTAAGGGCATACAGATCTCAATGAACATAGTATTCAGGTTTATAACTTTTTCGAATTGAATGCTTGCTCCTAAATTTTTTACCCATTTCCTAGAGAGAAACATACCCCTTGGATCTGGCACATCAATGACACCAACTATCCATAAAAAATCCAACATCCAAGTATGTAGCAAGTCTTGCCTGTAAGTCTTTGATCAATACATGGACCTTGATTTTCCATGGGTTCGTAGCACATATACTTTGATAAGGTATGGATATTTGTAGGACAAGCTTATGCATAACATTGAGGGGAATCACATTGTTTGAGGCTTCTAAGTTAAGCATACAATTATGCAGCAACCCAATATTTGCATGCCCAACGAAGGAAGGAAATAAAAAGGTTATATAAACCCGCGTCTTCCTTCAATGTGCTTGAGGCAATTAATCTGATATTCGTTAAGGAAAAAGATAGTATGATGCACATAAGTAAAATAAAGTTGGAAAGATACGACTGGTCATAGTGCGGACCCAACCAAGCACAAACATATAATAAGGTAGGTAGTAGTAAATTAAATAGGGCAGTTCTTAGGCACGATCTCTGAAGTGTTGGCATTATTTAGTTAATCCAAGAAGGTAGGCAGTTCTAATATCCCATGAGTTGCAAAAACAAGATCATTGACCAACAATGTAACATAGAATGAATAATGAGTACCGTTCCCTCATCCTTGGTTCACACCTTGACACAACTGACATCTCCTTGGTATATTTCAACTCTAATATATTTTTTATTCAAACTATTTGGATTGGATTTCATAAGTTTAATGAGGGGTACCTGCACTTTTTCCTTAGAGATTTCAATAGCCAAATTAGTATTGAGAACATCACTAATCAATATACCTTGGGATTGTTTGACATGATATTTTGGTTGTTTATTTGCTGATGCCTACAAACATAAGCCTTCAATGAAGAATTGGTCCACACTGAAAATGGGAGAGCAATCCACATGTGTGATTTCATGCCAAAAATAAACTCAAGGATAGCACACATAATTAGTAACCTCCATGATGTGGTATCTAAGGTTTAACCACTTCTAAATAAGCATGCAAATGGCTAAGAACAAGGAGGAAGTGGTTAAGACATTAATTGACAGCCACCAATCCACACAAGCTCCATATTGTGCTACATCAAGAGGTTTTAGGACAATCAATTTGCTTAAAAGAGTCATTTATGTATGACACCTACTTACTCATAAATACATTACTAGAGTCCTTCCTTATACTACGAGTTCTTTGGCCCTGGATTTTAAGAGTGAACCTACATTTTCTTCAACCGTGACCATTACTAGGAGTAGGTTGATGCCCCACAAGATTAAACCTAGGGCCTTGTCAATGTATGACACTCTCCAGAAGGCATTATCTCATATGGACTATGTGTTGACACTTACATTATTGATACAAATAATTAATAGGCTAGCTCCTCCCTAGATACTTGTCATAGAAAAACAATTTTAGTCGATATGTTTCTTGATTTACTCTCCTTCACATGACAAGTTTCTTCTTCGTATAACCTAATGTCTATGTTTTTGTGTTTTTAACCTTGTGCTTGTCTATTTTTTTTATTTTATCTCGTTTTAAAATTTTGTAACAATTAATTTTAAAATACATAAATATCATAGCACTATATTTATCATAAATGTATAAAAAATATTTTTATACTAAAGATTGGAGAGAACATAATTTTGGAGAGAACATAAAAATATGTTTATAATTTCAGTATTTAATTGCCATCACTGCCATGGATAAAAAACATTGGAGAGAACCTGGAGGCTCTTGAATAGGGGGGCACGAATTTTGCAGCTCTAGAGTCAATATCTCCTTCTTCCCTTACAAAAACCCTTGTAAGTTTCTTGGTTTACTGTGAATTGATAAATTTTGCCTCGTTATAATACTGAAGCGTAGGTAGCTAGGTTAAAATCGTTGGTAAGTTTCCTTTTTACTGTGAATTTTTATATGTTGCCTAATAATATTGTTATTATATTGAGTCTTAGGTAGGTAGGTTAATATCACAGGTAAGTAGGTTAATATCGCACGTAAGGAGGTAGGAGTTATGAGGGAGGGTAGGTAAATATCCTAGTGTTAGCTATATCCTCGATTTCTGGCTGAAGCAAGCTTAATAATTTGGTTGGGCATAAAGCACCCCATTAAAAAGGTTGGGTGGATGTATTGTTGGGCGTAAAGCACTCCATTATATTGGTGGATGTACTGTATTGTTGGGCGTAAACAATTTGATTCCACCCAATGTCTTTGTATAATTTCATAAATAATTATCCCATGGAATTTCATAACCAAGGCTTGTATTTAGTAGTGTAGTATGCCTCAAGCATGATTCCCTCCTCCACAACCAACCTTGGCTTCTCTTCACACTGTTTAATAATTCCTGTCCTTGTTTTCTTCAACATGGACCCCTTTGAATGCTTTATTGCCTTTGACTCTCAACTATTGTCATTTTAGTCTTGAAACTTTTTCCTTGGTGATTGCGACTAGACATTTCAATCAAAGCATTTAGTGATATATATACTAAGGTAGGTCGATTGTTGTATGATGTTGATATCACTAATGTGAGTTTCCAGTGAGGACCATTACTTTATCTTATATGAGTACCTTGACCATTATCACTACTCATGGGGATCCTTGTATTCCTCTAAGTGATACATTGGATTTTGTTCATATCTAACTGATCTCCACCAAATGATAGAGGATCCATTTTTCCCTAAACAATCAAGGTAAAACCCTCACCTTGTCCCTTTGTAAAAGAGGCAAAACTTGTTATGGGGGACTTTCATAATACCTTTCCCTTTTCCCTAGAAGGGTCTTCATAGTTCTTCATGACACTAACTCTTGGAATGAAGTTTGGGTTTCTATAGTAACCTAAACCAAAGTTGTTTTCTCTTTCTTAAGATAACCTAGAGTCAAAAGGAAGAGGCTTTCTTGTGTAATCTCTAGAAAAAGAAGCACAAAATTGGAGAGATGAAATTTGACCCCAAGCCTTCCAATGGATTCACCAAGTAGTCAAATAACTTTCTACCTCTTCCATTATTTTGCAGCCTTACGACCTTCTTCTCTTCATACCATCCCATCCTCACCCACCAATACTCCTCCTAATTAAAATCCATTTACTTATTTTACACAACATTTTAAAACATTTATAAATCATAAAAAATTAATTAATTTAAATAATTCAATCATTTCTTACGATTATATGTTGAGATAATACAACATACGATATATATATATAGGCTATTTGGGTGTGAAGTAATAATGAATAGACATGCTGCAGTTCAAAAAATTTAGTTGGCTAGGTGTATCATTTCACATACATGTTAGGATATAATGATGGGTGTGATAGGTTAATGCTAACAATATTACTATGATGGAATTATAATACATGTATAAGAATGTTGTACAATTGTACCGAATGCTACAAGTCATACCAACTATATTTATCCAAGGCCATCCTTTTATAATTTTTTTGAGGTTTAAGCTTGTAAATGGATTTGCAAAATCATTTTTTTGTAGGTTTATAAATGGATTTGTAAAACCACTCTTTAGATATTTTGAAACTACAAACATAGAAAATAACATTTAATGAATGCCAATTAGATAGTTGAAACTAATATTGTTATAGTGAAGTCTTTAGAGCTTCATCACTAGTTAGAAAATATTAAATGCTTGATGAAATTGTTCTCTTTTATATATTTCAATCATGTTTATAGAGAACTGAACGTGGAAGCTTATACTCTCTCAAAATTGGTGAATTTTATCGTATGTTTGGATTTTGAAAATTTGTTGGATTGGATCCAGTTTTGTTGGGTGGTTTTCTCTTCCTAGATTTTGGGTCTATTAGTATTTACCAAGTATAATTTTAACTATGATGATCATATTTTGATTGTTAGATCTCCTATAAATTTTACACAACTTTTTGTAATATACAAAATTTGTTTTTCTTACTAAAAAGAAAATACTCCTCCTACAGAGAATTCAAATCCCGCTATATAACATGTTATATAACCAAGGTTTTCGTGAATATAAAAAATCTCTATATTGAAAACATAAAAAATATTATATTCAAAACATGAAAATAAAATAAAATAACAATATTAGCTTGGATGATAAAATCACGCGTTCACACATAAACGTGTGGCTTTACACCCGAAACCCATTGTCTAATGGTGAGTGGAAAGAGCAGCATCATGGAAGTGAATTCAAATCCAAGTACCTTCAGGCTTTGGAAAGAATTTTTTGCCACTAGTATTAGTGTTCGAAGTCAAACACACTACAATGCTAACGTTCGTCACGTTCAGGCCCACCGTCTCACAACACTCTGTAATGAGGGATGTTTGAAGGAGGCTTTGCACATTTTAAATATTACAAACAACCATGTCCAAAATTCTCTCACCTATGTGTGTCTCTTATAAGGTTGCATTAAGAGAAAAGCCTCACCAGAGGCCAAATTAGTCCACGCTCATTTCATTCAGACAGGATTCATGGCGGGCATAGTTTTAGGAAACACCCTTGTCAATGTGTATGCCAAGTGCGGGGATGTGGTGGACACTTGTAGAGTTTTTGATCAAATGCCTGAGCGAAATGTGTGCTCTTGGACTATCATGATTGTAGGTTAAGCAAGGCATGGAGTTTGTCCCACGGAGGGATTGACACTCTTTCACCAAATGAAAAAATCAGGTATCAAACCCAATCAATTCACTTTTGCTTCTGTTATTCCAACCTATTCACACCTACCATCCCTTGTGCAGGGTGTGGAAATCCATCAACATATAATAAGATGTGGATATGAGTCCAATGTTTTTGTGATGAGTGCCCTCATAGACATGTATGCAAAATACAGGTTTACAGAGAAGGCACACAAAGTGTTTGAAAAAATGCATCAATGAGAAATATGTGCCCCCTCCTGCTCCTGCAACCCCAAAGGAAGAGATTAGAGCAAGAAACGATAATCCAAGGACTACCGCAGCAGGTTTTGACCCCGAAGCCCTTGAGAGAGGCGCCAAGGCTTTGCGTGAAATCAACAACGCTCAAAATGCCAAAAAGGTGCGATTTCATATATTTTGTAATTTATTAATGGTTTCAAATGTCAATGGATGCTGTATTTCATCAAAAGGGAGAAGATGGTCTAGAAATATTGTTCTGGTACTAGGAAATTTTGTTCAGCAGTATCATTTATTGTGTCCCTTTTCCTATAATATATGGAAATGTTCAAACAATTATTGAGGACATGTTTGTGTTGTACACATTTCACAACATTAGTTCACTTGTTCAATTGTTTCAGTTCACTGTGTATGTTTGCAAATTTCTTCTCACCCACCTAATCCCTTACACGCTTCCCATGTGCAATGTTTGCAACTTTCATGGTGGTTGTGTGTCATTCATAAGCCTAGGTGTAATAATATCTTGATTGTAATGTTCCGGTTTTGACCCCGTTACATTAGATGTATATGATGTGTATATTGTAAATGATCATGGTGTGGAGTTAAAGGCCAAGGCCCCACCATTGATCGGTTATGCTATGTTTTGGATTTAAAATTGTCACCGATTGTATATCGGGGCATGCAGCATATATTATGTTGGTCATCATGTAAATATGCATCTATAATTAAAATGAACACAACCAGCTACGGTCGCGGAAACTAAATCGAATGGGGCATGATTTTCCCAAGGATAAGGATGTGTGTGGGGGGGATTTGTCAAACCTTGAGCCAAAAGGGGAAAAACCCATGTGTCATCTTCCTTTGTTTTATTCCAACTACCTCCATTTAATAATTTCTGCTAGCAGCTGGGAAAAGTTATGGTAGTTAATTGTTTTGGGAGTGGGGTGGCAGGACTGTCAGTCCATGCCTCCCTGCACACTCCACCCACAGCAGTTGACGTCAGAATGGAAGGAAAAACTCTCACGCACTCTTCACTCACGCAGGCAATTCTACTCTTCCCACGATTTTGTCTGGTTTCTCCTCACGCACAGGCTCTTGGCGTTTTTGGTCTCACACAGACATTTTCTTGGCTCCACGAGTTTGCTGAACACTCATGCATGCCCAATTTCACGTCCTTTCTGTGTTCTGTTCATTTTCCACCATTTCCAGTCCGTTATTTCTTTCCATGCACAGGAATCTCCCTGGTTTTACCCACGCCGTTTCCTCCACGGATTTGTGAATGATGTGGCTGAATCCTTTCCCCATGGGTCGAATTTGTGGGTTCTACGTTGATTGTTACTCACACCCAAGCCGGGAATTTGTAAATTCGTTTCCAGTGTGGTATGTGTGAGTCTTCCCATGGCTCAATTGCCTTGGACGGACTGTTGATTTTTCCCCTGCTGTAAGTGTGTTGCTGCTGTGTTTGGGAATTGTTGTATGTCACTTGAGATTCGTTTTCCCCTGTTTAGGCTGTGACAGCTAAATGAGTTTCCTGAGTGCAATGGTTGGTCTTCGGACTGCGAGAGGAGTAGGGATGTTGGATTAGTTTTGCTTGATAATCCTGGTGGCTGGAACCACACAGACAGAGCTAGAGGGCTGGCCTTCTTCTCCATCACCCCTGGATAGCACTGGAAGGGAATACAGGGCCTGAGGGACTGTGTAGCAGAGAAGGGACTGATTCCTTGTGTTGGGTGTGGATGGGTGTCTTAGAGGTCATGCTAGTTCTAGTGTAGGTGTCCTTGGCTCTGTAATGAGCTCACCAGCTTAGCAATCTACCTTCTCCAACTCCTTAATGGCCTGATAAACCCAACTCGGTTGGCTTGGCTATGTGTTTTGTGCATCCCTGGCTATGTGTAAGCCTGCTAGTTCCCTTATTCCTTGGAGAATCATGCCCAGCTCGGGGGTGGCAGCGTTGCTGAGAGATTAAGGAGCACCCTGGCCTATGGTTGGG
This sequence comes from Pseudotsuga menziesii, assembly GCA_001517045.1. Taxonomy (NCBI): domain Eukaryota; kingdom Viridiplantae; phylum Streptophyta; class Pinopsida; order Pinales; family Pinaceae; genus Pseudotsuga; species Pseudotsuga menziesii. The sequence goes on along the minus strand of LPNX010561964.1, from coordinate 307,577 downwards.
TGGAACGTTGCAGCGACGTAGCTGGTTGTGGAGCAAAGCTTTCATAAGATAAGTAATCTTGTGTATTTTACCTCTGCAATTCTATATTTACTGTTATTTAAAATGAAATGAACATGTTGAATGAATGCTTGTTTGAATGCATGATTGATTCCGTTGTGCAAGATACATAATGGTAGTCGTGTATGTTTATTAAATTGCATATGTGCATGATAAACAATCCTGTGTGCATATTTTAGCTCAAATTTGTTTAAGCATTCTGTTTCTGCAATTATTTTGTAAATTTTCATGTTCATGGGCTCTTAGCCCGGGTGGTTGTAGACTGTGTTGCGTCCTCTTCGCCGGTCGGGGGCATGGGTACGTGACAGCATGGTATCAAAGCTTGGGTTGCAGTAGTGGGCCTCTATGGGCCAAGAAAGAGCCGCTGATAGAGGGCAGAATTACCCTCTATGTCCAACAGAACAGCAGTGAGCCAACGAATTCAGAAAAACCGTCTAAGTGTTGAGTGGTCGGACCACTGGAGGAAGTGGAATTCCACTGTTGCGGAAGGATTGGAGAAGTGGAATTCCGCCATTGCGAAAGGACTGGCGAAGTGAACTTCCGCTGTTGCGGAAGGATTGGTGAAGTCTCCTGTCCATCATTGCGGATGGCGAAGCAATTCCGCATCCAAAGTGAGACTCATCCGACCGCCGATGCCACAGAAAGGTTTAAAATTTGTCTAAGTGTTGGGGCAATCAGAGGGGAAAGTGGCCCGTCAGCCGCCGTTGCGGAAGCGAAATCATTAAGAATTTCGATCTAAAAGGCAGCCGACATCTGATGTGAAAGTCCGCCGATGTCCGACGTAAGTGCCAAATCGGAAGGATTCGGACTTTGGCGAGCCGCCGTTGCGGAAGTCAAAGCCATTTGGCTTTCGATGTGAAAGTCCGTCGACGTTCGACATAAGTGCCAAATCAGAAGGATTCGGACTTTGGCGAGCTGCCGTTGCGGAATTCAAAGCCATTTGGCTTCCGATGTGAAAGTCCGCCAACGTCTGACATAAGTGCCAAATCGAAAGGATTCGGACTTTGGCGAGCCGCCGTTGCGGAAGTCAAAGCCATTTGGCTTCTGATGTGAAAGTCCGCCGACGTCCGACGTAAGTGCCAAATCGGAAGAGAAAGTGTTCCAGGAGCCGATTCGGTGGAAAGAAGAGTGTTCCAGGAGCCGATTTTGGCGGAAGGAAGAATGGAAGAGGAGCTGATTCGGCGGAAGGAAGAATGGAAGAGGAGCCGATTCGGCGGAAGGAAGAATGGAAGAGGAGCCGATTTGGTGGAAGGAAGAATGGAAGAGGAGCCGATTCAGCAGGAGAAAAAGTCATCCGACTTCCGATGTGGAATGACAGCCGACGCCGAGAGCCACCGTTGCGGAAGGATTGGAGCTTCCGAGAGCTGCCGTTGCGGCTGCCTAAATGACTAAACCACCCGAAGCACAAAGGCTTCCGATAGCCGATCAGAAAGACAGCCGACAGCCTATTCTGCACAGGGAAAATTTATGTTTTTGGTGGGATTTTTCCAGCAGATTTTGACTATTCCTCAGTGAAATTTTGAGTTGTTTTACAGAGAATTTTCAGGGTTGAAAAAGAGGAATTGGCAGTGATCTAATGCGCCAGATTGCGCGAAAATAAATAATTTACAAAAAAAAAAAAACGAGGGCGCTGCCCTCGACCCGCCCTGCAGTGAAGCCACAAGGGGGAAAGCCCCCTTGACCCCTGTTGTCCCCTTCAGATAGACATTCTTAATGAAGAAAATTTTGTGTGTTTGGGCAAATTGTCATTTTATGGTCAGCATCGGGGAAGGTAAGTGAGTATGATCTATATTAATGTTACGCATCTAACATTTGTGTTATTAACACGTTTGCAGAATCATAGTCACCTTCCAGGGAAGTATTCCAGGTAGTGCAGTTTGGTAAGTAAGTTGCGATTCAGCATGAGAACCCATGACGGATATGATGCTCGGGATTCTGATGAGCATGCTCGAGATGCCATGGGAGAAAATGTCCGTAATAGAAATGATGATATTGAGTCTAATGGAAGGAGATTCCAAGAGACACCGTCAGATGTTGCAGCAACTATGATAAGCTTGATCAAAGCCCAGGAAGAGCAGCATCAGTTGAATGCTGCAATGTTGCAGAGTTTGACAGACTTCCAGAGAAAGATAGACTCTGGACGAGGTACAACAAGACCGGAAGGCAGTAAGAGCAGTACTAGGAGAAGGAGAAGAACTTCTAGTGGAACATCTGATTCTGAAGAATCCAGCGGGGATTCAAGTTCTTCTTCTCATAAAAGAAAAAGGAAGAGACACCATAGGGATCGCTCTTGAGATGAATTTAAGAAAGCTAAACCTCCTACATTTGATGGTGAGGTAAAGACTGGACAAGAGGCTGAAGCTTGGCTTCTTGGGATTAAGAAGTACTTTCAAGTGCAGGATTATTCAGGAAACATGAAGGCAAGAGTTGCCATATTCAATATGAATGGAAGAGCATCCATTTGGTGGGAACACTTCAAGCAAGTAAAAAGGATCAGTGAAAGGAGACTTAAGTGGAAACAGTTCAAGAAGTATTTTAAGCAGAAATACCTATCTGACAGGTATTATGATGACAAGATCAAGGAGTTCCATGAGATGAGATTGGGACAGCAGACCATGGAAGAGTATGCAAATAAGTTTTTGGAGCTGTTGAGGTATGTCCGGTACATCCGAGATGAAAAAGTAAAGGTCCAGCGTTTTTTGAGTGGATTACCTCAGTCTTACAAAGATCGAATTGAGTTTTATGAACCTAGAACTCTAGAAGAAGCCATAAGAAAGGCTAAGTATTGCTACGAACAAAGTAAAGGTAAACCTGATTACCGTAAGGCATGGAAGGACAAGAAGAATGAGAAGTTTGACCAAAGAAAGAAAGGTTTCAAACCTTCTAGCTTCAGGAATCAGCAGAAGCAGCCATCTCAAGCTGGGAGTAAGCCAGTTGGAGGGACCGGAGAAAATCCTAAGGATCCACAACAGAATAGAGGGCCACTTCAATGTTGGAAATGTGGAGGACCCCACATGCGCAGAAATTGTCCACTCGAGAATGAGAGTGCAAGGCCGGTTTATAACGTTCAAGAAGCAGAAATAGTGGGTCAAGTAGCAAGGGTAGTCCCTAGGATCTATGCAGCACTGGAGGACCGTCAAGCAGACCACCAGTTAGCTGTGGTTGAAGTAGCAGGTAAGATTGCTGGGCAATCTGTTTCTATTTTGATTGACCCTGGCTCTACACATAGTTACATTACTCCCAGAGTAGTGGAAATTTGTGCTTTTAAGAAAGTAAAGCATAGGAAGTCTTGGTTAGTTCAGCTAGCCACTGGAACTAAGAGAAAGGTTAGTGAAGTGGTAGAGAAGTGTCCATTGGTCATGAATGGACTGGTCACTTGTGTAGATCTGAATGTTCTACCGCTTGGTTCCTATGATGTTCTCATTGGAATGGAATGGTTAAAAGCTCATAGAGTGAAGCTTGATTGCTACAATAAGACTTTCGAATGCATGAATGAAGAAGGGAACCTAGTAGTTGTGAAAGGTATTCCAAAGGTGATTTCAGTAAGGCATGTTTCAGCAATGCAGTTAAAGAAGTTCTGTAGGAAGGGCTGCTAGTTGTATGCAGCTCAGATTTTGGAGGAAACGAGAGATGAAACTCCTCGGTTGGAGGACTATCAGGTGTTACAGGAATTCAGGGATGTGTTTCCTGACGAGATTCCAGGGCTTCCTCCAAAGCGAGACATTGATTTCACAATCGAACTTGTGCCAGGAGCAGCACCAGTGTCCAAAGCACCCTACAGGATGAGTACATCGGAGATGCTAGAATTGAATATGCAACTACAAGAGTTGTTGGAAAAGAAGTATATTCGACCGAGTGTGTCTCCTTGGGGAGCACCCGTTCTGTTTGTAAAGAAGAAAGATGGTACACTCAGGTTATGTATTGACTACAGGCAATTGAACAAGGTTACTGTGAAGAATAAGTATCCTTTGCCTAGGATTGATGACCTCTTTGATCAAATGAGAGGAGCAAAGGTATTTTCCAAGATTGACTTGAGGTCTGGTTACCATCAGGTAAGGATCAAGGATGAAGACATTCATAAGACAGCCTTTAGGACAAGGTATGGGAACTATGAGTTTGTAGTGGTACCATTTGGTCTCACGAATGCACCAGCTACATTTATGTGCCTTATGAATAGTGTCTTCAGCAGGTATTTGGACAAGTTTGTTCTTGTTTTCCTTGATGACATTCTTGTTTATTCTAAGAATGAGGAAGAGTATGAAGAGCATTTGAGATTGACATTGCAATTGCTTAGGGAGCATCAGTTGTATGCAAAACTGAGCAAGTGTGACTTCTATAGAGATAGAATTCAGTATTTGGGTCACATTATCTCAGAGGAGGGTATATCTGTGGACCCTGAAAAGATTGAAGCCATTACGAATTGGCCTACTCCAAGAAACATGACAGATGTAAGATCTTTCATGGGACTTGCAGGATACTACAAGAGATTCATTGAGGGATTCTCCAAAGTTGCCCATGCTATCACTTCTTTGCAAAAGAAGGGGATGAAGTTCGAATGGACATCGAGGTGTGAAGAAAGCTTCCAGCGGTTGAAGGACCTTCTCACCAGTGCACCAATATTGAAAGTTGCAGATCCAGAGAAAGATTTTGTGGTGTGTACCGATGCATGCGGACAAGGGCTTGGAGGAGTCCTTATGCAAGACAACCACGTGATATGTTATGAGTTAAGAAAGTTGAAGGAGCATGAGAAGAACTATGCCACTCATGATCTAGAGCTTGCAGCCATAGTACATGCTCTCAAGATGTGGAGACATTACTTGATGGGTAGGAGATTTGAGCTCAGAACAGATCATTGTGGACTGAAGTATTTGTTTGATCAGCCTACTCTGAATGCTAGGAAAGCAAGATGGCTAGAGTTTTTATGTGAGTTTGATTTTGAGATCAAGCACATAAAAGGAAAGGAAAATAAGGTAGCTGATGCACTCAGTAGGAAAATGCAAGAAATGCATGTGGCATCTCTTAGTATTTGCCAATTAGATTTGAGGCAACAGATTGTTAGTCATGTTGCTGGAGATGAATTGTATGAGCAGGTAAAAGACAAATTGCAACAACAAAGTCTTGAGAAGAGGTATGAGGGATATAAATTGGAAGAAGGTGGACTTCTCACTTATAAAGGTAGAATTTATATTCCAAATGTAGCAGATTTGAGGAGAGTTGTCATGGATGAAATCCATCAAGCTCCGTATTCTGGTCACCCAGGATATCAGAAGACAATTGCTACAGCCAGAAAGCAGTACTTTTGGCCAGGTATGAAAAATGATATGGCTGAATACATTTCGAGGTGTATGAAATGTTAGCATGTGAAGGTTGAGCATCAACATCCAGTAGGTTTGTTGCAGCCTTTGCCAGTTCTAGAATGGAAATGGGAAGTTATTTCCATGGATTTTATTACAGGATTGCCGATGACTTGGAGACAACATGATTCTATCATGGTTGTGGTAGACAAGTTGACTAAGGCAGCACATTTTATACCCGTTAAGTCTACATATGAGGCTGGTGACATTGCAAAGATCTTCATGAAGGAGATATTCAAATTGCATGGATTGCCGAAGTCAATAGTATCTCACAGGGATGTCAAGTTTAATTCCAACTTTTGGAAGGGGTTGTTTGCAGATTTGGGTACAAAGCTAAATTTCAGCACTGCATACCATCCTCAGAGAGATGGTCAGATAGAGAGAGTTAATCAGGTGCTTGAGGATATGCTTCACATGTATGTGATGGACAAACCAACCAAGTGGGAAGATTACTTATACTTGGTAGAGTTTGCTTATAACAATGGACATCAGGCATCCTTGGGGATGAGTCCGTATGAAGCTTTGTATGGAAGAAGGTGTAGGACACCTGTGACTTGGGATAATCCAGTGAATAGGATTGTGCTTGGGCCAGAATTGCTCAGAGAAATGGAGCAAGAGGTTGTAAGGATCAGGAAGAAGCTGAAAGCAGCACAGGATAGACAGAAAAGCTATGCAGATAAGCATAGGGTGAACAAAGAGTTCAGTGTTGGGGATCACGTTTACCTCAGAGTGAGGGCAAGGAAAAGTTCCTTGAAGCTTGGAAGTTGTGCCAAGTTGTCACCAAGATACTGTGGGCCGTTTAAGTGCTTGGAAGAATATGGCCAGTTGCATATAGACTTGCATTGCCTGCTAGCACTAGAGCTCATAATGTTTTTCATGTTTCTTTTCTTAAAAGATATGTACATGATCCTAACCATGTGATAAATTGGGATGTGATTCAGGTGGAACCTGAGGGAGAGTTCCGAATCGATCCAATGCGCATCCTCGACAGGAAGGTCACAATGCTCCAAAACCAAGCCATAGGGTAGGTAAAGGTGCAATGGGAGCACTACAGGCCTGAAGAGGCTACATGGGAGCTGGAGGATGCCATGCGATTGGCACATCCATTTTTGTTCAATTTTGCAGAACACTGAGGTGATACCAGTGTAGCATTTTGTTCAATTTTGTAAGCACTGAGGACAGTGCTATTGAAGGGGGAGGGGAATGTAATGTTCCGGTTTTGACCCCGTTACATTAGATGTATATGATGTGTATATTGTAAATGATCATGGTGTGGAGTTAAAGGCCAAGGTCCCACCATTGATCGGTTATGCTATGTTTTGGATTTAAAATTGTCACCGATTGTATATCGGGGCATGCGGCATATATTATGTTGGTCATCATGTAAATATGCATCTATAATTAAAATGAACACAACCAATTACGGTCGCGGCAACTGAATCAAATGGGGCATGATTTTCCCAAGGATAAGGATGTGTGGGGGGGGATTTGTCAAACCTTGAGCTAAAAGGGGAAAAACCCATGTGTCATCTTCCTTTGTTTTATTCCAACTACCTCCATTTAATAATTTCTGCTGGCAGCTGGGAAAAGCTATGACAGTTAATTGTTTTGGGAGTGGGGTGGCAGGACTGTCAGTCCATGCCTCCCTGCACACTCCACCCACAGCAGTTGACTTCAGAATGGAACGAAAAACTCTCACGCACTCTTCACTCATGCAGGAAATTCTACTCTTCCCACGATTTTGTCTGGTTTCTCCTCACGCATAGGCTCTTGGTGTTTTTGGTCTCACGCAGACATTTTCTTGGCTCCACGAGTTTGCTGAACACTCATGCACGCCCAATTTCACGTCCTTTTTGTGCTCTGTTCATTTTCCACCATTTCCAGTCTGTTATTTCTTTCCACGCACAGGAATATCCCTGGTTTTACCCACGCCGTTTCCTCCACGGATTTGTGAATGATGTGGCTGAATCCTTTCCCCATGGGTCGAATTTGTGGGTTCTACGTTGATTGTTACTCACACCCAGGTCGGGAATTTGTAAATTCGTTTCCAGTGTGGTCTGTGTGAGTCTTCCCGTGGCTCAATTGCCTTGGACGGACTATTGATTTTTCCCCTGCTGTAAGTGTGTTGCTGCTGCATTTGGGAATTGTTGTATGTCACTTGAGATTCGTTTTCCCCTGTTTAGGCTGTGGCAACTAAATGAGTTTCCTGAGTGTAATGGTTGGTCTTCGGACTGCGAGAGGAGTAGGGATGTTGGCTTAGTTTTGCTTGATAAACCTGGTGGCTGGAACCACATAGACAGAGCTAGAGAGCTAGCCTTCTTCTCCATCACCCCTGAATAGCACTGGAAGGGAATGCAGGGCCTGAGGGACTGTGTAGCAGAGGAGGGACTGATTCCTTGTGTTGGGTGTGGATGGGTGTCTTAGAGGTCAGGCTAGTTCTGGTGTAGGTGTCCTTGGCTCTGTAATGAGCTCACCATCTTAGCAATCTGCCTTCTCCAACTCCTTAATGGCCTGATAAACCCAACTCGGTTGGCTTGGCTGTGTGTTTTGTGCATCCCTGGCTATGTGTAAGCTTGCTAGTTCCCTTATTCCTTGGAGAATCATGCCCAGCTCGGGGGTGGCAGCGTTGCTGAGAGATTAAGGAGCACGCTGGCCTATGGTTGGGTGGAACATTGCAGCGACGTAGCTGGTTGCGGAGCAAAGCTTTCATAAGATAAGTAATCTTGTGTATTTTACCTCTGCAATTCTATATTTACTATTATTTAAAATGAAATGAACATGTTGAATGAATGCTTGTTTGAATGCATGATTGATTTCGCTGTGCAAGATACATAATGGTAGTTGTGTATGTTTATTAAATTGCATATGTGCATGATAAACAATCCTGTGTGCATATTTTAGCTCAAATTTGTTTAAGCATTCTGTTTCTGCAATTATTTTGTAAATTTTCATGTTCATGGGCTCTTAGCCCGGGTGGTTGAAGACTGTGTCGCGTCCTCTTCGCCGGTCGGGGGCATGGGGACGTGACATTGATCAAATAAAATTTATAAAATTTATAAAATTTATAATTAAAATAAGATTAATAATTACAATTGATTATTTAAACTTAAACTTTAATACTTAAAAATCATATATATGGTGATTGTGAATTTCTCTATGGGTAATAATAGAAATTTTTAATTTATAAAATATCCAAAACCTTACCAAATATATTCAATATATCATTAAACTTTGACATCAGCACATACATCTTATTTCTTACATACAAAATTGGCCATTCTCTTGCTAACCCTACCGTTATTTTGTTGTAAACCATTATTGGTAATTTACAAACCATTATCCCCATTTGATAAATTTATTCCACATTAAAAATTTACTCTCTTTCTTGTTTTCAAATAAGAGAGGCACATAACATGAACGATACTCACAGGAAGAGGGAACGAACAAATACTCGGAGATAGAGGCAAAACGAGCAGACTTTTAGTTGAATCGAGTAAGTGAAAATGGCAGTGGAAGAGTCCAACGAGGTTGCTGTGCACATGGTAGATTCCAAAGACATGATGCAGTAGAACAAATCTATGGATTCTCTCATTGATCATGTTGAGGACATAAAACTTAACTCCATGAGAGTTCACGAGGTTCGAACACCACACCCCTTAGCTCATGCTCACATTTTTTTAAATGTAAAATTATTGTCTCAGCTCATGTAGTTTTAACTGTTACATTTTGCATAGAGGCCCTCTTCCTATATACAAATTGTAATATTGCACTATTAATATTGCACGGCGGAATTCTATTGCCCAAATTTCTGCAGGGGTTTTCTTACCTAGAGGAAGCTCTCGTGTAATGCAGTAGTGGACAAAATGGAAGACTGAGGTGAAATAGACAGGAATTATGGACAACAAAGCCACATTTAATTTTTGGATAGGGGGCAGCTCCTCATAGGTCGTTGACAGATGACTAAAGCCAGAGGAGGACCGTCCCTTCAAGGGATTTTTGTCATGGCTCGCTAAGGTTAACAGATTTCCAGCATGGCTCGCTAAGGTACACCGGTCTATTTTTCATCCCCATTTGTTTGCCCTTATTTGATGTATGCGATGTATGTTCTTGCTGTTATTTTCATTTGCCACATCAAATTATATACTTCTTGTGCCCTGTTTTAATACACGATTGTCGTCCAAGGGTTTGTGTGAATGTTTATAGATTTTCATAGGGTTTCATTTCCATTGCACAAATTGCAATGGATATCGACATCTTTTTCGATATATGTGCCGATATTTTCTTCTTCATCCTAGATTTGCAAAACCTGGTTGCTGCACGGGGATTCATTGAAACCCTGCATGAGAAATCAAACCCTATAAGATATTAGTGTTTAAACCCAAGGTCAAGCTAGAATCCTATGACGTATCTGATGTTAATGGAGTCAAACAATATTCTAATGGTAGTGGAAAAAAACTGATAATCAATGCCATCTAAAGTGTAAAGAGGTTGAAAATCAACGGTTTGTGATTGCCATTGATTATCCTGCAACTGTCCTTGCATCAGATCTTAGGGATCATGACTTGTTCAAATTAAACCATGATAAGATGGAATTCACCTTTGTAGGAAGTAGTTCAGCTTCACAAGAGAGATCATCATTGTAGAGTGGGAATCCCTATGAAACTGAGGCAAGGAGACACCCATTTCAAAATGATAAGCATTATGATGTCGAAGGAAAGAGGAAGAACAACAGCTCGTATATGGATCCATACTCAGAAGAGAATGATGGACATGAGGCTATTGCTGTTGTTAGGGATCATCTAGGTGATGAATATCAAGAAGATGGCCCACCACTGAGTGTTGAATCCCTGCTTGGTGCATTCGGCGACTCAACAGGTGATTCTTTTTTTTGACTCCCTTTTCACCCCATTAATCTCTGTGGCTGAAACTAATACAAGACTGAAATTTAGCGTGATTTTAAAGTTTTAAACTTTATATTATGAAATTAGTCTAATTAATAATCTGCTTGGAAGTTTCGAATTGTTGTTATAAAATTGTTTGCTTGCCACTGATATTTTACTTGATGTATGATTTCTTGAATAGAGCCCCACTACCAGGGTAATATTGTTGTTTAGGATCACCAGAGAATTCCAAAGAAGATTATGGAACAAGATGATCGCAAAGTAAGTTATTAGTCCTCTTGTCTGGCATTATGTACTCTCCACTGACTGAGTTTCCACTATCAGTTGCGTTTCAACTTTTTGTATTCAGATGCCTTTGTTTTGTACCATCTTGGTCAGTACTATTACATATTGTTGTTCTGATTTATGTCAATTATCTAATTAAAATTTGAAAAATACCTTGGCATTAAGGACCTCTTAAAGATCACAAAGGTGCATCACACTTGACAAACCTTTGTGATATTTAACTTTTAAGAGGTCAAAATTTTATAGATTGTAGAAGCATTACCGAATTGAGAATGGTAATCAAGATGCAGATCTTGTAAGGATTGTTGGTGCATATGCTTAATATATATGTGTACAAGAATTAGTTAGCAAGGAATATAGGAGGCTGAAAAGAGTTTTACATGCTTCGGTAAATTTGTTTTCTTGTTGATGTATAGAAAACTTGACATATTTTGAGTTCTTTACACTATAAGTATATTGATACCTTTGGGCCTAGGGCAATGCTAAGGAAGTGGAAAAAACTACCTTCATCTGAAACAATGAAGGAAATAAATGAAATCTAGAGAAAATTTGGTAGTACTCACTGAACAAAAGTTGTATATTGCCCTTGTTAATTTGAAAATAAAAGAAAAACTAATATTATCAATTTGAGAATAAAAGAAAAACCATGCTTTAGGAGATGAGCTTGATTAGATTCCTAATTTTTGTTTGGATTTGGGTTGCTCCATGTATTCATGCCATTGATTGCTTTGAATATAAATACTTCATGTGTTGCCATTGTTTGCTTTGAAATTAAATACTTCATGTGTTGCCATTTTTTTTGTGAATGATAAATATTAAATTAAGTTATGATAAATATTAAATTAAGGTATGGGATAGATTTTGAAGTTTGATGGTTTGGTAAACATGAAGCATGTAGGGTGTTATTTCTGGTAGTTTTTTGAGACCGATTTGTTTTTGAATCCGTGAGCAATATTTCTGTTGGAGCTGTCAAAACTCTTGTGCTTCTTAAGAGTGAAAACATCTCACATGTACACATACAACTCTGTTGAAATGACCATAATATCAATTCTGAATGACATAACAAGGGGCAATTGTAAATAGGGGTGTGGCCATAATATGAAAGTGACTGGTTTTTTATGATTATGTTGCAAAATTGCAATGCATCATGCAATTGGTTTATGAAGCATGTTAAGGTGTGGAATATATATATTCCATTCCACTTTTCATGTATCTTAAGTGCTCATAATGGAATGTTGGAATTAATGTGATCCCAAATTTACAACACTTGTTCATGAATTTTGTGCATCGTGACTACTATGACAAAATATTTTCAATTCGAGTCATATATTTTCCTTAACAAGGTACTAATTTTTGGATAGTCTCCTTAGCAAGACATTAACATATGTTAGATTGTGTTGCATGCTCAAGGAAGTTCTTAGCCTAGGGAACCAGTTGTAAGAATGGTGTTTCTTTTTGTACAGTTGTCAATCCAAACAAAATCTGTGTTAATGAAGAAATATTAGTAGAGGATATGATTTAAAACGTACAGGTCCATAATATTTAAAATACAATTATTTCCACTTTTTCTAAACTGTCTTCCATGTGGTGAAGTGTATTTACTTTCTGTTAGGGCAACTTTAGTAATATTCTTTCATTTTCCTTGACAGTATGTTCATAATATTATTGGCTGATAATGAGAATATTAGTAAGATGTTATTAAGTCATTTGACACAATGTGAAATGTGAAGGTTATCTATAAACATGATGTGTCATTCTGGCTAAAATTTGTTGGCCATTTTGTCAAGTATCAAAATTTTTTTCCTGGCCATTGCTTTCATACAGAACTTGGTTGAGAAATTTTCTGGGATGTTTATATTCGATTGAAATGTTTTATGTTGGGGAGGTCTGCTTTTACCTTTTTGGCCTTGTGATTTCTGCCTTTCCACGATCATGGCGACCATTTTGTAATTTTTTTGCAGTAAATTGAACAATTTTTTTGTCATTATTTGTCTGCTCTTTACAAGCCTTGTGCTCCTTTTTTGTGAACCTTTGTGTCAAGGGAGATTGTATGTTATCATTGATCAATAATTTTATGTTTTGTAGTTTTGTTAATAATTTGGTATAGCATTATGACATGTGCCAAGCAGTCATGGTTTTTCTGATTGAGTTTTCTCTTCTATACATCTCTCTTTAAAGTACCTTTAGAAATATATGAGGAACACATTATCGCAACTGCAATTCACAATGTTTCCTTTGGGTGCACTCGGCATAAGCATTAACTTTTCTTGTACTTGCTTTTGTAGATGTTCCATTCAGAAGCCTTCCATACTACCTGTTCGTCAGGAGTGGGATCGGGCTACTTGTCCATTCCTGTAGGTCTCAACATTGAACGAGCCTCCCCAAAATATGAATGGGCCTCTTATTCTAAGCACAAGTCCATAAATAGCAAGTCCACTAGGAGGCCTGCAAACAGTCATCTACAAATAAGTGATAGCGACGAAAGTAGAAAACTGTGGCTATTGTGACAAAAGTTTTCCCACAAAACGAAGGGGCCATTTTCGTTGCTAAAGCAACACACAAGCATTGCTTTAGCAACGAAAGTCCATGGGAAAAATTTCCACATGTACTAGTGATTACAGAGAATGATAGGGTTGTAGTAGAGAGTAATATTGAAATTACTTCAGCTTCGTCCCAATTGGATTCTTTTTACTGAACACTTCGAAGTGGGCGACCCATAAATCATTTGAGTAGTTGGGTTGATGATAGTCATCAACTTAGAGGAATGAGTGGCACTACAATAGAATTAGGAATTGAGGATAATTTGTGTCTCAGTTATAGAGGGCTCAACCAGTTGATGACACTCGATCATATTAGGCCCATGATACCACCAGATCACAGGAAAAAGGTGATGCTACTTCCTCACAAGCTATAGATGTTGGTACTATAATGATAGAAACTTTACAATCATAGGAAAATGATATACAGAGAAACAAGGAACGTAATCAATCCCATGTTGAAGATAATACAATCTATCATACTTTGTCGACCATTTGATACTCAAAGTTGTGTATTGATCCTTTTAACCATTATAGAGGACTCTGTAAGTTAGGTTCCCAATCTTAAAGGGTTTTAGCTCAATGGAAGAGCGTTCGCCTTACAAGCAGGAGTTTGGTGGTTCGATTCCTCCATGCCCTAATGATATTATAATATCAGTTAAATACTAAAAATGACTAAATTAGTGACCAAAACATGAGAGACACAAAACTAGGCATTAAAAAGGATGCAACACATGGTGCTAATGATGAAGCCAAACATGGCGTTGATATGGTAGAAAAATAAGACGTTACTTTGGATGCAAAACATGGTAATACATAGGAAGCAAAATATGGTGCAACAATAGAAGAAATATTTGGTGTCATTTTGGTAGGAAAACACGATGCAAAAAAGGAAGCAAAAATTGGTGCAAATTTGGAAGCGAAAATTGACACATATTTGGAAGTAAAACATGATGCAAAATGGGATGCTAAAGTGGTAGAAAAAATGGATGCAATATTGGATGCTAATTTGGATGCTAACATGGTGCTATTAAGGATGCAAATATGGTGCTAACGGGGGTGTCATTTAAGAAGAAAAAGCGGACACTCGCTAGGAAGCAAAGTAGGACGTTACTTAGGAAGCAAACCTCGACATTGTTTAGGAAGCAAATTTGGACGCTATTCTGGAAGCAAACCTTGATGTTGTTTAGGAAGCAAAGTTAGACACTATTCTGGAAGCAAAAAAAGAGACGCTATTTTGAACGTCATAAAGGATGCTATTTAGGAAGCAAAAAAAAGATGTTTTTTGAGATGCTTTAAGTTTTGTCCATGATGCGTCCCATTTAGCGTCTAGTTTGGCCACTCAATGTAAAAAAAATTACACTAAAAAGGGACACTAAATGGGACACTAATTCCAGGATTTGTTGTAGTGGGGTGGTCGATCGACGTGTAATGGAGTCATCGAATATGGATTTGGGTCAACTGCGTGTGGAGGAGAGGGTGGTTGAACAACCAATGGAGGGGGAGATGGAAGTTGGTCATCTTAGTGAGGTGAAGGAGGAGCTGGAGGAGGAGATGGATGAGATGGTGGTTGGTAAACTCAGTGAGGCGAAGGAGTAGGTGGAGGAAGAGCTGGATGAGATGATGGGTTGACTTGGTAAGGTGAAGGAGGAGCTGGATGAGATGATGGATGGTAAAATCAGTGAGGTGAAGGATGATATGGCGGAGGATGTGGAGAAAGAGGATGAACACCCTCATCATATTGAGTAGACAAAGTATTAATGCCATGGCCATTGTTCAATGCTTCTATAATTCTATTAGATTTGATGATATATGCGTAAGAAGCATAATATTGCCAGAAAGATCCATCCACATATCCACAAGCTAGGGGTATTGTGTGATATCCTGAACTAGAATAGGAAAGACTCCCTACCCAACCATAAATGCATACATGTGGTCTATGAAATGCTTCCTGTCTCGAGTAGTAGGCATGTGTCGTATGCTAGGTCTCAGCAACTTAAGAACACGACCCACCGAACTGGCCTCAACCATCTCAACGTCAGAAGGTTGGAGAGGTTGGTCTCTAATAAAGGTATCAATATATGCAAAATATATAGTACATAACAATAATTATACAATTTCAAATAACAATTTAAAGAAAGTGTTAGAATTGATTTTATATGCATTAAGTAAAACAATAAAATGAAACTATATTAGTTTAAACAAAACAATAGTATTACCTCGAGCATCCGATGGCTCTTCTAGGGTTGAGAAGATGTTCAGACATCCTGTCAATCCAACCCTACATAAGGACATGACCCCATGCCTAAATTGTGCTCATCCTCACTAGCTATTAGGTCCACTATCTCGGATGTGATCCTATCAAGGAACATCAGTTGACACCTCTTAGGCAACATTTGACCCCACATATGCATTAGTTCCTTAGTCATCGACCTAGGAGGGCGATGGTCAAATGAATGTCTCATGACTGGAAACCTCTCAAAAAAGAAAAAAAAATAACTTTGAAGCAAAAGGGAAGATAGCCCTTCCCTTTAACTATGCATGATACCTACCAAGAGTAAAACATAACTGCCACAAAATAATGGCAGACACCGCCGAATACATCTCGATCTCTATAATAAAGAATTAAAATAATATAATAAAGGGAAAATAATGCACTTCCCACTAGTGGTGTAGTGTGCAATGGTCATCACTAACAATGAGAGACACCTAACCTCCTTTCTACCAAAAAAAGTGATGCATAGTTTTCCACTAGAAACCTTAAAAGCCACTGGATCAATGATGTCACTAGTAATATATCTCAAAGAGTAGACAAGCTGAATCTATGGTGCTCCTACATTGGTTGGGACATCAGGGAAGTGGGGAAAATCCTCCCCTCATCTAGATAACCCTATGATAAAATATATATCCTCCTCAATGGGATGGAGCCATTGATTGGGACCAATGCAGAAGGCCTGTCTTGGGCAATCCCACCAACGAATCAACTGCACAAAAAATGTCGAGTTCCCCTTCAAGGATGTAACCTCATCATAAAAATTTAGGAGGCCTACTTACCTTAAGAGGACTCACATCTGTGCAGTAATGGGGTGAGGGTACAATTCCCTCTCTCTCACCTCCCATGCCCGTAAATCATAGTACATGTCAACTTGTTGTTGCTGTTGATGCTCCTCTTTGCATTGTCGTCTCTGATTAACATATAAAATACATCAGTTTATTATATAAAACATAACAAATATATTTAAATGATAATTTTATTTATAAATATGAAATATTTTTTTTCTTCTGAAAACATAGCTTGAATTTCCAAACCGGTGCGCCTGAAAAATAGTCAAGCACTGCATGGGGTGCATAGTAATAGATAATGGTGTGCCACCTATATGTAGCACACCGATTACACTAACTATTTGTAATATAAAATCAACATGGTGTGTTGTACACATACAAGGCATTGGTGCATTCATAAAATGACTAACGCCGAGACAGTGCACATATAATAATAGTATGCACCGCTAAAGCACTGCTACAGAGTCTCAGAACGGTTTCAGTGCTTCCTAAAGAAATCAAGCATCGGTGCTTCCCTAAGTGGGAAGTACCATTGCATGTGTTAAATGTTTCAACACCACTGGAAATGCACATAGAAATTGACAATGCATTGCTATTGGCATGTGCATTTGTGAAATAGTGAGGAACACTAGCATTTTTCCAAGCTTCTCGATGCATTTACCTTAAAGAAACATAGTTAGCGGTGTGTATCGACCAACAAAACGCACTGGTGTGTTGTAATATTTACACACTAAAATTAAATTAATATTTTCTAGTGCACTTGGATAAAATAGTGCATCGTAACGGTGCATTGTGATTAAGGTTAAAACGTTAGACATGTATCTGTGCGCCTCATGTAATCAAGAGCACCGGTACACTATATACCATGAAATCATCGAAAGTTTTTTTAATTTTTTAAAATTAATATGTGGCAGTGCTCTATAATTTACCACATCGTCTTAATGGTGTGCTTGGTGTATCGGTGCTGAGATGCACAATTTGTAGTGCAAGGAATGGAAAACACCAATGTGTTTTTATAAATGAACACATCATTTTGAGATTTTTAATTTTTAATTAAAATGAATTGGTGTGCTATATACTATAGCACACCATATAAATGGTGTAATGCATTGCTCGATTAGTATCCCACCGTAGCTAATGCACCTTGTAAATTTAGAGGGTGTCGGCTAGACGTGTTGCGAGCTGAAGCAGTCGTACGCACTACACCATTTTTTTAATTTTTTTTTTAAACAATAAAAAATCAAGCTTAATTTCAAATTTTAATTTGCTAAAAGTTTAAGTTAGAAGATAACAAAGAGATTACCTGGACATTTGTTGAACAGGGAGGCATGGTTTCCATGCATTCCAAAAAATGAAAATTTCCCATCGTTTCACAAAATTCAAAAAGTATGTACCTACAACAAACTAGAGAAATGCAGGTAAGAGGAGCATTAATGGCAGGGCTCTTAAGGGAGGCAAATGTGGCACCGATGCTTGAGATATCAAGAGAACTATTGAATGGTAAAAATGAATAGTTCGATCGGTATTTTTTTTAATTAAACCCTATTTTGGAGTTCCCAATACCCAGATGCATCGATGCATTTTGATATAGGGCGCATCGGTCCCTGTGTTAAATACAAACACAACATTATGTTATAGAGAGATATAAAAAAAGTTGGGTGCAACATTTTAAATAAAATATAAATAATTTTTAACTTATCTTTGATCTAGTGCGCTTCTATTTTTAATGCATCAATTCTTTAACTTGGTTTACGCACAGGTGTTGTACGTATATATAAACACACAATATTTGTTGAAAAATATTAAAAATGTTTACGCGACATTTATTTTATTTTATTTTACTCGATTCAGTGCTATAACACATATAACTCACCAGTGATTTTGTTGGTATCTAGCGCACTATTTATGTTTTTTTTGAAAGTATATTATTCTTGGCCTATGTTTTTTGGTCCAACTACGATGCTTTAAATGTACATACAAATCAGTTCTTTTGTTGGTATTTAGCGCATCGATTATGGTTTTTTGTTTTTTATAATAATATTATGCTTGTCGTATGTTTTTTTAGCCAATGACGATGCGTTCAATGTACGTACACACCAAGGTGTATCATGTTTTTAATGCAACACTATGGCCAATTTTTTAAGTATAATAATATTTTTTTCTTGTACAGAAGGGGATTTTCATGATCGATGCGTTAAGTTTTTGTCCGCACCAATGTGTCCACACTTGAATTTCATTGGTTTGTTTTATGTTTACAAAAGCATTGATTAAAAACCTTCGCTAAAATCTCCACTTGCTTGCCTCCTCCAGAGACCTTTGCTATAAACAAATATTTGAGCTCTGTTTTTAGGGGATTTCACTATAAACTCCAATAGAGGGTTTTCTCTATGGAAATTGAACCCAAGTGATAGAACAATTACACTCACAAAATTGCATTGGTCTATTTTATGTTTACAAAAGCATTGATTAAAAACCTCTGCTAAAATCTCCACTTGCTTGCCTCCTCCAGAGACCTTTGCTATAAATAAATATTTGAGCTCTTTTTTTAGGGGATTTCACTATAAACTCCACTAGAGAGTGTTCTCTGTGGAACTTGAACCCAAGTTATAGAAAAATTACACTCACAAAATTGCTAATCAAACATGCAACATTACCATCAAAGGAGATTGAAATTGGAGCATAACACTAATTTGTATTGAATAAGTGTACAATATCCAACCTTATGAAGTCATAGTCTACTGAAATATATCATTACATGAGATATTTGAATGCATAAGGATGCCATTCGAAATAGTCAAAAAGTAGGCTTACTAAATCTAGTCAAAATCCCCCATAGGTGCATAAAACAGTTTTCAAATCCACTTAGAGGCTCACGAATTGGAAAAGTCAAGTAGGCAAGATAATAAGGGATGGAAAGACAACTCATGCATTCTTTTATTAGGAGAAAATGATGGAGGATGATATGGAAAAAAAACAAGTCAACTACACCTAGTCTTACTTTCCCTTTTGCCTTATTTCTCAATAAAACATGCAACTTTGCAGAAAAAGTAGATATGCACTTTGGAGGATCTGGAATAAAGCAGACATGCTAAATATGGTTTCCAAGAGGTTTCCCAAGTTCTCCATGAATCAGTTTTAGCAAGTTTGACTTATATGACATGTAGAAGACAACTTGCATAGAGTGGAATATAGGAAACTAGGCAAATAAGACAAAAATGAATTAATTAATGTCTAAGGTAGGTAACTATGGTTTGATTATTCTAAAACCACCCCTTAAGCCTGAATTTATGAGTAAATATCAGAAAACTATAGGGCCTAGAAACAAGGCTTAGTCACCCTTTACATATTGCATGTCCATTTAACTAAGGAAAGAGGCAAAAACCCAGTGGGAAAATCCTCCCTTAAACATGGATAGTAAAATAAAATTTGAAAATATTGTCATCAATCATGCTTCATAGCATGATCAACAATCCCCAGTAGTGATTTGAGATTGCCGAATGTCTTCTCACAAAATTTTTTGGTGAATATGCACAGAAGAGTAGGTGAATGGTGCGATCATGCACAAGCTGTCTGATGTAGTGCATATGAATCTCAATGTGTTTGGTTCTCTGTCTCTGAACTAGATCATTGCAGATTCAAATTGTGTTATGATTATCACAATAGATAATAGTTGAAAACTTTGATTCGAAGCCACACTCACCAAGTATCCCCTGCAACCACAAACATTGAGTTGCTGCATTTACAACTCCTCTGTACTCTGCTTCTGTAGATGAGAGTGCTATGGCTCTCTGCTTCTTGCTTGACCAGCTGATTGGTCCTTTTGCAAGCATGAACACATATCTTGATGTTGAATTTCGATATGTGTTGTCACTTGCCCAATCAATGTCAGTAAACCCAATCAAATAAAGATCAGATTTAGCTTTGCAGAAGATACCATGGTTCTTTTTCCTTGAACAAAGTTAAGGATCCTTTTGGTTGCTCTCCAATGGATCTCATGAGATTGATCCATGTATCTTGAAGCCACACTAAATACATAAGATAGATCAGGTTGAGTGTGTGTAAGGTAAATCAAACACCCAATCAACTGCCTATACAGTGTATTGTTTACCATAAGAGAAGAACCTGCTTCTTCAAGCTTAATTCCTGAAAGGAAGGGAGTTTTGCTTGGCTTGCAATCTTTCATGTTGAACTTGTTCAGAAAATCTAAGGCATAATTAGACTGATGTAATTTGATTCCATGTTGGGATTGGGCAATTTCGAGACCCAAGAATTGGCTCAACAACCCCAAATCAGTCATAGAAAAGGCATGGTTCATTGCATCCTTCAAAGAGGCAATCTCTTTCTTTGAACTTCCTGTAATCAAAAGGTCATCCACATATAAGAAAATAATCATCAAATAACCATGAATCAGCTTCAAATAAACATTAGGATCAGACTTTCATCGAACAAAGCTCAATGACAGGAGAAGGCCATCAATCTTGGCATACCAAGCCCTGGGGCTTGGTTGAGCCCATACAATGATTTATTTAGCCTACACACAAAAAGATGGATTAGAAACAAACCCTTGAGGTTTATTCATGTAAATCTCTTCAGTGAGATCTTCATTTAGGAAAGCACACTTCAAATCCATGTGATGTACCTCCCACTGCTTCGAAGCTGCAATGGCTAAAGCTAGCCTTATGGAGTCCATCTTTTCCACTGGTGCAAAGGTTTCATTGTAGTCAATACCATGTACTAGTGAGTAGCCCTTGGCTACCAATATTTCCTTATATTTCAAAGGTGAACCATCAATAGAAAAATTAGTCTTGAAAACCCACTTATGTTGAACTAGCTTCCTCCCTAGGGGAAGATCAACCAGTTCCCAAGCGTTGTTCTTCTGGAGCGAGCTGAATTCTTCTTTAATGGCTGTTTTCCATCTTGGATCATGTGCTGCATATTCATATGTATGTGGGTCTGATTCAACCATCAGATAGCACTTCTATGCAAACAAAGGGTCTTTCATACACAGGGCACTCTCAAACTGAGATCTAGTCCTCCTAGGGTCACTAGGATTTTCAGCTAATTCCCTAGCTGCATGAATGGTCCTTTCTGCCCATTTTGTTCTTGTAGGACTGTTAGAATTTGCAATTAAATAATCATTATCAGATATATCAGAATCAACAAACTCATTTGTCTCTCAACTTACATTTAATGGATCTGGTGGTGAAGAAGACTCTCCAAATTCAAATGCTACTAAAAGCTCTTCTTGGAACTGAACACTCCTTTCAATGAAGGATTTATTAGTGCTCAAGTTGATCAGCTTGTACCCTTTTGAATATTCAGAATACCCAACAAATAGGCACTCTTGGATTTGGTGTTGCAAAGCCTTTCTCTTTTCAGTTGGAATTCTAGCCCAAGCCTTTGAGCCAAAAATCCTGAAATGGGTCACATCTGGCTTGTGCCCTCTCCAAGATTCGAAAGGAGTCATGCCATCAAGTTGTTTATGAGGCACCCTATTCTGGATGTAGGATGCACAGTTTATAGCCTCGGCCCAAAACTTTGGTGGCAAAGTCTTAGCCTCCATCATACAGGTTTCCATATTCTTCAGTGACCTGTTCTTTCTCTCAGCAACACCATTTTGCTGTGGTGTGTAAGGGATCAAATGCTGCATCTGAATACCTACATATTTACAATACTAAATGAACTCATACTTGAAATAATCACCACCATTGTCATATCTGAGGATCTTGAGTCTCCTCCCAGAGTGGTTTTCAACCAAGGCCTTAAAGACTTTAAAGAGGTCAAAAACTTCAGACTTATGCTTTAGGAAGTAAACCCGACAATACTTGGAAAAGTCATCTATGAAGGTCAATGCATATTTGGATTGAATCATGGAAATATGAGGAAATGGACTAGCAACATCACTGTGGATCAACTCAAGAGGTGTAGAGGTTCTCTCATGACTAGCTCTCTCAAATTTGTGCTCTGGGTGTTTTCCTAGGATACAACCTTGACAGACTCCCTTGGAAAACTTAATCTTTGGTAACCCTATGACCATATATTTTTCACTCAAATAAAAAAGATACTTATAGTTAAGATGGCCAAATCTTTCATGCCAAAGCTTGCTTGCCTCATTAGCATGAATCAGAAGAGCAGAGGGGTTTGAGTAGGGTAGAAAATGGGAAAACATGTATACCTTCGGAGTGTGATCAACAACACCTTTTGCAATGACTTTACCATTCGAAATCTCTGTGATCTCAATATCATTAGGGGAAAATATGACCTTCTTTGGAGACCTTGTGTGAGTCATCTGATACACTGACAAGAGGTTAGAGGCAAGACCTGGAACATACAACACATTATTGAACTTACCATGGTCAAGACCAATCCTTCCTTTCCCCAAACTGTCAGTGAGAGAGTCATCTCCCAAAAATATTGGCGGACCTTTCGACATGTCAAGAGAGGAGAATTCCTCCTTTATCAAAACCATATATCTAGAAGCTCCAAAGTCTATGATGAAGCTAGGTGAGCTTGATGTGCCAGCAACCAAAGCATGTACTCTCTCTCTATCCTCTGAATTTGATCCTCCTTCCCTCTTCTTTGAGCAATCATGAAGGGAGATGTTATTCTTCTCCAGGAGTTGGGTCAACATGTCAATTTGATTCTTCATACAGGAGCTCTTAGGATGATAGCCCTTACTGCAGTATGCGCACTTGCTAATTTCTTCTTTGTTCTTCTTCTTCTTGAAGTTCTTCTTGGAGCCTTGGGGATCCTCTTGAGACTTGTTCTTGTCTCTCTTTTGCTCAGGTGGCTTCTTAGCTTTATTCTTTCCTTTTAAATCCACCCTTGAATTTCCAACAACCAAATCTTGGTCTTTGGAAGGTTTGATGGTGCCCATCATCACCAATTTATCTTGTTCCTGTGTGAGGGATTCCATGAACTCTGCAAGCTTAGGCATCTTCCAGGCTCGAGCTGTCAACTTGGTGGCATGGAAGGTTGAAACAAACACTGAATAATCAGGGCCAAGCTTTGAGAGTATGGCCAAAACTAGTTGCTCTTCCTTCTTTTCAATTCCACACTGTTTTAGCTGCAAAACAAGGGCTTTAAACTTGGAAAAATAGATTTGCAAGGATTCGAAGCTGCTGGGACTCAAAGAGATCAATTAATTCTCTATTTGATGTCCTCTTATCTCATTTGTCTTACCAAAAATCTCTACAAGATTCTCCCACACTTCATTAGGTGATTTCAATCCATCAAGATGGAAGAGGAGGTCCCTTGAAATGCTCATACACAAAAGACCATAGGCCTCATCCCTCATGTTGTGACATTTAATTTTCTCTGCAGCTGCATTGGGCTCTGCCTCAGTTGCCATAGTCACCATGTAGAGACCTTTCTCTCTCAATAGTATCTCCATCTCAGCTTTCCATTCAAATAAATTAAATGGAGTCAAGATGATCTTCTGAGATTGATCCATAGCTCAGAAACTGTGCCCTTTAGTCAACAGAATATGCTCCCAGTCAATATGTCGAACCTACAATAGAAGTATGGAAGGAGAAAAATTGATCTACAAAGGCTCTGATACCATGTGGAAATTGAAGCCAAGCGATAGAACAATTACACTCACAAAATTGCTAATCAAACATGCAAAATTACCATCAAAAGAGACTGAAATTGGAGCATAACACTAATCTGTGTTGAATAAGTGTACACTAGCCAACCTTATGAAGTCATAGGATTCTGCAATATATCATTACATGAGAGATTTTAATGCATAAGTATTCCATTCGAAATAGTCAAAAAGTAGGCTTACTAGATCTAGTCAAATCCCCCATAGGTGCATAAAGTAGTTTCCAAATCCACTTAGAGGCTCACGAATTGGAAAAGTCAAGTAGGCAAGCTAATAAGGGATGGAAAGGCAACTCATACATGCTTTTATTAAGAGAAAAGTATGGAGGATGATGTGGGCAAAAAACAAGTCAACTACACATAGTCTTACTTTCCCTTTTGCCTTATTTCTCAATAAAACAAGCAGCTTTGCAGAAAAAAGCAGATATGCACTCTGGAGGATCTGGAATAAAGCAGACATGCTAAATATGGTTTCTAGGAGGTTTCCCAAGTGCTCCATGACTCAGTTTTAGCAAGTTTGATTTCTATGACATGTAGAAGACAACTTGCATAGAGTGGAATATAGGAAACTAGGCAAATAAGACAAAAATGAATTAATTAATGTCTAAGGTAGGTAACTATGGGTTGATTATTCTAACATTCTCCTTGTAATGTATTATGTTGAAAAATAATAAAATGGTCCAAGATACTCGTGTAAAGAGCACTAGAGGGGATATGATTCACTTGTACAAAATGAGAGATAAGTGACAAAAAAATAACTAAAATCCGGATATAAATGACCACTTTTGATTTAGTGATCACTGGTGGCTAATTTTCAGTCTCTTATCACGCGACAAAAAATGTGGTCATATTTAGTTTGGTCATTTATAGCTTGTCTTGTGGTCATTAATTTGGTCGTATATTTGACCATTAATTTAGAAATATATTTGGTCATTAATTGTGTGACTTGAATATAATATATTATATAATTATACATCAGTAATCTAAGAGATTAGCATGATGACTTTTACGAATATTATAATAATAAACAAACCCAAAACTCCACAAGCTCCATCTTCTTCGTTTTCATTAACAATGAAACTACAACATCCAACCATATTAAAGACTATTGTCAGAATTTCTTTTTCCAAACCTTCCTTTATATGTTTAAAGAAAAGTGGAATAATTTTTTTTTCCATTGCTCCATAGATAAATAAATTCTAGAAAGTAAACCTAAACATTTCTAGTGAAAAGGAAACAAGTAATAATGGGATAATAGCACACTTATAAAACTAAAAATGATTTACAAACTAACCAAAGAGATGAGGAGGATACCAAAAAAAAATGATGGTGAACCAAATGAAAAAAAAAATGTTGATTATATACATACATGGGAACCGCTAAATAACCAAAATAAAAACAAGGGTATACAAATAAACAAAACGAATAAGAATGAAAATAGAAAAAAACAGGCAAAGAAGATGAACCATTTTTTATTTTAAAACTTATTTTTTTGCATCTGCAAAAGGAACCATAAAAAGAATACACTTTTTTTTAAGTAACAAATTGAAAGGAAGAGTTATAAATAAAGACAAGGAAAACAAGCGAGATGAGCAAATTCAACTTATGCTATTGCTTCAATCAATATTAGCTTCATACAAGAAATGTGTTTGACTAAACAAAGTTACCAGGCTTCAACTCAAAAAAAGCAAAGGCATTTACTAGAAGGAAAAGGTTAATGAACGCCAAGATGAATGAGTAATTGCTCCATAGAAACCTTTGGCATGAACATATGACTTCTTTCTTTCACTTATTAATAATTTTACTTCTTCAAATGTTGTAACATGTGTTAGAGCAACTACTTAGTAATTACTCTTGGGATTTAAAATTTCTTTGTCTAGGTACCTGCTCCAATACTTTTTTTTACATATTTTTACCTCACATACAACGTGGATAGAAATAAACTAGATTTATTATACACAGAACTTTTGATGGTTGTTTGACACATTGTGCATAAATTTTATCCATGAGCTTACATGAAACTTCCATCCGATCATCGCTTGTAGGTGTTGTTAATGATGTGAAAGGGATATGCTGGTGGAAGGAAAATGTAATAAAAATTAGGCCTTGAAAAAGATGATAATCAGTGAATGTGAGTGGAGCGAAGTCAAATTAGGGATGGCAATTTGAATTGCACTTTCAACTCAAATATTTCATTAAAAACCTTAATAAATCCTTAACGGTGGAAACCCATATTGGTAAACATTAAGTTGATTAGAGACATAGGCTAAGCATATGATTTTGGTCCAATGATACATAGAAGGACACTTGAATGTTATATTTCAACTAGGAGGTGGAGCCTTGCAGCACTTATGCAGGCTAAACATTGTTGATGACATAAAATGTTATCAACAAAATGTACCTCTTGGTCCATTACCAATAAGCCACTCTCTGTTGCTAGAAAGGAGGAGGCCTAGCAAGAAAAATCCAAACTTTTAAATATGAAGAGTTTGATCCATTACCTTCTAAGTGACAAAGCCAAAGAATTAAGAGACTCAGTAACTCTTGTTGCACCTGCAATTGGAAAAATAATGCAGTTCTATAATGTTTCTAACAAGGCTCGCAAATTCACACTTGATGTACGCAATGCATCATACCATGTGGCCCTACAATATGTTAGAATTATTAATCCTCCCTTGACCATACTATCTATTATATTATTTAGCCTAACTTAGGAACCTTAATTAATTAATTGGGTCCACTAGTACCATTGGGTCCACTTGGCCTAATGGGGCCACATGTACCAGTTACGAGAGTGTGGGGAACACTGCTAGAGGTTAAATTCCACTTACTCCATGTGCATGCATAAGTTTGTGTGCCTCCTAGACCAATCCCTACTTTTTAGGAGCCACTGGGAGTCCCGACACCAACCTCCATCAGTTAGGCAAAGTTGGAACTAGTTAGTCTCAGTTAGCCTCCAGTTACTTTCAATTAGTTCACAATCAGTTAGCTAGCACTAGTTATGCATGGCTAATGCATGGATGCATGTGGAGTAGGTGCCTTTTCCCCCCTACCACACTCATTTGCACTGAGTTAACTAGTTATTACTGATTGATTGAGTTGCTTGGACATCTGGGAGTTGATCTGTTGGACTCCGATATTGATTGAGACACCATGAGTTAGGTGGTCAGTTAGATACAGTCAAATCCAGTGGATAGTTTCGAATTTCTACCTAATTCATTCTTTTCTTTTCTTATGTAAACTATTGTAACACTGGATTTTTTTTATTGTGAATGATATTGTAAATTCCTGAGCAATACTCATCCCTTTCCTATGTGGTTTGTTTTGTTCAGTTTGTATCTTCATTCTCCATTTACTGCAAACATTATTAGAACTATCTGCTTGAAGATCTAAATGCCATTCAAATTCTAATATGGTATCAGAGTCTTCTCAGGAAGGTTTCATGCTTGTTTCTCCCCATTGAACATCAGAAGCAACTAGGTTTCCATAGAAGTACCCTACGACGATTTTCTAGCTTTGAATTTATTTAGAGCAGCAAAGAGGGCGCGACGGACCTTGTAAACATGTTCATGTCGAGAGGAAAATCATGACTCTAACATAGTTCAAATATTTTTAGTTTTGTAGTGATATTTTGTAGGTTCAACTTCATATGGATTCAATATTATCAGTTCCTCTTCTTACTCCATCCACAAGATATTCAGAATGGAATTTGAAGATGATTGCATCTTTGAAGAGGCAAGGTATCTATGGGACTTGGTAAAGAGTATTATGAATATGAGAATGACTGGCTAAATGATGGTGATAGAGCTTATGGAACAATATGTATGGATTTTTGGAGGTCTCCAAGCTTGCACTACCTTAATGATTTTGCAGAATCTCCAAAATATCTCTAGAAAAAACTAGATAGAACCTTTGGGAAGCACAATGAGGATTATTATAGCAATTTGGACAGCACATTCAGAACCACATGAGTTCCTTACTCAAAATTATCAGCTTTTACTCTCTCTGATGAAGTTGTTCAAGATGAAGAAGAAGCAAAAGATTCCTCATAGTCAATTCGAATTAAAGAAAGTCTCCTTGGAGTGACTCCTTCTCCTGCTGCTTCGGAAGTGTATGAGATCTCTGATATGTCATCTCCTCACATGGATGATCCATAAGAATACATTCGAATCTCTGTTATTGAATAAAATCTCTCCTTCCATTCTATGCAAAAATTCTCCAGCGATTCTTCTATTATAAATTCTGTGCATAGTTTACCAGTGATTGCTCCAGGAAAGGGAGAGGAATTTGATTTCTATGTCTCTAATGATGTTTTTGGTGTGCAGATAAGTAATTATTTGGATATTTTGGAAATAATATCAGATTTTAGGAGTGATCCATTCACTCTCATTGATCTAGAGCTTCCAACAAATTCCTACATGATTGCATGCACCGATACTCAGGGTTTTGAAGAAGGAGAAAACTGTGCACCTACCATCTCGGTGGAGCACACTCTTGGATCTGATATGGAATTTATTGGATATGATATGAACTTATTTGGATATGATATGATATTACTTGGTTCTATGGTTCAATATCTTTCGGTACTGCTTGTAGCCGTTCTCATTAATTTTGGTGTGAAGAAACAAGTACCAAAAATCTCTTTCAAAAGTTCTGTTGGGGATTTGATGTCAGTGAGTCTCTTACGAGTTTTCTGATATTATATTTTGTAAATATTTGGATATTTTGGAAATAATTTCAGGTTGTAGGAGTGATTCAAACACTCTCATTGATCTTGAGCTTCCAACAAATTCCTACATGATTGCATGCACCAATATTCAGAATTTTGAAGAAGGAGAAAATTGTGCATCTACCATCTCAGTAGAGAAAACTCTTGGATATGATATGAAATTTATTGGATCTGATACGATCTTATTTGGATCTGATATAATATTACTTGGTTCAATATTTCAGGTTCTTGAGCTTTCACTACTGCTTGTAGCTGTTCTCATAAATTTTGGTGTGAAGAAACAAGTACCGCAAGTCTCCTTCAAAATTGCCATTGGGGATTTGATTTCATTCCACACTTTTGGATATGATATGGAATTATTTGGATCTTATATGATATTATTTGGATATGATATGATATTATTTGGTTCAATTTTTAAGTTCCAAGAGCCTTCATTCATGCTTGTAGCTGGTTTCATCAATTTTGGTGTGACAAATCAAGTACCGCAAGTCTCCTTCAAAATTGTTGCTGGGGATTGATTTCACTTCATAGTTTTGGATCTGATATGAACCTATTTAGATATTATTTACTATATGATTTTGTATTATTTGGTTCAGGTTTTAAAATTCAAGAGCTTCCAGTATTGCTTGTAATAGGTTTAATCAATTTTGGTGTGACAAATCAAGCATTGCAAGTCTCCTTCAATTTTACTGTTGAGGATTCGATGTTAGTTCTCTCTTATGAGTTTGCTGATATTATATTTTGTGAAATATTGGTTATTTTTGAAGCTATATCATATTTTGGATCTCAATAATTCACTCTCCATAGTCCCATGGGTTCTCTACCTACCTTTTTGATCACATGCTCATCTCTTCACAGAACTAGTAAAGTTGGAGACATTCTGCATCCGCCTGGACACTTGCTCCTAACACTTGGGGTTGATTTTTACTCACATGGTTTGATGTTAAATGCTGCAATATATTAGTTGCTTGGGTGTTCCTCACATGGTTCGAATTCTCAAGCACCTATTCTCTCTCATCAGTTGGTTTCAGCTGCTCTACATGGGTCTAGTTTTCATCCTGCAACTGTCTATAGTGCTGATTCAGTTGGGCACATTATTCTTATTCCAAAGAGGAAGATTCCTCTAGACATAATCGCTTTGTTTGGATTCAGAGGTTCACATGCACAGATTCAAGATGCTGTTGCACAAAAGAACAGGAATACTGCATTATGAGCATACTGCTACAAAATGTAGCAAAAGATTTTGCAAGTTTTTAACTTGTATTTCCTGATTTTTGCTCATCTTGAGGGGGGGTTTTTCCCATGATTTTTTCCCTGTTTCCTCTATTGTATTGAGAGGAATTATTTCTTTTATATTGTATTTGGGTGACCTATGGTATTCTTACTAGGGCCCACCGTTGTCCAAGTTAGGATTCAGGGGGGTGTTAGGATTATTAATCCTCCCTTGACCATACTGTATATTAGATTATTTATCCTAACTTAGGAACCTTAATTAATTAGTTGGATCCACTAGTACCATTGGTTCCACTTGGCCTAATGGGGCCACATGTACGAGTCATTACACTGTGGGGAACACTTCTAGAGGTTATCTGGCACTTACTGCATGTGCATGCATTAGTTTGGGCGCCTCCTAAATCAATCCCTACTTTTTAGGATCCACTGGGAGTCTCGACACCAAACTCCATCAGTTAGGTGGATTTGGAACTAGTTAGTCTCACTTAGCCTCCAATTACTTTTAGTTAGTTTACAATCAGTTAGCTAGCACTAGTTATGCATGGCTGCATGTGGAGTATGCGCCTTTTCCCACATACCACACTCAGTTGCATTGAGTTAACTAGTTATTACTGATTGATTGAGTTGGTTGGACATCTAGGAGTTGATCTGTTGGAATCCAATATTGATTGAGACACCATGAGTTAGATGGTTAGTTATATACAGTTAGATCCAATGGATAGTTTTGAATTTCTACCTAATGCATTCAAATTCTTTTCCTTTGTAAACTATTGTAACACCGGATTTTATTATTATTATTGTGAATGATACTGTAAATTCTCGAGCAATACTCATCCGTTTCCTGTGTGGTTTGTTTTGTTCAGTTTGTATCTTCATTATCCATTTATTGTGAACATTATTAGAACTATCTGCTTGAATATCTAAATGACATTCAAATTCTAATACAATCTGCTGCACATAGGTTTGTTTGAGATTCTTCTCTTGCTTCATGTAAGAAATTTTATAAATGGAAAAAATTCATCTATTTGATAATCAAAATAAATATAATAATGTTAAACCTTGTTATATTTGTTTTGATTATCAACTAGATGAAGTGTAATGGTCTAACTATAGCGCGCTTCTTGAAAACAGTCTGACTACAATGTGGTTCTTGAAACTAGATCTTACCTGAGATTCCTCCAAGAGTTATAAACTAACTTCCAAATCCCTTATTAGGGAGGCAACATCCTCTAAAAATACAAACATCCTTGCTTCAATTTCAACACATTGGCATGTTCATGTTTTTTTGACAGTGCATTCTGCAAGTTGAAATGGTCTTCATTTTCTTTACATGCAGAGTTATTCTCTCTTCCAAATCAACTAACAAAATCAGACATTGAATGTTTTAAAGTGCAAGGAACATTGCTATTAGAAGGAAAATAATCTAATTGCTTTACACTTTTCATTTTCTAAGAATCAACTTCAATAGAAACCTGAACATCCTCTATCCCCAATTCTATCATAGAGGTATATAGTGGCACAGTAGATAAGGAGATTCTGTCCAGAAGCATTACTCCCAGAAAGTTGACCATATTTTCATCAACACATTCTAAAAATTCATTTGCCCATTGATTTAAGTTTTCAATACTTTAAGTGACTATGCATACAGTAGAAGCAAAAATTCCCTCATCCATTGGTTCTAGTAATAGATAAGATATTTGCATAGTTCCATCCCTTATTGCAACCGAGTATTTTGATTCACAATCATAATCTTTCAAATCAGGGACACTTGACATGGAAACTTGTGAATCTTTCCTATTTGACAACTTATGTAGATGCATATATTAATCTAATATTTTCTAAAGTGCCTAAATTAAATTTTCATATGGTAGGCATTGTATTTGCTTGGACTTTAAATTATTCTGGAGATGTTTGGCATAATCATCCTTGAAGCGCAATGCTTTAGTTGTTTTTTGTGCTAAAATTTTGAAGAGATATTCTAAACTACATTCATCCACTGAATCATAGAAAAAATCTGGGTCAACAGTACAAATTAATATGTGTTATCGATGAAGCAAGTTCTACTTTATCCATACATTTTAAACCTTTAGTTTACTTGTTCCAACATTTTCATCATTATCACATCCTTCATCAATCTTTTGAAGTTAATATTCCATACGAACATTTATAAAACCATATTCTCCTTTTACTGAATAATAACTACTACTTTCAAATGAGGAGAATGAGTTTTTCACCTGCATACTATGATCAACCTTAAGCAGTCACCCTACTAAGGCTTTTGCAGTGAAGCACTCCAAAGCACCAACATCAATGTCAATCTAGTTGGTGTCAAACTGTGCTATATTAGAAATACATTGACTAGGATTATCAAATAATCCGAAAGCTGATAAGATATCCCAAGGAATATATGAAACCAAATGTTTTAAATGTTTTTCCCATTTGATCACTTCATTCTCTCTTATTCTATCCATTTTTTAGCTACCTGGCCTATCTTCCCCATATACAATTTCATCAAAGCCTTTCTCCTAACAACTTTTACAAGGCATGTCCTATATATGCAGGACCAACTCTTCGAACCAATTTGAGCTCAAGAAATATCTCATCTTGATGAGTCATAGCTTCATTGAAGGCTGACAGTTGATATCGTATATCTCTTATACCATATTAAAGGCATGAAACCTTATGCATGCTTGTATGGACACGCATACTTATCTCATGTTTCTTTGCCTTGCAAAACTCATATAATTTAGATAATGCATGGATGCAAGCTTCCATTTTTGGTAGGTTTCTTTTGTCAAGAACATGATACACAGGACCCAGTCCAAAAATTACATCAAGGGTTATGAGTAAAGCTCATAATTGGCTCCCAACGCAATCATCTACAAGCTTCTTTATAGTATTTATGTCTTTATTGTAATGAAAAAATGCACGGGTTATAATATTGCATAAAACAAATTACAACACGTGAAAGGTGGACATATGCAACCAAATCAAAAGACAAGAAGCTTGAAAACATAGAAAAAGTTTTTATTATAATACGAGTATACATATTAACTACACTATATGATGGGTAGAACAATGTGTAAGCAATTTCACACGTTCAAGAGAAGACTGGACTGAAACTGGGCATTCTTAACAGTTTAAGAGAGTAGACAACATGCAAGTTTGAGTGTGCCTCCAACAAATTAATGCAGAGCATTTGAACTGGTGACAATACTTAGTTTGGTTATGAGGATGGAAATTAGCCACAAATCTTTGCTGGAGTCTAAATGTTAGGAAACACTCAAAATTTCTTATAAAGTTGGTTTTGTTGTTCCATGTAACAATGGAATATATAATCATAAATGTAGTAGAAAATAGATGCTAAAGGATTATGAAAACCCCATTATAGTTGACAAAATATCTCATCAGAAGTAACAATAATTGTCGGTAGAAATAACAAGATCACTAGGAATAGTCAAGCCACTAAAATCAAGTGAAAGTTCAGAAAGATTTATAAGATGCATACTCCTTTTAGCAAGATACTTATACATTTGTTATTTTTTGAAAATATTATGTATAGAACTTAATATTTAATGACCAGAAAGACAAGGGGTGGTACAATTTTTGTTTTAAGGATGTATTCATAGAATCCAAGGAATATGAATGATACTAGAAACCAACTTGCTTCATAACATTATGGGAAGAATGTTCAAGATAAAAAAACCCCAATTTTTCATAAGGAATGGTTGAAGACATTGCATCCTAGATGATGATTAGGGTAGGGAGTCCCATTTTACATAATACCATATTTCCTAAACCCTTTCATTTGCATTCCATATAGTTTCATATTGTTTTCAAATATCTAAGAACCACTCCAAAGAAAAACCATTAATAATACCAACCTTACAGATTGTGTTATAATTTCCTTCTCCTCCATGTATTGATCATGTTGTCTAATTGAATCTTCAACATGGAAAACCTTGACTAGAGATTGGGAATGAAAAATATCTTCTAAACTCTGATTTAATTCAAGATATATACCCTTGAACTATGATACTTTTTCTTGGAACTAACGATGGGAGATAATGCATGTCTCATGCACCTTTCACAAACCATATTCCCTATTAAATTCTAAAAGGAACTTACCGGTTACTGTATGAACAATTGGGTACAATTAACAGGATCACAATATCTCTATATCCCTTTCCATTTTTAACAAAAGATCTAGGTTGTGTTTCTGCTGCCATGAAAATTGCTACATAAACTCAACATAATTTTAAGTAAACATCCTATAGGTTTGATCCATATTACTCCTTGTAGTCTCCAGAGACATCTCCTGCACTTTCAGTTACTGGAGCAACATGTACATTATTCAAATCTATCCTGGTTTGCAATGTAGATGGCACACCCCTTCTGAAAATGATACTTGAATTGTCTCTCACATGAGGGAAATGCCTTCAAGGGAGGGTTCAATACTTTGTCCAATGGATGGGGGTTATGGGAAGGAAATAGAGACACAAGAACAAAAGATTCAGGAAATTCAATATGATCTGTTGCATATGGAGGAAAATCACCAACCAATCGAGCCCAGTTGTAAAGGAAAACATCATTACCATCACAAGGTAGTTTGTAGTCACCCATTGAGAATCGCGGCTCTAGCCTCACTAGTCCACAAATCAACACTTAGTCATTGATAGGAAAACCAACAAATGATTCTAGGCAATGACTCACACTTTCCACAAACATCCCTGCCTAATAGTTAAGCTCAAAGATATGCCCATTCTTAACCACATGATCCAACATATTCCTCCTGAGCACTAACACATGATAATATAATATGGAACTCATTTTAGATTTTAAATTAAGAAGTGTAAACTTGATAAATTTGCAATGACAGGTCTAAAACCCAACTCCTACCAAAAACTAAAACCCTTTAATCCTTGTATAGTGCCAAAAAAATGGCTCTTGTTCCGATTGTTGATAGAAAAAACAACACCTTTATAATATTATTCAATATATTTAACACAAATATCATGTTGTAGAGAAAAAAGTATTCAATTTTTTTTTATGAAACTCATATCCTTGTATTTTCGGCTATTATAAGCTTTCAGAAAAATTTAATATAGGCACAATATTACATAGGGCTTCTTTTTATTTTGGAAACTAGACAATTCTCCATAGAATAATAAAGCTCACTATCTAATAATAAACCCTTCCCTATTGAAACTTAGTAAATAATTCTGAAACTCAACGTTAAACAAATAAAATACAATGAAAACAATCAATACAACAAAGAACCTGACCAATGCATTCATAAGATGCATTAGATAATTGAACCAGAGAACCCATGGGAAAGATATTGGGGAGACCATCTCACATGATTCAATCTTGAACTCCATAACCAACTACCGAATCCTTGCAACATTTCATGCAAATTAAAGATTTAGGTTCTTGAAACTGTAACTATCAAAATGCAAAGAAAATTCATACCTAAAAACCACCATCGCCATTATAGTTTTTAGATACTATAGGGGAAAATAGCCTAAATCCACAACCCTAATTTATCCATTGCTTAAAAAAGGGTCTCTCATACCAGGAATCCATCCAATCGCTTTGAGATGTCATGCTCACCTGCATAGTTATTCGACCATTTAGGTTATATCTTTAATGTTTCAAAATCTATCAAGCCTACAAATTCAATTTATGTTGAGAATAATTAGCCATCCCACCTTGTTAAGCATTTTTCCCTCAGAGTTCTCTATGAGAAATCACAATTCGAGTCTATGTTGCAAAACTCCCCCAATTTCTTTTTCCATAATTTTTCTTTTCGACCTATTTCTTTCCCCAATTTTTTTTGCTCCATCTGATGTTTTAAAATTTGTTGATATTATTATATCAATTTTCATTATATTATATATAATATAATGTTCACTATAGTATATTTATATTTAAAAAAAATATTATTTTAATATTATATATTATATCTAACCCTTAACAAATAGTCGTAGTTTTACTAAATTAGTCATTTTTAGTTGTGTGGTTATTATGCAGACATGGTATATTTATTCCATGACTAAATTAAAATATTAATATATTATTAATGATATATATATATATATATATTAGCATATTATATTAATGATATATATATATATATATATATATATATATATATATATATATTGGTATTTTTTTGCAGGGGAGGGACCTTGGGGACTTTAGAACTTTCTGAACTTAGGTGCAAATAGAACCATGACGAATGGATGCATATGGAGAATTAATGAAGGTTGTGAAATTGACAATTTTTATCTAACATGATGCAAAATACATGAACTTACCAAAGCTTTATAGACTGTCGAGAGGGTCAACCAACAACAGTTTTGTTCAAACAAAATATGAACGTGACCAATATGATGAGACAAACACAATGACATCAACATCACGAAAGGATATGTGTGAGGAGAAACATGACAAATGGATGCATATGGAGAATTAATGGAGGTTGTGAAATTGACAATTTTTAGCTAACATGACACAAAATACATGAACTTGTCGAAAATTTAATAGAGTCTCGAGAGGGTCAAACGACCAAAGTTTTGTTCAAAAAAATATGAATGAGACCAGTACGACGAGATGAACATAATGACACCAACTTCATGACATGAAAATTCCCAAAGGGAAGATGACAAATATCTAAGACTCAACTCAAATGCGATACTATTATGAGAATTGGTGGATTTGTTGAAGAGATAATATAAAAACAAAAGTGGTGAAATAAGATATGGACATGATAAACATATTGAATTGGATGTGATAGTAAAGATGAAATGATCTTGCAAAAAAGTTCAATAGGTTCTCCTATGGTTTCATGTTTTGACATTAGTTCGTGTGTTTGAATCCATATACAATGTTACAATTTACTGAATTCTAACACTATAGATGGGGGGGGGGTCTCTGAATCCATTTGTAGTGTTAGAATTTAGTAAATTGTACAAATTTATTGTCAAAATTGTAATTTTTCATTGTCAGAGTGACACAACAAAAAATGACTAATTTTTGTGTGTTCATTTTTAGTTTAGTTCTTATCCTGTGACTAAATTGGGCATTTATCTTAGTCATTTTTAGTTTAGTTCTTATCATGTGACCAAATTAGTCATTTATCTTAGTCATTTTTAGTTTTGTTCTTATCCTGTGAGAAAATTGGTCATTTATCTTAGTTATTTTTAGTTAGTCCACTTAAAATTTCTAAATTTTGGTCATTTATCCTTTGAAAAAACTCTAGTGGCTAATTTTTTTTGTCACTTAGTCACTTATCTCTCATTTTGTAGTAGTAATTCCACTGGAGGGGAAGAGGAAAGGGGGAATATGAGATATTAAAACCTCTATTTCCAAGTATCAACCTTAGGACTCATCGAATTGTTGCCATGTGATTTACATGAGTCAATTACTTCATTTTGACTATTAAATCCAATCATTGAATGCATGCGTGAGGTTGGTGGGGAAAGTATTCTCATGTAGTTATGGAAGTATGGGATGGATATCCTTCTATGACATTTGTAAGGGTCCTTTTATTCTATACTCAACATAAGTTATGCTAGTTGTATTGTAACCATTCCCTCTCATCTTTTAGAGTCATTTGACTCATTTTCCATTATCATGCATATTTTTACTAGTAGCAGTAGAGGCACTAAAGGGATTTGTCATTTTGATGTTAATACCATTACCAATTATTAGAATGTGCAAACTTAGGAATTCAAGTTTAGGGACAAAGTTGCATATTTGAGGAGAAATTAGATGGCTATAGGTGAGCATAGAGGTTGGGAAAGATAAGGACCTTTACCCTTTGAGCTTTGCTACTTTTGCATGCTTGTAAACCCACAAATTAAGGACATAGGTGGTTCTCCAACATTATATAGCAGGTTGGGATCCTTCTATGCACACATTTATAAGAATTTGGAAAGATGGATCTCCCGAGAGATCCATGGGTAGATGCTAGGGATGCATGATCTTAGAAGGGTGTTGTGTGGGGCAGGTATTGTTGGAGCTAATGCTATGATGGCTAAATGAGATCCTTGTAGATATATTCTTGACCATTTGGATAAGCATAGAGATTTGAATGGGTTTTTGATTGAGAGAGAGAATAATGTAGGTGTCTCCTTCACCCAAGTGGCCTCGTATCCCAACTTGGGGTGGTCTCTTAGCAGAGATAGCTTATGCTGGACAAAGTGCCTATGGTTGGGTGGAAAATTGCTCTTACACAACTAGTTGCTTGGATCATTAATGTTTGAGATAAGTTTCTCTTTGCATTTTATGTGAAATGATTTTATTATTAAGCATGTGATCATTATACTTGTAAATGCATGCGTGTGTGTGTGGATATATTTATTCCTGTTGTGTTTATACTATGCTTCTATACACACATCTTAAATGGTTATTATAAATTTGTAATATGGCCATTGGCTGAAATTTAGAAGTCCATAATCCGTTTATACCCCTGTTGTAAAGGAAAGTATCCTATGGCCAGGGTTTAAGAGGCCATCAACATACTGGGGTTGAAAGGTGGATGCATATAGTTCTGCAAGTATATATAAGAAAGATTTAGAGATAAGAAAGGTCCACACCTGATTAACTGAGGGCTGGTCCAAGCTTTCTCTAACCCTTCTCCTGCTACACTTCCCCAAGAGACCTGCAAAACAAGTTATACCTTCCTTAAACCAATATGACCACATATAAAGCAATGATAATCAAATAAACCTGAAATAATAATCTGATTAACATCATAATATGATCATAAACAGAGATTCAATCACACATTGAACAATGATTTGGGAAGAAGAAGGACATCACATCTTTATTAATCTTGAAAACAAGCACAAGTATACCTTCTCTTCAATTTCAGCACCTCACGAAACCTTGATCTGGTTCTGCTGCTTCTCTTCTCCAAGGAACTCAGCCTCCAAGCTCTACAACACAAGGGGATGATCGCCAGGGAAAAGGTGTGGGAAAAAAGAGCTCCAAATCCTCCAGCATAACAATGCAAAGATTCAAGTCCCCTCTCATGGACCTCCCTACCTCTATTTATATGGTTAAGGAAGAGTTAGGGGCGAAGACAAAGTAGTTACAACTGAAGGAGTTAGTTGCATAACTACCCAAACTACCTGAAATTCAAAAGACGTGTTTTTTGAAAGTTTTAAGAGGCATACGCGGGTTGCAGAAACAACAGTCATGTACATGAGAAATACACGGGGGTTTCCAATATATAAATTCACGTATATATAGAAACTCGTGTACGTACACGGGTATTATATAGAGCAAGTCGCGTATGTACGTGGGTTTCCTTAAGGGAAAGTCGCATATAGACAAAACAAACTCATTTTTAGGGTATTTTTGGGCATTTTTAGACTTTGGTGTCTTCTAGAAAGTTTTAGCTAACTGGAATACCTTTCCAACGGTGTAGAGATGAAGTCAAATGGAGTTACATAACTCAAGATATGTGTCCTCCAAGTGAGGTGTTTTTTCAGTGACTTTCAGTGACTTTTCATGAAGTGTCGTCATGGAAGTGTCGACATGCGACGAAAACATAGGAAAGTGGTCACAGGTGGAGATGTGTCATTTTGAGATATAACAGATGCCCCTAATGTGTGAGGTTAGAGGGGAAGACGATAGCTGAAATACATTATAAAGGAAACAACTGAGTATGGAGAGAGCAGAGAATCCAAGATCGAAAGGCTCGAACAAAGGTACCTAAAAGAGAGATAAATTTTAGAAAAACTCATCTTTGGGACATACAAGTCCAT
Source organism: Pseudotsuga menziesii (assembly GCA_001517045.1). Classification (NCBI taxonomy): domain Eukaryota; kingdom Viridiplantae; phylum Streptophyta; class Pinopsida; order Pinales; family Pinaceae; genus Pseudotsuga; species Pseudotsuga menziesii. The sequence goes on along the minus strand of LPNX010561964.1, from coordinate 268,034 downwards.
ATACAAAACATCGCCATAAATATATAGGTGGATCCAACATATGTATAAGTGATGAAACTATCATGGTCACTCAATATTGAAAAAGGCGCCATATCAAATCTAAAGGAGCCATGGCCACAAATGTACAAGGTGTATCCATGCTCAACAATCGATCATAGCCACAAAAATACAAGGTGGATCTATGTCTCAGCAAAATGTCATATAAAATGTAACAAGGTCTTGCGCAACTTGGGCAATAGAAAAAAATGACGATGCTATTGTCGGCCCAAGGTCTTCAATCCAAATTGCCCAAAAAAGGTATGAATCCTAACCATGCGAATAAAGGGAGTTGAAGTTGAACATGGAGGAAACCGTTTGATTACCGATCAATAATGAGAACCATTAACAAATGTGAGGGAAACCATCATTAATGAAAATGGTCCCCAAGGTACCTAGTACATTCTAACAAGTGTGATTACAAGGACTTGAAGTCGAACACTTGAAGAATCCATCGAGTAGGAGACGTTAAGGTATTCCCACTACCCAATAGCGAGGGAAATTGCCACTGATGACTACAATCCCCAAGGTACTGTCATAAAATTCTAAATCTCATCCCCAGAGCAAGATGTGTTGCAGTCGATAGGAAGAGATCCATTGGAAGGAAGGCATTAAGGAATCATTCATCATCCAACATGAGGTAAGTCGAAGACTAATTGGATCTGGAATTGGTACTGAATTTCACGACAAGAAACACTGAAGACATGATGTAATGAACTAATACCAGGGAATGACCGACACAAAAGGTCAAGGCAACTGCAGAATGGCCGACAAAGGTTTAATCCTTGAATAGTGAGCATGACACAAAAGTGACTTAGGAAGCTTTTGACACAAAAGGACCAATGAAACAAATCTGCAATGTAGGAGACATTGACAGATTCCCCATATAATTGGAAAAGAAACCAACTGGAGGAGTAAAAAATCTGAATTGGGATAAGATCAAAAAACTAGGACCCAACTGTTGATAGACTAAAAAATGGTTCTTTGGTCAAGAAAACAAGACTTGCTGCCATGATGTAAACAACATGTGAATGAACTTCCCTTCCCCTCTTTCTTGTAAAGGTTTAACAAGTCCAAGAAAGAAAACTCGAGACCATCTTCATTTTTGGCAAGCTTGAAGAAAAGAAAGAAGAATGCTTGATAAAGCATTGATTCGTGGATTTTACGAGCCTGAACTAGTACATGCTCGACGATGTTTTCATAGTTTAGAGAGTCTGAAAACTCCAAAGAAGAATCCAGGGGGGTGCTTTTTTGTACAATTTAGTCTCCTGAGGCCAAAAAAGTATAAAACAAACCACAGAAGAACTCTCTTAGCTTCCGAAGAAGTAAGGTGCACCTTTTTCGTATTTAGTCAGGAAGGTCCTAAAAAGGTTAAATTACCACCTACCCAACGCTCCTTCAAAAGCAGCATATAGCCTGACTTTTACGAGTGTGAAGGAAGGCAAGATCACTCGAAAAGATCCATTTGATTACGAGAAATGGGGCTTACAACAATAAACTCGATGATTTGTTCTTTAGGGTTTAATGAGCATGACAAAGACATAAAGTACACTTGGAATCTTTTTCATGTTTTGGTCCAGAGCACGAAAAAGAGAAAACTAAGCTCATTCAGGGGGTTCCTTTTCCATAAGTTTAGTCCCTCAGGTCCGGAAAAGAGATAAACCTAGGCCTGAGAATACTCTTCTCAATTCCGAAGAAAAGAGAGTGTTCCTTTCTCATATTATTCCACATGGTCTGAGAAAGCGATAACCTACCACCATTGTGGATTCCCGTTCACATATTCTTAACGAGCCTGAACATACAAGTTTACTCGGCAGTCAAGTCTATTTTGAGGAGTCAGACTTGGGCTTAAAGAAACTCAATATCTTTCCCGTGAAATTTTAACGAGTCCGGAAAAGTCAACTCGCAGCCTCCTTACTGTTTTTAACGAGCTCAAAGGAGAGCAAAAAGAATGCTCTAAATGTGAGGAGACAAGTGTCATGGGCAAGCAAAACTAGTTCCAAGCGCAAGGAACAAACCTATGCATAATGCAAGGAAAGTGAGCAAGATAAGGACACTCAGGGAACGTCTCCTCAAGGTAAAATATGTCGAGTTGCAAAGGCAAAATGATACAAGGCTTAACGATGATGAGAACAAAGATGAGGGCTTATACAACGGGCTAAAAGCGTGGAAGCCGACATTAGGCTCAAAAGCGCGAGCAGGATACATGCAAATGCAATTATGAATTGAACAATAAGGTGAGTCCAGTAAAAAGTTGTGAATCCAACTACAAATCCTGTCTCCAAGAAACAACAACATTAGGATCATATTCAGAAGAAAATATCTGATGCAGGTCACTTTGGTAGAAACACATGTGACTTTGCTATCTTCTATAAAAGGTAAAGTCAAGGTAGAATCAACTGAAGAAGATTCTATAGCACCAAGTCTCGAGGGTTTATAATCAGTAAGATCAACCTCAGAAGGAGAGAAAAAATCAACAAGGGATATAGAGTCTACAGGAACAAACTCAATATCACAGGAGTTGAAAAATTCATAAGAAAAATCAAACTCATCAGGATCACTGACTTGCTGATCATAGGGAGAGTTCGAAGACTCAACAAGACCAATAGAAGGAGATCGATCAATAGAAATATCAAGCTTATTAAGCAAGTCAGGGTTAGACTTAGTCACAACTGAACCAACATCCAAAAGAAGGTCAGACTATATCAAAGACTCTAGGAAGCCTTCATCCGAAGGAAGGAGATCATCCGAGATAGGACAAATGTCTAAAATTTCAAATGGATCAACAGAGTGGAGATTAGGCCCCACAGTCTGTATAGGATGACTCACTTGGTCAACTACTGGGACCATGTCCCGAGAAGGTAAGCATGAAAATAGAGGCTGATCCTTAGTATCAATTGAACGCAAACGACATAAGGCCACATAGCTCACCTGTGGCGGGGTAGTGTCTATAGAAACACTGGGAATCAATAAAGGAAAAACCTGGTCTCTAGTTGGGTCAGGATACAGATCAAGAAAATCCAACTGATCGATAGTGACAATTTCTTCTCCATGATTAAAGTACATCACACGAAAAAATGTTGACACCACAGCTTGCATGGCATAGACATAATCACGTCCAAGGAGCATATTGAAGTCCAAGGGGTCTTCTATTACCATGAAGTCAAATAAGATGGTCTTCCCACCCAAAGTAATAGGTGTTTGAGAAAGAATTCCCAAGGCTATACAAGTTCTTCTATCAAATGCCAGTAAGTGACTAGCAGTTGACACAAGGATGGGAGATCCCATGCCTCACCAAGCACGAGAAGACAAAATACTAACTGAGGCTCCTTCATCAACAATACAATGAGCAATCGTGTATGATTCAACTTTGACCTTTATCTAGAAAGGTGCATTGGAAGGAAGGCGCGGCTCAACTAGGCTATCCCAATCAAAGGAAGCAATCTGAGAGCTTGGTGGGGGTTGATTCGAAGCGAGTTCAGTGCCCCCTTGTTCAGTAAGTTCTGAACTGGCAGTGAAGAAAATGTGACTAGCAGACACTTCACTCTCCAAAGGAAGAGTGGTATTAATCGACAATGGAATCAATTCAACTGCTTCATGAAAGTCACTCTTTGAAGGGAGAGTGGGATTGAACAAAGATGACATTGGTTCAATCACATCAGGATCACTCTCCGAAAGAAGAGTGGGATCAACCAAATCTGAGATTGTTTCGACCACTTGATCAACCAAAGGTTGAGTAGGTTGTTGACAAACTATAGGTTGTTCAGGAGAAGGAAATTCTTGAGTCTTGGACCACACTCTTCGCACCTTTGCGATAGCAGGGCACTGGTGAGTAAGATGATCTCCCTCATATAGCTTACAAGGGAACTTAAGTTTGCACTTTGAATGACTAGTTTTCTCAATGGTGTCAACATGAATAGTAGTGGATGACTGCTTTCTCTCAGCATGACCTACATAGGCTAAGAGTTTGCCGCTAGCATGAACTACAGAGGCTGGGTGACTGGGTCCAACCTGACTAAGAGAGGTTGGTCGTTGAAAAGCTTCAGAATGTTCAAAAACGAGATGACCATGAAACCAAACTCTTCGCACCTCCACGATAGAAGGGCATTTATAATTAATTTGGTCCCCCTCACAAAGCTTACAAGGAAACTTGGGCTTGTGTTTTGAACGGGTAGTCTTTTCAACAGTGTCAACATGACTCGTAGTGGCTGACAGATTGTCTTCAGCATGAACCACAGAGGCTGGGAGACTGCCCCCAGCATGATTTGTAGAGGCTAAGAGATTGGGTCCAACATGACCTGCAGAGGTTGGATGGGCACCACTAGCATGAACCGCAGAGGCTAAGTGGTTAGGATCAACATGCTTTGTAGCAGTTGAGTGTGTGCCCCCATCATGAACCACAGAGGCTGGGTGAATGGATCCAACATGACTTGCAGAGATTGGATGGGGAGGTTAAACTTGAACAACAGAGGTTGAACGGGTGCCCTCAACATGAACTGCAAAGGTTGAGTGACTGGATCCAACATGACTTGAAAAGGTTGAAAGGATCCCACCAGCATGATCAATAGAGGATGGATGGTGAAGATCAACTTGACTTGCAGAGGTTGAGTGCTTAGATCCAACATGACCTGCAGAGGTTGGATAGGTGCCCCCAGCATGAACTGCAGAGGCTGGGTGGTGAGGTTCAACTTGACTTGCAAAGGTTGAATGGGTGCCCCCTTGCTTATGTGCCTTCTTCCTATTTATCCTTCTTTTACTCCTTTTAGACTGTCAATTACTAGTATCAATACTTTCACCACATGAGGTAGAAGTAGGAGGAGAATCAACTATAGGTGAAGGGGAAGTAGTGTTTTGATGCCCTCGATATAAGGAGCTTACTTGAGAAGCATCAGGAGCATTCAAGACAGTTGGAGTGGAAAACAACCACACCGGTAGCCCTAGGGTGAATCCAGGTAGATTCAAGGTGGCCATCAAGGGAACACCAACATTCCCTATGAGAGGAATAGAACAAGGAGTTCCCATCATGGGGATCTCTTGGTTGGTGTTCAAAGGGGTGTTAGCCATAGTTTCAAACTAAGAGACAAAGTCTGAGGTTGATAGACATCCAAAATTACAAAGCACACACCTAAAGGCACACTAAGTACAGACAAATCACATAGCACTCACTAAAAATTCCTAAAGCCAAACACACAAACAGGTATAAGATACGCTTTCCAAAAGAAAGTTGATAGACAGTTACTTGGCATCCCTGTAGATGTTCTTAGGCACAAGTAGAGGAATCACCCATTGCCCTCCCACACCTTCTACTGGGGTTACCTTCCAAGTCCGTCCAAGGTCAACTAGAAATAGCCTTCCGGTGTACCTGTGTATGAACCCTAGATGTCAAAGAGACTAAAGGCTACCTTAACTATATTGATAGTCTGGGGGGACAGTCGCAAGCCTGGTTCGTACGCATGGGTAGGGCAGCAAATCCTGAAACCCTGTCTAAGACAGAATCCCTAGATGCATAAAAACCTTGGTCTACACTTTGACAAGGAATTAGAGGGTTATCTCCTCAGTCCAAGCCTTCACGCGGCCTCGTGCTTAACTCCCGTTTGAGAGGAGCTTGCCAGATACAATCAATGTAGAAAAGGGTTTAGCTAGTGATCAGCCAACTACGTCTAAATTTTAACACTTGTGGGGAGTTCAAACTCCCTATCCCACAAGTCTAGCCTAAGCTAGTTGGTGTATGACCCTATAAAATAAAACTTACTAATAATTTTTAACTTATATTGTTTATTTTAAGGGTTGTTTTTAGTCAGAGGGTAAATGGCATGAAACTTATGTGGTGTTTTGAATCAAAGTTGAAACAAAATGACTAAGCAAAGAGATATGAAATGAAAAAAGCAAAAACTATTCTCTTTATTTTTCAAATATAAACTTGAAAGCCACAAAAGAACAATTTATTTTTTATTTTTTCAAAAACGATGATATGCCATGCAATCTAGACTAAAAAACTAATCTACATGCATATAAAGCAAACATGTGTTTTTGTCTTTTTCTTTTATAAATGTAAAAGAAAAAACAACCTATCAACTAGTGCAAGCAAGTACTATAAGCAAAGCAAATAGACAACTACTCTACACCCCACAAACAAACCCTAGGTTTCCCTAAAGTTGGATATAACCTCTCTTGAAAGGAAGGCTTACAAAGGTAAACAAGCCAACAACTTTGGAATGAAGAGACTGAGCAAAAAGAATGACATAAACAAAGGTCAAGAAGTCCTAAGTATCAATCTAGACCTACAAACAGAGGCTGCTCAGTAGCTTGTCCAACAAGGTCAAGCCAAAGAAGGAGGTGGGGGGGCAAGCAACAAAAACAAGTATATGTTATTTTTATTTTTATTTTATAAATGCAAAAGAAAAACTACCTACAAAGCAAAGTATGCAGATAATAAGAACAAAGCAAAAGTAACTTTGCTATACAACCACCAAACAAACACTAGAATGAACTAAATTCAGTATAAACCCTACTTGGAAGGGAGGCTTACATAAGAGACAAGTCAACTACTTTGGCATGGTGAAGTTAACCAAAAAAAGAAGAAAGAAACAAACACCAACAACCTTTTGAACTTAGACAAGAATCACTAACAAAGGCTGACCAGAAACATAAGCCAAAAATCATACCAAGCAAAGGAGGTGGGGGAAAGAGCAAAGAGCAAACCCTACTGCTATAAAAAGGCTTACCACATAGATAAAGAACAACCAAAAGGGATGGTACTAACTCCCTGGAGTCATGCACCTGTAGAGGACCCCAAAAGACATACCAAACAACCTTCAAACAGAAGAAAAATCACAAAAGAGGAAAAAACACTGTTTAAAGGGGCATACATGGGATGTACTACTGACAGGTCGCGTGTCATACATGGGTTGACAATACAGCAGGTCGCGTATATAAGCACATGTGGGTTGTAACACGGACAAGTCACATATCATACGTGGGTTGATAGTATAGAAAGTCGCGTGTATAAAACCAGACACGAGACTGTTCAGTCTGCAAGTCGCGTATGGGTGGAAAAAATCTCAAAAAAGGTCAAAACTGCCTTAGGAAGGCAGGGGAAGTGTGCTATCAAACTTAGAAGGTGTTCCTAAGTGGAAAGAAAGACCTGAAACTTCACAAAAGGCTGAAAGAAAGAAAAAGAAACCCCAAATAGACAAGGCTCTCCCCAGCGGAGTTGCCAGTTCTGTTGTAAAGGAAAGTATCCTATGGCTAGGGTTTAAGAGGCCATCAACATACTAGGGTTGAAAGGTGGATGCATATAGTTCTGCAAGTATATATAAGCAATATTTAGAGATAAGAAAGGTACAAACCTGATTAACTGAAGGCTGGTCCAAGCTTTCTCTAGCCCTTCTCCTGCTCCACTTTGCCGAGAGACCTGCAAAACAAGTTATACCTTCCTCAAACCAATATGACCACATATAAAGCAATGATAATCAAATAAACCTGAAATAATAATCTGATTAACATCATAATATGATCATAAACAGAGATTCAATCACACATTGAACAATGATTTGGGAAGAAGAAGGACATCACATCTTTATTAATCTTGAAAACAAGCACAAGTATACCTTCTCTTCAAGTTCAGCACCTCACGAAACCTTGATTTGGTTCTGCTGCTTCTCTTCTCCAAGGAACTCAGCCTCCAAGCTCTACAACACAAGGGGATGATCGCCAGGGAAAAGGTGTGGGAAAAGAGAGCTCCAAATCCTCCAACATAACAATGCAAATATTCAAGTCCCCTCTCATGGACCTCCCTACCTCTATTTATATGGTTAAGGAAGAGTTAGGGGCGAAGACAAAGTAGTTACAACTGAAGGAGTCAGTTGCATAACTACCCAAACTACCCGAAATTCAAAAGACTTGTTTTTTGACATTTTTAAGAGGCGTACGCGGGTTGCAGAAACAAAAATTGCGTACACGATAAATACACGTGGGTTTCCAATACATAAAGTCGCGTATATATAGCAACTCGCGTACGTACGTAGGTTTCCTTAAGGGAAAGTCGCGTATAGACAAAAAAGACTCATTTTTAGGGTATTTTTGGGCATTTTCAGACTTTGGTGTCTTCTGGAAAGTTTTAGCTAACTAGAATACCTTTCCAATGGTGTAGAGATGAGGTCAAACGGATTTACAAAAATCACGATATGGGTCCTCCAAGTGAGGTGTTTTTTCAGTGACTTTCAGTGACTTTTCATGAAGTGTCGACATGCGACGAAAACATAGGAAAGTGGTCACAGGCAGAGATGTGTCATTTTGAGCTATAAAAACCCCCCTATGTTGGTCATAATGATGGATGGGGATGTTACAAAGTGGTATAAGAGCTATTGGTTGTAGAATTAAGGTTGTCTAGGAAAAAATCCACGTCCATAGGCAAAAAATTAGAGATTCACAACAAGTTTTGATAAACATTTTGTAAAAATCATGGGTTTAAATTAACGATGGGTGTTTCAATGGAGCCCTTGAAATTAAATCTGTGTTCTATTAACAAGAGTAGTAGATTGGGTTGATGAATTTTGGGAAATTCTAGATTTGCAGAGCTAGCAGTGATGAATTTCCACTCTGTTACACAACAAAGATATTTCAAATAGGAGGAAAAATGAAATTTTTTTATTTGTGAAAAATGTGAAGATTAAGGGACATTTGAGATGGACCTGATTTGTGCCATGCAAACATTAATATGAAATGGAACAACCATGTCATAGGAATGTGCAAGTATCTTGATTTCTGAAGTTTGTGGGTGTGGTAGAGAGAGTTTGTGGGTTGTTGCTGAGAAGATATAGCAAGAGAAATAAAGAAGAGTTTGTGGTACAACAGAGAGAAGTCCATAGGCGCAACGAAGTTTGTCCACGAAGTGTAGTTGAGAATAGTCCATAGGAGAAATATAAAATAGTTTGTGGGAAAGGATAAGAGTATTCCACGGTGTGGTGTATTTTACCTGTGAGGTTCAATAGAGAGAGTCTGCAGGAGCAATAGAGAAGAGTCTATGGGCGCAATAGGGGGGCACAGAGCGAGGACCGTAGGAGCAGTGGAAGGAAGGTCTCATTGAGTATTGGTGATCACATATCGACTAACATTTGTTGAGAGTGAAAAATTGTCTCCCAAGGAACATGCCCTCAAGTGTATCGATGATTCCACTTCAGAGTCCCATTTTGGGGTTTTCCTTGATGGAGTTATGGGGAAAGGTTGAGAGTGAAGGTCCAATCCAATGGTGATGATTTATAAAAACTAAAAAATAGGTATGGATCCCAAAAATTGTTTTGGCCATAATAGGAGCAATTTAAATCAGAATATTATGAGACCTAAGGTGTTTAGATGCCATTAACAAAGGTCACATAAATTTAGTGAGAGGCCTCAGCTTATCTTGCATTAATTTGGAAGAAAATTCGAAATAATGACTTTTAAAGATAAGTGTCTAGAGACTTGATGGGGAATTTGTTTGGGTTAAAATTGTTATGGTACATTCATGACCAGGCATGTAGACAAATCTATAAGCTTGGGTCCAAATTCCAAAAGATGTGAATCTGGGGTGCAAAAGAAGGCCAAAATCCATTATTTTGGAGCACTTTTTGGGGATTTCAGAAAGCTTGCAAGAGGTAAAAGTGACCCTAGATGTAAAAGCCATAAAAAATTGAACATGAAATTTTGCACACTCATAGAAAACAGCTTTGTTTAAAGGAATTTTTACCATAAATGATTAATTTGGGAGATATATAGTTTTGCTAAAAATTTCAAGTTTGGAAAAAAGTACAAAAGTAAAAAATAGTCAGTTCCAAAATTTTATAGAAGTTGAATGGAGCAACAGATCAAGGATTTGAAAGTTTCTAAGTAGTACTGGTCATATTTACTATCAAATTTCTCTATAAATTATCTTCTACAAGTGTCTGAAGTTGACCTCCAAAGTTAATGGACCTACAGGAAAAGTGCATAATTTGACAATTTTGACAATTTTGAAGTAAATCATAATTGTGACTTTTAGCTCATAAATCATAATTGTGCATGATTATAGTAATTGTAAATATTATCTATATGGGGACAATTGTTTAGAGTCAAATTCTAAATGGGTGATCCATATGTTTATGAGATTTGATTAGAAATGTGCCCGTTACCTTGATTTGACAAAAAAAATGTCAATAAGGGTAGTTCCAGAATGCATGAAAAACAATTTTGTAAAATTTCAAGAATGTAAATAAGCTAAACCACATTAGAATAAACTAAAAGGTTATTACTTTTGAAATATAAGGAAGAGTAGATCATATAGGCATGATTGGTCAAGAAATTCTGAATGTGGGTGACCTCCATGGCCTTTTTTTGGAAAGTTTTATATGATGGTGCAGGAGTACCATAGGTGTGGTTAAATCAACGTGAATTAATATTATGATACCCATACCATGGTAATGGTGCTCTCACAATAAAGAGGAGGAAAAGTTGGAAAGAAGGCATGGAAAAAATGTTTGTTAGCTAGCATTGTGAGGAATATAACTAAGTGTGGTTGCATGCTTGGTAACATGGTGGCACCATTAATGTGTAGGGATACTCAAGTGATAGTATAATGGTAATTCTTGTTAACATTTGGGACAACATGTTGAATGGATAAGAATGCATCCAAAGTATTATTGTGATTAATGTGTGCAATTTGAATTGCAAGGAAGAGACATGGGAGCTCTTGATGATTAGATATGGATATTGTATTCCATAAGAGAATGCTTAGTAAGGTAGATAAAAAATCAATAGGTAAAGGGCATGAAAATTGTAAAGGTGATTGGTGAATCATCCTTGTGGGAAAGTGCATCCATGCTAAGAGAAGTTGCAAGATATTGTAAGAAATGAACCAACAACTTATGAGTAAATAATGAGAAGGGGTAAGTAGATTCAATTTGACAAGAAGTTGCCACTGATGGAATAAGACATTTCGGTATGTGGAACTATCACGTGGTTGATGATAATAATAGAGTAGCCATCCAAAGCCCGTTGATCAAGGAATGATGCATTCCCATGTGTGAATCTGTGGTGTGGTTTAGAATTGTGGTAAATATTTGCATGGGAAAGGACAATAAGTATAATAGTTGAATGAGGTACAATGACATATAATGGACCTTGAAAAGGCTCCATATTGTTTTGGAATGAAATGAGTTGCAACAATGTTAAGTGTTAGGAAGTGCAAGAAAGGGAAGGTATACTTGTCCATAATTGGTCAAAGAATTTGGAGCAACAAGGAAATGTGAATAGAGTACAATGAAAACTAGTGTAATGAGAAAGGAAAGCTACAAAAGGATGATAGATGGCTGTAGCAAAAATTGGAGAATAATTTACATAAGGAAACATTGATAAAAAATGGAAATTCTCACTTTAAACTATTCTTTTTTATAGCATAAGAATGACATGATTGAAAAGTAGCAAGTATAAATGTTATACATGTTTATATGGATTGAATTACTACTTTGTGGGAAAATCACAGCTAAATATTCCTTGTGTGCTTGGTATAGAGGCCATGAATTGGATCAGTTATGATGTGGAAGAGGAACTCTATGCTATGATGAGAATTTGGAAAGGGAGGATTCCTTAACTATTCTTTTGTCATTATATTAATATTATCTGAGTTTTTTATACATAAATTTATGGCATAGAAACGATGGAGATGCAAGAGTTAGATAGTTGGAATATATATGCACTAGTAGGCATATTAAGAGAAAATGCATTGTGCATACATATGATATTGTTGGCGTAATTTTAGTCGACCCAAGTTCAGATTCCTTGTTCTCCAACAAATCCCAAGATATCATCCCGACAGAGCAGGAATCCATCGACAACACCTATGAGGTAGATGAAGTCTCACCCGAGATATCTATTGGGAACTACCAGAACCAATTTTTTGCAGTTGTGTCAGGGATTTATTCCTCACATCATGACCAATTCACTCGACCGAAACCTAAATTAAACCTTTGTTCTTATCTATTCATTCATAATAACTATATATTGATCCATCGAAATAATTAACGACATTAATCATGGATAATTAACACATATTCAAGGTGCAACACAAATATCTGTTCATTCACCATTTAAATATGTGCAACACATTCCAATAAGCTCATCTATATCAATTATGCATTCGACACAAAACACACATTAAACACATAGAGACTAGAGGTCACATGGAAACCCATTCGGGAAAAACTACCAAGGTTCTCTTCATCTAGAATGTGAAATATGTTATAACTTTTAGTCTAAACACTCAGCTTGCACACACTTCTTTAGATATTCTTTACAATTTGGACATATTTACCTCATCTCATGCTCTTTGGTTTTGTTCTATGTATTTCTTCTCTTCTTCTCTAAATCGTTTATCCACACACATCCTAGATTAAGCATATTCCTTTGTTCGACTAGCTATCCTTTATCAACCTGCACACAGCTTGGGTTCATGCTTTTATAAGATTTTACAAATATTGATCCAACCATCAATTGACTCACAAATTTTAGTTGACATGTTATCTTTCTATTTCACTACATTCACTTACATATAAAAATAGGCACCATCGACCTAAAATACAATAAATATTTATTACTAAAATCAAGCTTTTAGTCTAACTAACTCTTTCCAAAATTAGTGAAACTCTTATTTTCGACTTATTTATTCTTCTTCTATTATAATTCCTTCTATCATGGCTGCTCTCATCGCAGCTCCTTTCGGCGCAGCTTTTGTTTATCTTGCGACCAAAATCTCTATTTTGCAGAACAAAATTTTGACAGAATTCTATCTAACTTTTTATAGGGCTAACATGCCCCCAACACTCACCTATGGCTCATCCCAAGCCACATTAGTCTGAAATTTTTGTGATTACGACCTTGATTTGAAAATCTTAGAATATTTTCACTACTTATTCAGTCTCCTGTCGCACTTCTACTTTTTTCCTTCTTTAATTTTTCCACAAGTTCAGAACTGAAGTGGTTCAAAGTTCAAAGTCCTTCTGACCCAAAGACTTGTTGCACTTTTTCATATACAGGTTGAATGATACTTGTAACTTTCTCTTCCTCTGCTTGTAAATCCGTGACCATGTCAGTTCTCTTTTACTGTTGTGTTGGCAGTTTTGTGACCTACTGTTGTAGCTTCTTCATGTTAACAACCTTGGCCATTTTCTCTACTATCAACAAATTCTTTACTTCATTTCTTAGATGGATAACCTATACCTCAACAATACTCAACTATTATGTTACTTGTTCTAGTTGTTCAGCTTCAATCAAAGCTTTTCATGAATGATAATTTTGCTCGACCTCTTTGGCACAAAGTGCCTCTGCTTCTTCTATATTCGTTGTAGCCTCAATTGTTGCTTTTATTCTTTCTTCCAGTACCTCTGTAGGTGTACTGGGTTTCACTTGTAATTCCAACTCTGCGACCCTCTTGCGGAGGTTATCTGCAACTTCGCCAAGTCGACATACTTTTTCTTCTGAAAACGTCTTAGGTGTTATGCCTTCATCGAGCTGGTGCCTATTCTCCTTCCAGGTCCTATAGTTTTGATATTTTTCTTGTACCATTTTCTTCATTTATTAATAGATTTGTGTGAAGAATTTACTTGATTAACCAACAAATGTTCTCTATTCCTCATTTATGTGACGAAAACATTCTTAATGACATGTACTTCATACATCGATAACGAAGAAAATCCATAGTGACATGGCCCAGATATTTGACCATGGTATTCATATTTGGCATTCCTTAGTCAATTTCTTGACCCACTACTAGAACCATTATTGGTGGACCTTGCATCGATGCATCGCTAGGCCACTCTTCAGATGAGCCAACTAGGTCCTGCGACTCAAGCAATTGTGTTGTGTAGTCGACTGCCACTCTGACTTCTTTTACTACATTGCACAGTGTCTGCAGTAAATCAATGATGCTTCTTATTAATTCTGTCTGTCACTCATCTATATTTTTGTATCTTGCATTAGATAATTCTACCATTGCATCTTTCAGAATTGTATAATCATGATTGGTAAGGCCAACAACTCAAGATGATTTGTCGGCCTTTCTCTTCTTGTGACACTGCACATATTTTTCTGAATGCTTTCTCTTATCCCCCACTGCTGGGTCTGTTGGGTTCATACTTGAGTCATTTTGAGTATTAATGGGATAAGTTTGTGGATTTTCTCCTAGTGGTGGATCTTCTCCCTGTCATGCATTCTTCTTTTTCGATGGATCATGTTGTCACAACTCTTCTTCTGTATATAGTTGATCATCTACAATAAGAACTCACCATTATTTATGTTAATATTGAACAATGACATAAATTTTAGCAGCAAATAGCTAAAACCGTGCCACTAGAAGTTTCTTTTGTGGATCCTATAGAGGCTCCAAAAAGATATGATGGGCCCTAGTAAAAAATCTGATAATGTTCTGAAACTGCTTAACGGTCACCTTGGTGAGCCTGAATTGATTCCTAACAAAATGTCGAAGGGCCTCACCTTGTAAAAAGAATTCTACGCTATTTTCTTTCTACTACTCAGGTAGCTCCTTGCCGAACCAGAGATTATGGTATTAAGGTCCCCGGCATAGGACACACACATATACCCCTTAGTAGTTTGCTGGTTCTTCCCACACGACAAAAGAAATTAAAATTAATAGCTGACAATAATGAAATCAGATACCTTTTTCCTATACCTCTTCTGCATCTGCTAACAATTCATTTAGTTGATAATGCGACCAGTTGAGCTAGAATCTAGCTACACACAACTCTGTTGCAACAATTGTCCCTGCGGTGCACTAGTTCGATTGCATCTTCCGTAACAACTTTCTATATAGAACCATAGTTGTGAACCAAACAGCAATATAATTGATGGAGGTGATAGAAAATCCTCTTATGTCTCTTGTCAGGTCATATTTCTCTTTCAACTTATTCACCAATGTAGTTTCTTGTTCTTTTCCATCGAAAAATGGCACTGGGTTGACGCCTGGAAGGGGCATCCCTGTGATTGCTGCTGTCAAATCAAGATCCATTGAAATATTTTGATCGAGCCAAAGAAATCCACCATGGAATTATATGAGAAATTTCTTAACACAGGAATTCACTTTTGCTGTGCAGCCAAAACACGACATGTGCATTAGCGACAATAATCCAACTTTTTCCCATCCTCTTGCTCATTCCATTGGAACTACGTGGATGGGGCCATCCTCTGTCTCTCGTACAATAGTCATGTATCTATTCATTTCTAATTTTAGAAACTTGCACAAGTCATGGTCGACAAAGCCCATATTTTTCAAGTTTGGAATTATGTTTTCCATTACCCAAACTTCTTTTAGCATAGTTGGTTCTACTAATGGATACTTTTCATTTTTTCTAAGTATGATATTAGGTGCATTTGCTGGCCTCGATGGGACATAGTATGGAAGTAAGCACAGAAACCATGCTTCTTCATTAGCTGGTGGTGGTTTTGTTTCCATCTTGCAGGTACCATATCACTTCCTTTTTGACATTCTAGGTGGGTCTAGTCGTAAAATAACTAGTGGAATTACCAGTGACTATGCAACTTATTCTGTGACTATAGGTGACGGTGGAACAAATCCTGCAGTGTCTTCCATAATGGGCATAGGTGAAGGGGTCTCGACTCTTGATTCAGGAATGATGCTCGTACTAGAAATGGAAATGACCATACTCTGTGAAAAATCGCCTAGACTCTTACAGTTGCAAATAAATATCTCATCGTATTCGGTCAGATGCAATAGAAATGAATGAAACTTCAACGCAAAGAGGATCTATGTTTACCCCTTCAATCAGCCTTTCCTTCACACGATTAGGAAATAAATGGAAAGGTGGCAACGATTTCTATCACATGGAGCAATCTTTCTAATCAATACAAGGAAACCGCCAATAAAACCATCACTTCACCTATCAATTCAATGGTAGTTATTGTGCATTAATGACAGAAGTGACCAAAAATCACACTGCTAAAATCTCCAATGTCCTCAAATTAACTACTATCCTATTGTCACTTGTGACCAAAATTCCTTGTGTGAGGGAAATTCTTTTCCTGCAACAGGCCTAAATCCCATAGCACATTTATTTCTTTGTGGAAGATGGACAGTCTGTGATACTTTTCTTCATCTGTGACCCTTTTCTTTCTCTTTTGACACACAAAGAATTTGTGATAGACAAAAATTATGTGACCAAAACTTGTAAACTTGAAACAAAAAAACACTCATACTTTTGTAGAGATAACACTCATAAACAACACTCATAAATCTATGATTTTTTGTCTTTGTATTTTCTCTTTTTCTTTTTCTTTTTCTTTTTGAACTGTTTTTGAACTTTCAGTCGACAAAATTGCAGCTATCCTAGTAAGGCCTTAGGTGACTTCCATCCACTAATACCTTGAAGGGTGTTACATCCAACTTCTTCAATTACACTTCTCCTCCTTTAGTTATTTGGATAACAATGTGTGGTCCCAACCAATGTGTCCTAAGCTTGCCAGGATGCTTAATAAACTTACTGTTGTAGAGGAGAATAAGATCTCCAATGTGAAATTACTTATTCTTAATATGTCAGTCATTTCAAGCTTTCTGTCGCACATTCTCGACATTCTGATGATAGCCTGCGAAAAACCTATCTTCTTTCAATTGTACAAGCTGCACCATTCTTTCTCTAACAACACCAACATTAGTCATTTAAGTAATCGCAGCTATCCTCGGGTTGGGTACAATATATTCCATCGTCATGACAACCTCTTGTCCATAAACCAGTCAAAATGGAATTTGTCTTGTCAACTTCTTATAGGTCGTGCGGTATTCCCATAGTACAGCAGATACCTTATGGTCCCAATCATCTCTTTGAACATTGCATATATTTGTCAACGTGTTCTCTAGGGTCTTGTTGAATTCCTTGACAACACCATTCAATTATGGGTGATATGGTGTCATCTTCCTATGATGGATTTGAAATTCTTCAATTAATTTGTCGATCAAATGATTGAAAAATGTGTTCCCTGATCACTTATGAAAATCTTTGGGCATCCAAATCTAGTTACAACATTATCAAACAAAATTTTTGCAGCAGTCGCATTAGTACAATCCTTTATTGGCGCTGCTTCATCCCATCTAGTCAAGTAGTCCATTGCATTAATAATGTATCATGCACTTTTTCTATTTCCTAGTGGATTAATAGGTACAACAAAATCAACAGTGCATTTTTCAAACACTTGTAAAGTTATATGAGGTACTAACGATATTTCATCTCATTACGATGGCTTTCTAGTTCTCTAGCAGATATCACAACCGCGACAATAATCTCAGGCATCCGCATGCAAAGTCAGACACCACAATCTTACTTGTGATATCTTTTGCACTATATCTTTTCCTGCATAATGTCCTCCCGTTACACCATCATGCGCTTCATTCAATATCATTATTAATTCATTCTCCAAGATGTAGTGATGAATAATTTCATCTAGTCCCATTTTGCATAACTGTGTGGCTATCAACTAGAAATCTACAACTCTCATAACTAACTGTTTCTTTTGTGTTGTAGTGAATCTGGATGGTGCATATCCCATACTCAATAATTGTATAATATCTCTATAATGGTCATCAAACATCTTAGACGCAAATAATTACCAGGTTCTTCTCCAGTTTGTAGTCGCAACAAATGGGTGGGTCCTAAATTCAATCGACTAGTTTTAACAATGATCTCAAAATCAAATTCTTGGAAGAGGAGAAGCCATTGACATATACCCCCCCAAAAAATTAGCTTACTGACTAGGTATTTCAACGTAGAGCGACCCATGTACATTTTGAAGTGTCCATCCAACAAATAGTGCCAAACCTTTTGAAGCGTATAGAACATAGCTAAGCCTTCTCTTTCGGTCATGGTGTAATTCCTCTTTATTGTTGATAATTTTATGCTAGCAAAGGAAATAGGATGATCAATAGAACCTTGAAATGTACATGAAGCTCCTTCTTCTAGTCTAGAAAAACTAGGATGGGTGTTGTAACCATCTTGTTCTTTAGGAGATCTAGGCTCTCTTGGAATTGTTTAGTCCATTGAAACTTGACATATTTATTTAATAATTTTTCCATAGGAGAATTCACCTTTGCATAACCTCTGATAAAATTTCGATAATACCCTGTATTTCCAAAGTCGTTCTCAACTGCTTTATTGTCATGGGTGGTGGTAAGTAGACGACGATCACAATTTTAGCAAGATCGACAAAGATTCCATCACGACAAACCACATGACCCAACATAATTCTGAAAGTGGTGCAAAAAATACACTTCTTGAGGTTCAAGGAAATCTGATAATGTCGACATCGTTCTTTTATGAGCCCAAATACCATCTAGTCATCAAAAGAGACTTCAAGAAACTTATGAATAAAATATTTGAAAGCAATGAGGAATATCCTAAAAAAGATAGCAGGTGCATTCTTGAGTCCAAATGGTATCAATTTATATTGGAAACATCCCCATTCCATTGCTAATGTGGCCTTGTGTCGATCTCCCTTCATAATTCCGATTTGATGGTAACCATAGATTCCATCAGTAAAAGAATAGACTTCTTGACCCTCGACACTCTCTAATAATTCATCTGTAAATGGTGTCAAAAATGGGTCGTGCAAGCATGAATCATCCAGTTTCCTTAAGTCAACAAATATGCACACTTCACCACCTTCTTATCTTGAATTACCATCAAACTGATCCACTCAGATTCTTTAAAATTTTCTACGATACTCACATCCAACATTCAATCTAACTCTGTCTTGACCTTTTTTTGCACCACGAACTGAGTTGATACGATCATTGCTTAACAGTTTTTTGTGTCTTGCTTCAATGATATTTTCATTTCTCCAAGATCTCTGATAATGTATTTCAATTTAGAAAACTTCATGGGAAATATATATTGAAATTCATGTAGCAAGTCTGTGATCTTTCCAACAGTTTCAGTGTCCCAGTAATCTCCAATATTGGCAAACTCTGGATTTTTTGTAGACCCAATATTTACTTTCTTGATTTTTAACGGATTCATAAATTTGTCGCTTGAAACACTTGATCCTTCCACTGCGTGAGTTCCTTTAGGATCAGGAAGGTTTATGTCATGGGGATCATCCTCATTTGGTTCACCTATTACATTTATAACTCAATCTAGTGCTAGACTGTTGCACTGCTCTTATTAAGATTGGTCATTATCACAATAATATTTTCGAATATATTACTCTTAATTATTTGTAGCCTAAGAATCAATCGATGGATAATCATTATCAAATTCAAACATCTGGATAAAGATGGTAACTCATCTTCCCATTCTATTATCCCTCACCGTAACTCGACTGATGTATACTAGTTTCGTGGTATCATGTCCAATGTGTGTACAAGCTGATGGACCCATTCCTATCGTGGTCATGCCTCCCAGGTCACATGACAATTCTCAATGTGCTTGACATGACTAGTCAGTCATGTGTATTTATTTCTAGTGTACATCACCTTCTCTCCAAATCTAAATTCCATTAATATATCGAATTGGGGCCATTCTGAGATAAATTGTTTATGTGCGACCCACCATATGGTAGGTGTGGATTTCAATGCGAAGTCCAAAGTTGACAGTCGTTGAGGTTCTGTTACTTTTCTTTGAATTATTTCAGAAAAAAGTCTAGGTTAAACAAGCCCCCATAGGTAGGTAGATCACATACCTCGATACCTACCCATCACACAGACTGTGTAATTCTTGTGCTTCTTCTCATGGACACTTCATGGAATTAGTTCTACTAATTTTCCAAATCTTCTCCAGAATCCAATGTGTAGGGAATAACACGTTTCCAACAGATTTTTCTGTCGGATGTTGTATTCACATAATCATCCATTGCAAAAGTAATGTTATAGATGTGGTCCATATATCCACCCTATCCTTCACTATTCACCTACTCGACATACCTCTGGGATTTTAGAGGATCAAGCGATGAGATCACCTTAGTTATTCATCTTCAAATGTTAGTATCATTTTCTTGAAATTAATGATAGTTTCACATGAAAATATGAACCCAAAATACGACGGCTTATATGTTCGATTTTCGACATCAAGCTATCGATAATCCAACAAAACTACCTTTTATAAACGTCGATTGATTTTTGCTGGATCTCCTCATGGGAGGGGCCTTTAGATATCTGACGACTATTGGGAATTAAAAAAAAATACTAGTTATGTCTAGTTCATCACTAATTCTATGTAGATATCACGACTACTAGACATAACTAGTATAATTAGATGACCACAATGAGCGACTATATAATCATTTGTTAAACTTGTATTAGCATGGAATTAAATAGTATAAACAACATCAAGTAGTAATCTATTGTATGGAATATAAAAGTACATCTGTTTTTGTTTATTATTAGTATATGACTTGAAGTGTTTGACAAAATATGTGTACGCACATACTTCATATTTCTAACAACATTGACTTGTTTCAACATCGTAATCTAGGGATTCATTTATTGAGCTCCATCTCACCTAATATCTCTAATCTAGGCATTATGGCCGAGTTTTCAGTGAAATTATAACCACCTTTCAAACTAATCCTGCATTTTCAACTTCTAGAAATTGAAGCCTTATTCTTCCACCATCATAGAAACCATCTTTTTGTTGTTCTTATCAACAATGAAACACATATCATTGGTGGAATTTATATGTAAGTGTGTGTTATGTTTCATCATACTACTTATTGAAAGCATATTCTTAATGTTTTAAAAACAACATACACATCTAAAATCACACTTATGACTCAATTATTTAGAATCAAACAATGTCCCAATTTTAATAATAACAACAATGTCTAAACCTTGAAATAAACAACTTTATGTTCTATACCTGGAAAACCAGAAAAACAACTATTCTAGACTATCACTCCAACAAAACTAAGTCTTCAATTTCTAAATACAAATGCATACTCCCCTTTCAAAATCGTCTACTTCAGAATTAATACAGGGGTAGTACAAGATAAACAATCATAAAATTTGCAGCTTTATATGATGGTTGCATTCTTAATATCACATTTATTCAATGTCATACCCCATGCTTCCTTTCTCAACTATAATACAAGTTCAATTGATGAATTTTCCCTACCCTCCAATTTAGGTCAAGTTGTTTCTTTAAATGTTGACTCCTATAGTATATCAATTCACGGTTAGACTAATCATAATAAGTTTATAAAACTTAGAAGTAAAGTTCCTTATAGTCTAATAATTTAATTGTTGCTTCCATCCCAATTGGAATAACCATCCTGTGTTTACTAGTTTAATTGTTTCCTTCAACAATTAGAAGGGTAATAACTATAATTAAAAAAATTGTCTAGGAGCAGCCTCTACCTTCCCACTTTGTATCTCACATAATTTTACCTAACAACCCCATTGACCTATTTATAGAAATCAATGATGATTTGGTAATGGTGACAAATGAGTGAAGAGTAGTAAAGGAACATGTCACACTCTGCACACTAATTTTTAGGCTCAGGTGGAAAATTTTCCTTCAATTTTCTATGTTCATGTCTACCAGACAAAGAATGAGCAGTTCACATTGTCAACTAGTTATGTCTAGTTCATCACTAGTTCTATGTAGATTTCACGACTAGTTATGTCTAGTTCATCACTAGTTATGTAGATATCACGATCACGATCACTAGTTATGTTGAGTTCATCACTAGTTCTATGTATATATCAAAACTATTAGACATAACTAGTATAACTAGTTGATCCCAATGAGTGACTATATAATCATTTGTTGGAATTGTACTAGCATGGAATTAAATAGTATAAACAACATCAGGTAGTAATATATTGTATGGGATATAAAATAAACTTATGACATTTGTGCTTATTGAAGGGTGTCTAGTTAAAAACTAGAAATAAGTAATAGGTGTGAAATTTGCTAGTAAAACCCAATTACATTCCACTAATTAATACAAATTTTTAATTTCATTGCCTAGACATAGATAATTAGAAAATTATCCACGGTTTTAAAAAATATAACACAACACTAATGCCATTTATATTAATCATTATTCCATATTTAAAAAATTTAATTATACTATTATCTAGTTGGAATGCATGGCAATGTTCAAGTGTCGATGACACTGTAGTTGGGACCCAATCAAATTCATGACAATGTTACTCCTTGATCTTCAAAAACTCTGGTAGTATAGTTTTTTTTATCAGTAAGAAGAGTTCATTCTATTACTTAACTTGGAAAAAGAAAACAATTACATTTTCAAGTCTGACTCCAAAAAATGGAGTCAGGCTGTAGTCATGAGACCAAAAAAGAGTACGTTGTAGTAAGGTCCAAACATATTATCTAGACATAGTGTTACCTTCCCATAGCCATTATGCATTGGCAGCTTATGAAGCATATAAACATAAATGGGAGAATTGGTCCTGCAATGAACCATTGTAGAGTTGGATAGATCAACTAGCCTTTCTTGGTGGACTCATCCTCATCCTCATTAGATCTGCGGGTTCCTTCTCCCTTTGAATCATGGTTGGCTCCCTCAAGATGCTGGAAGGGAGGATCTGAGAGATGAATGATGTCTGTCATGTGAGCACGATTACAGTCAGCATATTCCTTGAATATGCAAACAATGAGTTTCACCATGTCACCAAAGCTTTCTCTCCCCCTCATAGCTCCAGAGAGTATAAAATTTAGTCGCTAGTAATTTGAGATCACTACATCTGTCATGAGTTGAAGCCTAAATTCCCTGAAGACTTCATTTCCCATTGCATCAATGGAGTCGCGAATATGAGCTGAGGTCTCTTTGCAAAAGAGGGCTTCCCAATAAATGTTTCTGTATTCCTTCTTGTTACCACCTAAGTTTTACTTAGTGGTTTTTTATCAAGTGATCCTGGTGAACCAGACAAAGATGATTTGTTTGGACTTCAGAAGACCTTCAGAATTGCTTCTGGGAAGTGCTTGTTGTACTATATCAGATGTTCATACCCCGTAGGGGAGTTGTAATAACATGTTCTAGCATGATGGTGTATGTAAAAGACTCGGTCTCTTGGACTTTATTTTTCAATCCGATCATCCCATAGTGTTTTTTCCCTTGGTTATTATTGGTTGTTGAATAAACGACTAATCATTTCTAAGTTTTTCACTCAATACCTCCAAAGTTGGGGTGGTCAGTTTGGCATTTAGGCCTAATGAGGTTATTAGAGTCTATGTGTCAATGTATAAACATGATAGGCATTATGGTCAAGTCATATGAACATGTCTAAGTCCCCCTAGGTTTTAATTTTTTAAAATTTTAAATTTTCCACAAAACTTAGGCTATTTTCTAATAGTCTAATTGGAAAAATTGGTCTTGTAATAAAAGTGGGCTCAGAAATCAGTTTCAATCATGGGGGTTCTCATTTTCTAACTCAGAGGACCTAGTAAACCCATAAACCCACTTTTCCTAAGTTTTGAGTGATTTGTCCATCACTCAGGTCAAAAATCCCAAAAAATCAAATATTAATTAAATAATGGAGCAAATCCAAATTCCTAAATCAGTGGATTTTGCTCTGATTTGATTGAAATCAGTCTCATCATCTTTGAATTGACTAGATCTGACCTTTCCTTAATAGAAGGAGTTGATCTGGGATGAAGAAGGAGTGCACCATAGCATGCAATCTTGGGATTTGCGCCCTCTCTCTCTCCGCCACACATGTGGGCTCATATGTATGTGATTTGGTTGATGTTTCAGTTAACCGGTTGAAGTGTCAGTTTGATCAACACTCCAATTGCCAGTTACACTCACTTATACTCAGATCAAGCTCGACTTGACTCCTCATGCAGCTGCAGTCTCTCTCTCCTTGGGAATTGCACCCCCTCTGGGCTAGGTTTCCAGTTTTTGTTATAAATAAAGCACCGTTTTCCTCTTCCAAGCTAGTTAGAGTCGGATTGAAGAGATGTTGCTATTGTAATATTGCTATTTTTCATTTGAAATAAAGAAAATATTTGGAGGCAAGATGGTGTCATGTTATTATGTGTGGATGAGCATTGCCATGTTTCACTGAGGTAACCTGTATCGGTGTTCATAACTTGCTTATTTTGATATTGTGGATCCAGTGCTAAAAGATTGATAATAAGTTTATTATGATCTTGATAGGAAAGTAATATGTTAATAAGTTTATTGGCTATCTTTTTTTCTTTTATGCATGTCTAGAGATCTAGATTTAACATGTTTTATAAGTTTATATACATGCTATTCTAATATCTCTGTTTATGTATTAACCAGATCTCACAAGCATCTTGGAAAGCCTTTGGATTAGTTGCAGGTTCCTAGCTTGGAGAGGGTGCTGATTTATTTTTCTTCCTCACTTTCTCCAAAACTTTCTCAAAGGCATAGTCACTTGACATTCCACCAGAAAGCTCCACGGTTGATCTTCAAGGCTACAAGCTTGCCTTCTTCTCTTTCTCCTCTCAAATATTAAAATTTTACCTGGTTACTTTGTTCACAAATTTGATATTGTTTAGATATATTATCTTAAATTAAATTTAACATATATCTATCTTCTCAAATCCCATAATCTAGATCTTGTTCTTAAAGGGTTTCATAAGCATTCTAGATCTAGCTTTAGGGAAATCGTCCTTTTTGCATGGCATTATAAAGAGAATGTGTAGCTTGCATGCATTAGATTTATGTTTTATGTTATAAAATATAAATCCAAAAATCAGTGCACATCATATTGGCTGCATAAAAGGAAATCCAAGATCCCAAGGAAAGCTTGCTTTCCTTGGTTCCCTTTTTACCGTTTTTAACTTAGCTTTTTTTGGTTAAAAGTAAGCTGACCCAAAGGTAATTTCAGAGTGCTTTTGGGAATATTTTAGTCTAATAATATTTCTGGTTTTTATCAGGTCTAATAGAAAAGAGGAGGATATTCTGTTCGAAAGTGACTTTTGGGCCATCCGAATCCCCCCAGGGGTCTCCCTTTTTGACTGAAATCTTTAATTTTTGCACTTTGTAAGCTCTTGGTTTATTTATCTATAAGAATAAAATCAATTTTATGATATTGTAACCACTGGTAATAAAAAATAATTCCGAATAGGATTTTTCGAGCCCATTCCCCATCCCCTCTGGGGGGATTCGTGTCCTTTTTTTTCCTTTTTTTGCATTTTCTTATTTTTTCGCTCTAGATTAGTTTCATTTATGCAAAATAGTATAATTTGATTAATTTTATCATATATTCCATATTATAAGGTCAAAGTAACTTTAATACTTACCCCACGATTTCTCGATTGACCCGAAAGGGGAAAGAGATGCGCGATAGGACTAATTAGAGAACCCATGGTTTGTTTCATTTTTGCTGATTCAATATTCACTATTAATTTCTACAAGTAGTCATTTAAAATCAACCCCCTCCTTTATTCCTTGATTGAGGTCCACTTAGACCAAAAGAGGTTCCTGGAGGGTTTTTCTTTCTAACAAAAACACATCCTTTAAAAATTACTAAAAGTTACAAAGACTCTGGTGTGTATGCTTTGCATTTTGGCTACGGTTCATCCGACCAATCAAGCTACATAAAAAAAACATGAGTGACTAGATTAATTAGGTTTCACTTTCCCCAATTAACCACCATTAGGCAAAAATCCAATGCCTCGAACAAATTGTAAGTGGTGGCAAAATACCCAAAGGAAGTGGGAAATCCTGGACAGTGACCTCAGGGTGCCAATCTCTGTTACACCCTAGCAGGTGTATTATGAACACAATCTCATACACTCCATTCAGCCCACACATTCCTTGCGGGTAGCCATGACGGTTTTATTTTTGGACATGCTCCAAGTACCCATCGAGTATATCTGGAGTCCCCCTTTGCCTAATTTAATCCACTCATTTTTCACATTAACTTAAAACATACCAAGAGGAACTTGTAAAACATTCACTCCAAGCTCATGCAAGCACATTTAATCATTTTGTGACTCCATTTTTATTCACTGGTTATTTGCTTATTTCTTTCGATATATATATTGTGTGTTGACATTGTGCTTACTTGTGTTTATTTTTCATCTTGTCATCTGTGGTGCTCAATCGTTAATTTCAAAGTGCAAAGCAACTTATTCAATTTAATACCATCATACTAAAGTAGTTAGCATTAGTAACTTAATAGGGTCTACCCCCCTTGGCTTCGTTAGAAGTTGAGCCTAAACGAAGGAGTCAAGAACAAGGTGATAGCCTTGACTCTAGAATTTCCCCCAAGGACACATCGAGTGGCTTAAAGATTTCTACCACATCCCCCCCAGGTGTGTGAAAGGTGGCAATACTTCCCAGGAGAATCCATGGCCAAATTATTTGAGGAAGACAACCTCTAGGTGTTGGAGTGTAAAGTAGTGGGGTGTCAGAGCCAATCTATCATAGAAGTGGTGCCCAAACAGACCGTGCCGACCAATATTTGTAGACAGTGAGAACCAAGGGACATGACTTTGGGATTCTGCGAGAAGATGAAATCTCTATTCCTTGAGATCATCCTATTATATTGATTTTCCCACATATGGAACTCCTTATGGTACCTAGACCAGGTACCTCGTAGCATGGCGGGGAGGATGCGGTGGTCTGTTCAATACACGAGAAATGTGATTCACACAATGGTCGAGCAACTCCTTAATATTTTGGAAGTTCGAATATCAGCTTTCTTGTGAAAGGCATCCATCGAAGACATCAGGAAGGACAAGTATGACGATTTAAGCATGGGAGGATGTGGGTGAGGGGCTACCTCTTGCCTTGGAACATGCCCTGTCTCCCTCGCACCTCCCATCATCTCTTCCTTGGTCACCCACATCGGGTAACTCTAGTGGCACAATTGTTCACCAATGGAAAAACCAATTGAAATATTAAGTATGCCGCTAGTATTGATGCACGATCTGGACATATTGCAACCTGAAAGCTGAAACCCACTGCTAAGCCATTGGAAAATAAACTTGGAGTTATGAAATACGACTATATTATTAATGCCATGTTTCTTTGCCTACTTCATGATAGTGTGCACAACCAAAATATTTAGTAGGTTGTTGGTATAGTGACACATTTCCAACTAAGAAAAGATACTGTTGTAGTCTGTCGATAGTGGCATCAATATAAACATGAAGCTTTAGAATTTGGAATAAATGAATGCACAAAACAAGATACATATATTAGGGTTGATTCTTTTAACACAGGGAAATATGGAAGTAGGTAGTGCGTATGCTAGTTGTGGGAACATTAAGGAGTACATGTTTGATTGGAAGCACACATCCAACCACACATAGGGCATAACTTCAATGCCTTTCCAAGGACTTATAGACAATTCACATGCCTTATATGTCTAGGAACAAAGAGTGCTATCAAGGACTCAATCACTTTTTTTACTTTATACACATTCTTATCTTCATTAGTGAGCACCACAATACCAAATGGTTCTCAAGGTAGCAATGCCAATGCATTTAAGGATTTGGGTCTTTGGGATTAATTGGGGTATTAAGATGATATTTATTTCAATTTGAGATCAAAATTAAAATGGCCATTAATATGCTTGATTTACAATGTTTTCAAATGGTCATCCACTCGCATTTGTACCACCCTACGATTATGTTTTACATGGAACAACATCCTTAATTGCGTTGAAACTTAAAATGACATACATTACATACAACAAAGTGCACTAGTCAATCAATACAACTTTTGAGACTCCCCAAAGACTAATTATAGTTTCAATGCACATTTCAATGGGTAAACTAGAAAGGGAATATATGAAAATCATCCCAAATGAATAGTAGAATACACAAAAGGATAAAACATCACTGATTTTTTCATCACTTGATAAGTACCAATTTTAGCTCAAAGAGTAAGACTTAGTCCTACTAGGGAAAGTGCACGCTAAAATAAACTGAGGTAAAGTTGAGTTATTCTTAGATATATAGAATATCTCTAGTGAGAGATTAAGATCCCCATTTAATGAAGGGGATTACTTGATGTCGAATGGGACTTAGAAGTACAACTAGTGTAGGCACATGGTGGGAGTACAAAGGCAACTACGATCATTAATCCATGTAAAAGGAAAAAAATGTAAATAGATAACCAATAATTATTGGAAATAATAGGTATACAAAACCTATGTTGAACATAATGTATTGACGTAAAAAAACAAAAAAATGGATACTACTAAAGAAACTCTAGCATGAAGGGTTCATGAGATTTTTCCAAGATTTGTTGTCTTGGTCAACTTTATTGGCCATTCCAATAACATTTATGCTGATAGTGACAACCATTACTATTATCCTTTGGACTGTGGGTCTTACACAGATCTTCATAAAGACTAAGGGGTCTAGATGGTTGCCTCACCACCTAATTTTCCTTGCTAAGGGACAGAGCAAGGAGTGCTGCTAGTTGCAGATGTATCATTTTAGCATGTATACATAGATCTAATTGTGACAACTGATATGTTTTCTAAAGAAGGACTAGTACTCCAAGATGGCAAGTTGGCGATAGTAGAAATAAATGATAGGGGATTTATGCCTGAAGACGTCAAATATCTTTATTGAGAAGAAATATTTTGTTGCTTTGTTTAAAGTAGAGAGTCTAATATTTACATTTTGGGTTTGAAGCTCTTCGAGGTTTATAAATCAAGGGTAAAATCTTGAAAGGCTAAAAAAATAAGGTAAGGGTTTAAAAGCTAAACCAAGAAAGGTACTAGTTAACCCAATAAGGTTCCTGAGTCTTGATTGGAAGGTTAACCCTTCTAAAAGTTTCAAATACAACATGAAATGACCCTTGGTTTAAAATTTGCAAGAGGTCTCTTGGACTCCTCATGAGTCTCCATATTTAGATGCGATTGTTCCCATCAATAGTGATGGAAATAATAAAAAATATGCCTATTAGGTTTCCAACAAGAAGGGTGGATACAAATGAAAGTCTTCCACTTTGGGTAATTGTATGTATATTTGAAAGATTAAAAGAATCAAGTATTTCAACTATTCTAGCATCCTTTTCAAGGTAAAAATAAAATAAAATAACATAACCTTCATGCAACTACAAAAGAAGCAATAGTCGATCAACTCATTTCAAATCTCATGGAGTAGTTGATGACCCATAATTTGGAAAAATGAATCCTACATGGAACTGTTTAGTAGAATATCCATCTCTTAATAGGGGTACATACTAAAATCTGAAGTATGAGGATTAGAGTTTCAGTAATCAAATTTCTTCTTGAAATAAGGATGAACAAGCCGCCTAGCAACAAATCACAATAGCATATAAATAATGACAAGAAATATTTATGTATTTGATATATTTGTGAAGAAAACCATCTTATACAATAGATAACTATAGAAATAAACTAACAATAGATGATTGTATCAGTCCCCTATTCTTCGTAGCTTAGGCTGGCTACACAAAAGGTAAAATTCTATACAACTTTTTGTCATAAAACAACATAAGATTCAATTGGACATGTTGAGTTTTTTAACATGAAAGAACTAATATCTGCATTATTTTCACCATATCTCCTTTTTTTTTTTAAACTTTATGGGCTCTATATTCAACTTAAATCCCATGGTTAAGGAATATATTTTCCTTCAAAATCATCTGGGAGACTTGCATTTAACCTCTACCATTGAGCTACAGTACCTAGGGCAAACTGCTTTGGCCGAGTTAATGATGAAATATCACAAGATTCTTGCCTCCATTTAGATACATTACCTAGGATGAGTTAACAATGGGATATCACAAGATTCCTGCCTCCTTTGTTGAGATACACTATGGAGGACGAACTACATAGGATGAGTTAACAATGTGATATCACAATGACCCAACAATACACTATCAAGGGAAATCTATATAGGTTGAGTTAACAAGGAATATGATAGGACAATGTACAATCATGTACGTTAACATGGAAACATGTGCTTTGGAAATTGAATCCTAATTCTTATAACAAATCTCACCACTAGACATTAAAAAGATATATTTTAAAATTAACAATTATAGATAATACCATCACCAGTATGAATTGTCCTAATATCCTTAGCATTTTCAATGAAATATTCCAAAGACAATTATTATAGAAAAATATGGACAACTAGTACAATATCTAATACCTGTAGAGCAAGGGATGCTAGTTTCAAAAGTTGTACATCATCACATTGATCATTAAGTTTTGTAAGTTGTATAGTGACCCAGTCAAATAGGTCTTTATGACCATTTGTGCCAAGCTTGACACCCCCCAAGGATGAAGCTATATATGGGACCTGCTACACACCATGTCAATATATATTATATATGTTCACTTGAATATACTCATGTCCATAAGACAACATGTTACTTTAAATATCACACCATTTTATCAATTTGTATCGATGATTCTTATGCTTATAGCTTAGGTAGTATGACTTTTGTATATCTTGCACCAAATACAAGTAATCATTGGAAATAAGAATAATAACAAGAATTGGAAAAGATAAAAAATTAGCATCCCATTTTCAAGAAGTGGCGACATCTTGAACTTACCCTTACTTGCGCTTTTGTTAAACCTAGAGATTTATAGTTGGAATCCTCTCCAAATTATCTATTTCGATGGAAAGACCTCATGCAGGGTCCCTCATAACTACATCATATTACAAATATTATTAGTAGCATGAAAAATGATGATAATAGATAGAACATGTATTCCAAAATTGTAAAGACTACATTATTTTTCTAACAAACTCATGAATTAAAAAACATCACCAATTCATTTATTTCCTTATCTTCAAAGAAAAAAATAGATGAAATCTAACAGGTGTAATAAATTTTGTTCATCCTAGTTCCATTATAAATAAGAAATGCAAAGATTACATTCTAGCTTTGTACATGTTGCAACAAGTATAGCAAGGTATTCACTCAATGAGTTATCTAGAAATGTACCGTAACTAGACCTAAAACCCTTCCAAACCCTAGACTAACGCAAATTTACATTTGGCATAAATTGGGCAAGGACCCATGCCTCATTTGAACTTACTAATAACTTTAATACATGTGATTTAGACTATTAGCACCCTAAACTCTCTTGTTATTGGTTTGTATATTCTCTCTAGCACACTTATGGATTCTCCCTATAGTACTACACCCATAAATCATATCCAATACACTTCTTAGGTTGTAATGTTGTGCTACCCTAACATTGTTTTTCTCCTATTTATTATAGGAATTAGGGTTTGTTAGTTGGTTCAATTTCATCCTTGCAGTCTCTTACGAACCTCAACTTAAGGTCAAATATATTGAATAGATCCTTGTAACTACCTCTTATGTGCAATATCTCCTTGTAACTACCTCTTATTTGACTTTCTGAAGAGATGGAAGGTCAAATAAGGTCAAATATATGCAATAGCTCCTTGTAAGGTCAATTCTTGAGGGATAATTCCACAAATCCATCCACATGGATATAAATTGTATTGATTTCTCAATCATACCCTCTTAACTAAACAATATCTAAATATAGTATATAGAGTAAAATAAAGGATAAAGTTTAGGTGGGATTTACATTTTCTAAGATTTTAGCATACACGATTTTTTAGATTATAGAATGACCATGGGGTACTAAATTTTATCAATGTCAAAGAAAATATAAATTACAAGCACATATATTACACCACCTACAACAAATTCTAAGAATGACCAAGCACAAATCATGATAGAGATCCGAAAAACCAATGCCCCCTCAACTCAAGTGTCCTAAGTACTCATCCTCATTAGAGGAAATTTCAATTTAAAATGGGCCTTCCAAAAATAATACAAATTCCATGTCATCATGTATTATCCAATCAAAATGCTTTAAAATTAAAAAAGGGAGCACCTCTTAAACAATTTTTTAATATAAATTTGGGGATAGGTATCATAAAAAAAAACTACTTTTTTGTTCGTATTTTCGACATATCTCCCTATGTTTTAACTCAAATTTCGATCAGGAGAGCTTGTTGGATGTAGAATTAAATTCCACATCCAACGAGTAACCACTCGACATACTTTTGACGGGTCCCGCTACCCATAAAACAAGAAATACCTGAAAAAATGTGATGATGATGTCATCATCACATTTTTTTAGGTATTTCTTTTTTTCTGGGTAGAGGGTCTCATCAAAATTATGCCGAGTAGATACTCGTTGGATGCGGAATTTAATTCCGCATCCAATGAGCTCTCCTGATCAAAATTCGAGTTAAAACAAAGGGAGATATGTGGAAAATATGAACAAAAAAGTAGTTTTTTCTTTTCTTCCTCCAAAATTAATAAATGTTATTTTATTATTTTACCTATTATTTTATTAATTTTCCTTAGGAGGCCCATTTTGAGTTGAAATTTCCTATAATTCCTAAATCATGTTAAGTGGTCCCATCTCTCGCATAGTCGAGTGCCCTCCCTTATGATTCCCAATGCTAGTCCTCCCAAGGTATATCCACTTCTCATGCAAACAAGACAATATACGATAACCACCTCATAATGTAGTGTGCTACTTTAGCTCCAAGTCCATGTGACCATCAAGTGAAGGACCAAGTGGCAAAATACAAAAACCAAAAAGGCCTTTGAACCACAAAACATTAAAATTCAAGGGTCAAACATGAAAAAGAAAGGAAGCCCTAATGTCAAATTCCTAATTATGTGGAACCAACTTAAATGTTTGATGGAATATAAATAAAGAAGCTTCAACTCGTTTTCACATCATCCAAGTTCATCATCATTATTGGACTTCTCCCAAAAGTATAAATTCGTGGTTGAGATATTATCTTATATCACAACATTCGATGACTAAGGATAGTTGGTGACTGGGTTATTTGTCTTGTTCTTTCTTCAACGTGCTAGCTCCCATCCTGCTAGGGCTTCATTTATATTTCACATATGCCTTCCCTTTTGGTTATCCACTGTTGCTAGGGCTACTACAACACCCCCGAGACATGCTAGGGATTTCTCATATACACTACAACCTTGTTAGGGCTATCTCATATCCATCCGAGCCATGTTAGGGCTAGTGTAAAATAGCAAGGGGTCATGAGGGGTAACAACAGAAGGTGACAAAAAACACGGTGGTGAGGAGAAGCAGTAGCAGAGATGCTACAACTCATGGTGGAGGGTAGTAACAGTACACATGGAATCTAAAGACCTTCTCTAAGGTGGAAACAAGTATATATAGGAAGGTACAGTCACAACATCTAGGAAAGTATAGTCAACAAGTATAGTCCAAGTCCACGTGGAAGCAGTGAAAGTATAGTCCGCGTGGCAGTAACAATAGCAACAGTAAAATTATATTAGGGCTTCTTTAATTTGGAATTTTTTTCATACATTCATCTCATATTTCTATGAACTATTTCTTTGCTCATTTACAAACTCAGTCATCTCATTTAGAGTATTGATTACTAATGCTTTGGGGATTTTGTCATGAAAATGTTTCCCTGTGAAATATCGTGTGTTCAATTGTGTGATGCTTGTTTTAATACTGTAATTATCTTACTGATGTTAATATATAAATTACTATCTCTATTACAGTTTGCAAAATTTGAAAATATCATACACATGTCAAATTTAAATACAACCTTCCTCTCACTTCTTGCTAAGATGGTGTTTATCCAAAGGGAATTCTAAAAAAGCACCATTCGATATTTTTCAAATGTGCTTCTTTGTATGCAACACCACCTTGCAACATGTGCATGGTGATGTATGTGGTTATTAACCCACCAATTCCTCTATGGTCACAAGTGTTTCCTAATTTTTATTGATGATTTTGAAGAGGAATTTGGTTCATCTCATTCTTTAGATATGATGATCAAGTGAGAGCATCCAACCCTATTCAATGCAAAATTAAATAACATCATGGATCAAGTGAATGCTAGTTTGTATTAGCAATGAGTTGGATATTTGTTGCACATAAATCATATGGTAGGACACCTTTCTTTTGTTGTTAGTTCATTTTGGTTTTTATTTCTTTCCTTTTATATAAATATAAAGAGAGAGCTATAAACCCTTTTTAGTGCAATGTTAATTTTCCTCTCATGCCTCAAGTGAATGCGAGTTTGTACCAATGAATAGTTGGCAAATTGTTGTATATAAATAATACTCAGTTACATATTTCTTTTGTTGTTTGTCTAGTCTCTCACATTATGCAAGGTTCACATAAGTAACTAGAAAGAAACAAAAGGGTTATTTCCTTTGTGATGTAATTATGAGGTGAGGAAATACAATATACCAATTTTGTATGACCCCCTAGAATAAGTCATCATATGAATGGGATGTGCCATCCTAACTGACACAAATCATACCCTAGTGTCATGGATGCAAATTTTGTACTTTATGGGAAGACACATATGTGTTGGTGAAGAAAGACTTCCTAGAGGATAAGGTTTTGATTTCTTAAATGTTACAATTTTTTTTTGGAAACATCCATGCATTGATAGAGAATTGATCAATCAAATCAATCTA
Organism: Pseudotsuga menziesii; assembly: GCA_001517045.1. NCBI lineage: Eukaryota > Viridiplantae > Streptophyta > Pinopsida > Pinales > Pinaceae > Pseudotsuga > Pseudotsuga menziesii. The sequence continues at coordinate 233,540 of LPNX010561964.1, read as the reverse complement.
AACTTTGGATGACCATAATATTATTCATCATATTAAGATTTTCTAGATTGTCAACCTCTTAGGTAGTAAAAATATGATGTAAAATATTATTCTATTGATATATTATTAATTGAATGTGCCAAATATCACTGTTAATCCATAATTAATATATCATCCTTACTCTTAATCAATATTAGCCATAAACCCTTATAAATCCACAAAAAACCCTACCCACTATAACCTTATTAATTGATAAACATTATATCCCTACTAAATCCTAGTCAAAGTTAACCCCAAATTCATATAAACCACATACCCTTAATCAACTACAAACATTATCTACAATAATATTACTAATCCTTGAACCTTAACCCCTATCCTAGAATGTATATCTCTTAAGAAACATATCATTAGTAGTTACGCTTGATGAAAATCAAGAAACTGATGTTTTCCTTCCCAATAAATGTCACTTAATGGGTGTACCATTAACTTTCAATGTTAATGAACATCCTTTAAGAGATGTTTCTAATGTTTAATGTATATGAGAAATGTTGAATGTATGTCTATAAAGGGAAGTATCATTGATAATTGACTTCTAATAGAAGTCCATTAAGTGGTGTTCTCATGTCCAATCAACATCTCTTGATAGGTGTACAATTAACTTTTAACATCTAATGAATGTCCATTAAGCGAAATTTTTTAACATCCCGAATGAAAGAAAAACAAGAAATTGTATGTCTCTTATGAGACATATTATTAATTCTTCATGTCTAATAAAAATCCATTAAATGAAATTTTGGGGATGTTAAAATGTCAAATACACATCCCTTAAGCATTGTTTGTCACATGGACTACATATCATTTAAGTGATGTTACTAATGTTTGAATAATGTTGCTTAAGTGATGTGAAATTGATGTTGAAACATTGAAAAAGTGACACACTACCAACAATGTCCAAACGACGCTTAGCCATTTTCATTTCAACATTTACTTGACATAAAGAAGGTATCAATTTAACATCAAATTTGGGCCCACTTGTAGAAGTGTTAGGCCTTGCGTGGCCTTCTATTTGAGGGGAGGTGACTGATAAATACTTGGTTGTTCTAGGTGTCTTTTTTCTAGTGGTACAAGTGCTTCTGGTTCTTTCACGTTCTCTCATTTGATCACATAATCGTGCAATATGCTTATGCATATTAGTCCATATTCACTAATTTATCTCCCTCCTTTCAAAATCCTAAATTATTTTTCCAAATTTATGTAAGGGATATAATCAATTTGAATCATTCTTGTCAGCACAACCTAGGTGGAAATAGAGGGTTGTAGTTGATTGTAAATATCAATAGAAATGTCAATTTCCCCTTTACTAGGAACAACTATTAATCGAGGTAAGGGGTTTTGAAACATCGTCTTATAGGCCTCCTATGTATGTAGTCTTAGATTATACACCTATGGGAAGGGAAGACCATGATTGATGATTGTGCTCATATCTATGACAATTGAAAAATGAGGATTTGTGAAGAATATGAAGGCACATTTCACACAAAAATGGCATCCAACCAAAATTTATAGCACAATATATTAAACTCATAAATTTCAAGTGAAGTAATTGTGGGTACTGCTCGATTTTTGAGGCATTGCACCCTTTGTGGATTCTCAACCTCCTCGATGAAATCCTCAACCTCCTCTATGTACTCCTCAACTACTTCAAACTCCTATGTGAACTCCTAGACCTCCTTGACCTATTTTGTGAACTTCGTGGTGACCTCAGAAAACTCCTTAACTTCCCCAACCTGCTCTACAAACTCCTTGACCTCCTCGTCCTCCTTTGGAAACTACTTGACCTCCTCTATGTCCTCTGTGGTGACCTCTATGAACTTCATGGTGACCTATGCAAAATCCTTAACCTCCCAAACCTACTCTACGAACAACTTGACCTCCTAGGCCTCCTTTGTGAACTACTTGACCTCCTATGCGTCCTCTGTGGTGACCTCTACGACCTCCTAGATCCACCTCTTATGCAAACTCTGTGACCTCTATGAGCTCTCGTGAGAGGGAAGGAGTGTTGGAGCTTGACCTAAATCCTCCCAAAGAAGAGTGTTGTAGCCCCTATCAAACTCAACTTCTTTATAGGTGTTGGAACCTGAGCGCTAGATATCTGTGTGGTGTTGGAATGACATGCGAGCTATCATTAAAACCCGCATGTAAAACCTATGATCTGCATTATTATATAGTGCCATGTAATAATATTATAAAAACTTCTAATATTTATTAGTACCTAAGGGTTCATATAAGTTAGGTTGTATGGGAAGAGGTTAAAGGTTCATAGTTAGGGGGTATGTCTATAATTTAATGGTTCACAATTAGGGGGCATGGGTAGAGGTTAGGGTACTATAAAATGGATTCTAAAAAAATATGACACAATATAGTAAAAAAATACATCTTTATTGTGAATACATTTCATAAATAGATAGGTAGATTTTTAAAATGATATCTATTATATGTAAATAGATATAGAGACTACATGGTTTTAATATTGGGTTGATGTGGTATGGAATTTGGGATAAGGGTTAATGGGATTATGGGTAGAGACTAGGTCTTCATAGTCATAGTTTTTTTTAACCCCCTAACCAACTATGATCTTACAAGAGGAGTTTTTGTAGGGACTCTATCTAGGTTTGGGGCTAAGGATAACAGGTTAAGGAATATGTACCTAGAGATGCATGCATGGGTTAGGCCCATGCATGTGACCCCATGGATAATGTGTAGAACCCCAATTTATCATACATTTCCTACATAGGGAATCATTGGCCCACAAGTGGGATATGGTTATCATGTCAAGTTATAAAAAACCATGGATGATTATTTGGATATATCCCATTAAAAAAAAATGAGATATGACATCATATATTTGACCACTTTCATATAAAACATCGGATTTTATATGCATAATTAAACCCAAATGAAATCCAAAATTTTGAAGCAAAAATTGGATGACACATCCATTTTTTTGGGGTTTTGTTGGATGGAGTCATCAGTTTTTGGGTTCAAATCTACTTGTGGTTCCGCTTAACCCCTACCAACCGAAACTACTTAACTTCTTATCCCTAAATACATGACTTGTAACCCCTATCCCCCATCTTAAAATACACACCCTATAACTATGACCCTTATCACAACGTTAATGCATCAATGCATGCGTCTAATCTAACCATGCCAAATTTCAGTCCAAGCAAGAACAAATTTAAAAATTTTCAAAGTTGGCCCCATGCAACATATTAGTTAATCTATAGGTGTATTTTTTGATGCTTGAATTGTTAGTGTCAGTCATGTTTGAGTCTGGAAACCATCCCACAATGTCAATGCGTGCATCTAGTCTAACCATGCCAAATTTCAGTCCAAGCAAGCAAAAATTAAAAAAATTTCAATGTTGGTCCCGTGAAGCCCATTAATTAATCTCTAGGTATGGTTTTTGATGCTCAAATTCTTAGTGTCAGTCATGTTTGAGTCTGGAAACCCTCCCATAGGTTCATATGCACCCTCTTCCATGTGTGAGTGTCAGTCATGTTTGAGTCTGGAAACCCTCCCACAACGTCAATGCATGTGTCTAGTCTAACCATGCCAAATTTTAGTCCAAGCAAGCTAAAATTTAAAGAATTTCAACGTTGTGTCAATGCAGTACATGACAAGAACGCCATTTGGGTTAGCATGATAATTGTGCATTTCCTTACTGAGATTCTCTTTGTTTCAAGAATAATTTAATATACTTTAATGAATAGGGCCAACCATGTGAAGGTGGAATCTCTTATGGCCCCTCTCTCCCCCCTCACATCACTCTTAATTCCCCATAACCAAACAAAATCTATGTAAAAAAATGTGTTTTTTGTCATACTTAAGAAGCAATGTCTCTAATTATAAGATATGCCAACATACAAGGAAAATGGAAAAATCACTAAGAAAAAGTTAATTTATATTTACCAATAAAATTCAGTAATTCTATCGCAATATCGAATCAAAGTATATAGAGTAGATATATTAAGGCATGCCTCATACACTTCAATGGACTTCATCATCTTCTTCATCCAAGTCATCATCTATATCATCCGATCCAGAGTCAACATTGTAAGGATTGGCCATGTCATCATCGTCATCGATGTCAGTTATGATCATCATGTCATCGTCGATATCATCTTCATTGACATTGTCTTCCACATCATCCGATTCAACTAATTCTTCGACATCTTCTTCTGGAACATGATCATCTAACTCATGTTGATAATCTTCAACATTGTATTCTTCTTCAAGACCCTCTTCATTACCTTCCTCTATGTTATACTTTACAGACCTTCCCCTTTGATCGTGTCTCACAACAAATGACCAACCCCCTCTACTTGGAACCTCAAAGTAAAATACCTGTTCACATTGGCTTGGAAGAACATAGGGATCCATTCCTGGCTAAAAAAAACTTGTATTAACCATGGTAAATTTATTATCATGTTCAATAATAGTTTTATCAGGATCACATTAATTCAATCATAACCTGTACCATTTGACAACAAACATAACTACCTTGAAGGAGTTAAAGTCACACTGAAGAATATATTCCAAATACCCATAGTATCAATTTTGTGACAGTTTTGAATGTATGTCACTTCTAGAGGAAAGATTGGTCACCTCAAAAACTGCATATATCCCACAATCTAGTGTTTTCTTGATTTCATCCAACTTTTTGATGTGATATTTATAGCCATTGCACCACATAGTTGTATGGTGTTTTACCTACAACAAGCCATACACATAATTTTTTTTTTTAACGAAAATGGTTAAAATTTTAATTAGAGACTAGAAAAGAGGCTGCTAGGGTCATTACAATGCATATTCAGAATTACTATCTTGAGCTTCATCTCCAAAACACACATGGCTGATACAGGGCTGGGTCGAATCTTTCTAGATTCTGCATTTGCTAAAAAGTTGCCGACTAGAGGAGCCTTAGTGTTAGGGAATCAGATGATTTGACGTTTCTACATTGATAATTAGCTGGCTCTTGCTCAAGGAAGTGCCCCGATTGGCCTCAGCATCCGCTAGATTATTGAGATTCCTTAGCACGTGGTAAGCCTTGTAAGTGCTAAAGTGTGTCAGAAGGAGAAGGACTTTCCTGTCCATTTGACTGAGGTTAATATCCATTGGCCCTTTCTTAGTATGTAACGCCTTAACAATTATCTTGGAGTTACCAAAGATAGTAATCTTCTGGATGTTCAGTTTCCTTGCTTGGTTTAGGCCTTGCCACAGCGCTAGAAACTTAGCCTGATTGTTGGAGGCGTATCCTAGTCCCCATGCATAGGATAGATACAGCTTGCCAGAGGGATCAATGATGATGATGCCTCCTCCAGCTTGTCCAGGATTTCCATTCAAGGCCCCATCAAAGAAGAGGCACCATTCATCAAGGGCTGACCTCCACTTGATGAATTCCTGTTCATCCAACCTGATTTCCCAGTTTAACTTTTGAGGAGGATTGATTGCTTCGGTGGTTTGCTGGTTCAGGTTGAGCTCCCTAAGCCAGCGATCTTCATCAGGAGAGAGGTTGGTCGAATTTTTGATGAAAGGATTAGTACTTAGCGCTTCTGCCATCATAGTCTGGGATTTAACAACGAATTGAGGAGGGAGTCTACTTTCCTCTTTAAAAATTCTGTTGTTCCTCTCCAACCAGATTTTCCAACACAAAAATTTGGGAGTCCACATCCACGCGAACTTGAGGAGGTTTTTCTTGCTCAGATTGAAAGGAGAGAGTGAATTCCAGTTGCTTATTATCTCCATTACTGAGTTTGGCAGTCTTTCAGTAATAAATCCTATCATAATCCTCCATACCTCTTTAGTGAACTCCCAGGTGGTAAAGAGATGCTCAGCCGTTTCTTTAGCGTGATTGCACAGGGAGCAGCGTGAAGGTCCTTTCTAGCCTTTCCTCTTGAGATTGTCGCTGGTCATAATGTTGTTATGGAGTAGAGTCCATATAAAAATATCAATTTTGGGAATTGAGGGGAAATTCCAGAGAGTTTTCCATGGTGCTGGGTTAGGAGGGACCGAAGGCGTTTCCAAAATGGTAGCATAGCCAACAACTGTTGTATATTTCCCAGATCGTGAACCCCAGCCCCATTTGTCTTTGGATCTGGCAGTATGGGGCAATTTCCCTTGAAGAAGAACCAACAGCGCTGAAGCTTCCTCCTTTAGCTCTTTCGGGTAGTCTCCTAGGTTCCAGTTTTCCTAGGATTCATGATCATCATTATTCTAGATGGAGATGTCCCACAGAGTGGTGCAATTATTTTCCAGGAGCCATGTTTTGATATTCCCCAGGTCGTTTAATTCATTGAGAGGCTGATCCCCTAGGATAGAGTCCTCCCAGATTTTAATTTTTTCACCATTTCTGAGAATCCACGTTAGCTTTGGGATGAAGTGAGGGAGGGCCCTTTTGCAGAGCGTGAAGATCGGGGATCCTTTCTACATTTTTGTGGGTTTTTCCAGGCATCTCTCCTTGTCTCCTTTGAAGTATTTTTTCCTGAGAATTTGTTTGCTCCATGTTCTTTTCCTAGTAATCATATTCCATAGAATTTTTCCACCCATGGCAAGATTTTGGATAGCCACATTTCTAATTTGAAGACCCCCCTCCATCTTTGGCTTCGTTACCTTGTCCCAGTTCACAAGATGGATCTTCTTCTCATAGTTACGACCTCCTTCCTAGAGGAAGCGAAGGAGCAACTCATTAATTTTGTTTGTTATTGTTTTGGGAGCTAAAAAAATAGAACATTGATATATTGGCAGACTGGTGAGGACAGAGTTCATCAAAACGACCTTACCTGCTTTATTGAGCTAGTTTGCTCCCCATGCATGGGTCTTGTTTTTAAATTTGTCCAGAAGAGGCAGCCAATGGGAAACTTTGGGGGAAGATTTGAAAATTGGAATGCCCAGATAATTGAAAGTGTCCCATGTTGTGATACCTTCCATTCCAAGAATCCTATAAATCTCCAGCATTTCGAGAGGAGAACAGTTCCGGCCAAAAATCTTACTTTTGTGGTAGTTTATTTCAATTCCAGAGCTGCTTCTGTAGAGGTCAAGTTCAATTTTGAAGTTCCTGGCAGTATTAAGATTGGTAGCTCCCAGTAAAAGAGTATCATCAGTGAACTGGGCATGGTTTACCTCCTTGACCTTTGGGACGATTCTGATTCCTGAGAGAGATCTGTTTTGAAGCCTTCTGTTCAGTTGGAAGCTAAGCATGGAGGCTTGTATGACAAAAAGCACAGGGGATAGAGGGCAGCCTTGCCTTAATCCTCTTGAAGCCTGGAATAAATTGGTGGGACGACCATTAACCAACGGGGCAATCCAGGGGGCTGATATGCAGGCTTTGACCCACTCTGTAAAATTCTGACTGAACCCAAAGTTCCTCATGGCTGCAAAAAGAAAATCATTCTTGACTCTGTCAAAGGCACTGGAAAAATCCAGCTTAACCACCATACCATTCTCTTTTTTCCTGTAGCTGGTATGAATGGCTTCTTGGACTAAAATAATGTTATCCAAGATCTGTCTTCCTCTCACGAACCCACCTTGATTTTCCGGGATCAGATTAGGCAGAATTCTTTTGAGTCTGTTAGCCATTATTTTAGTGATGACTTTATATCCCATATTGCAGAGGGAGATAGGTCTAAATCTGCTAAAGTTCTTGGCACCTTTTTATCTTGGAATGAGGGCCAAGAAAGAGGAATTAGTGCTGCCACCCAACTTGGTACAGTTCTTAGCCTTCTTGACCATTCTGTACAGGTCCTTTTATATAATATCCCAGCAAGTAATATAGAACTGGGCTGTGAATCCATCTGGCCCTGGAGCTTTGTCAGGGTCCATTTTGAAGAGGGATTTCTTGATTTCCTGAATGCTAACAGGGCTATTCAGCATCATGTTGTCATCATCATTGATCATGCTTGGAATCTCTGAGAGAGGGTAAATGTTCGGGTCCACTGGATCCAGGTCCGGGGCTAAATAGAGGTTTTTGAAAAAGGAATAAGCTGCCTCCTTGATGTCACTGAAGTCCTTTATGACTTGATCTTGCATCTAAATTTCACTAATGGAATTATAGTTTTTCCTAGCTTGAGCTTTCTTGTGAAAGAACGAAGTGTTTTTGTCTCCAGCTTGTAGCCAAAGCATTCTGGATTTGACTCTCCAATATATTTCCTCTTCTCTACAAGATTTATGGTACATCCTTTGAAGCTCAGCTTCCCAGTTAATCAAGTCAGGGGTGACTAGAGATTCTTCCAAGGCCATTTGGTGTCTTTCTAAGGCCTTCTGAATTCTTATCCTTTCATCTATGGGAGAGCTTAGTCCTTTAGCCCAAGCTTTCAGGCCAACTTTGAGTCTTCTGAGCTTTCCTTCCTAGACATAGAAAGGGGAGCCATACATAGGTTTCTTCCAGGAATTGGACACAAGATCAAAGAAAGCTTCCTGATTAACCCAAATTGGGCTAAACCGGAAGGGGATAGAACCTAGCTTTTCCCCATTAGACAGGGAGAGCGAAATAGGTTTATGATCAGAGGTGTAATGCGGGAGAATCTTGGAGGTCGCTATAAGAGCAAGGTTTATAAGGGAGGAATGAATGAGGAATCGATCAAGACAGGAAGCTATGTGGCTCGGTCCAATCCTTTTGTTGGACCAGGTGAAATTTCCCCTGTCAGGAATGATATCTTCAAGCTCCCATTCCAACATCAAGTCTTCCACCCACTCTCTTGTAGGATCCCAGACTATTGACCCCCCTTTTTTTTCTGCCAGAGCAAGGGTTACATTTAAATCTCCAACCACTACTAAGTTTTTAAGATTGTGTTGGTTAAGAAATAATTTTAAGGAATCCCAACACTCTTTTTTCTCAACAAGAGAGACAGGAACATACGTATTAAAGAGACTTACAAGATGACCGGAGTCTTTATGGATCGGCTTGGTAAATAACCAGTGAATGGTACCTTCTTCTTTGATTAGATCGAGCTTTGAAGAGTCCCAGAACGTTGCTAAACCTCCCGAGCCTCCTCTTGCGCTCACAGCCCTACCCGGGCCTTTCTTCCAGAATGAGTTTCTTGATTGGAGGAGAGCATCCTCCTCTATCTTCGTCTCCTGGATTAGGAGGACTTCAGGCCTTGTTACTCTTAGTAGATCCCTTATGGCTTCTTCCTTTAGAGTGCTGCCTAGTCCTCTACAGTTCCAGTAGACTTATTGCATTATTTTCCTGAGTGAGAGGGATGGCCCCCTTTCGGAGTCTTCCCTAGCTTCATCCTTGATCTAGTATGCATCATTTCTGGTATGGTATGCTGAGAGCCTTGAACCACATCCTTGTAGGAATGCTCTTCTCTTCTCTTCTTCTCAGTCTTTCTTCCGCACTTTGGTTGGTCTGGTGAGCTTGACGAACTGCTTGCTTCAGTATCTCCTTCCTCAGAGGATTCAGCTCCTGTTTCCAAGCCCAAACTAATGTGTTCCTTTGACTGGTTAGAGACAACAGGATACGGAATTGGGTCAGTTGGGCCTTGTGGCGCCTAAATTTCTTCATCTTCTGGAGCGTTTATGAGGGTTTGAGCTTCATTGGGAGGTTCCTAGTGATTAGATTTTGACCTGCCAACCGTTGGGGGTTCCTGGGTTGTTTTCTGCTTACTTTTGGTGTTTTTAGAGGTTTTTCCTTTCTTTACTTTCTACCATCCTTCAACATCTTCTTTCCCAACAACTAGTTTGGGACAATGTCTTTGGAAGTGGCCATGCTCCTGGCAGTTCCTGCACTTGAAGGGCAGGTGCTCGTAGTCCAGTTTCTGACAGTGGGTCCAGGATCCAACAGTTAATTTTACTGCCTCAGGAAGGCCGGCTTCAAGATCAACTTCAACACAGATTCTGGCACAGGTGTATTGTCCCTCGTTATCAGCTTTGTCAATGAAGCGACCGATTTCGTTCCCTATTCTCTGCAGAGATTCGATATCCCAGCAATGCATCGGAAGGTTAGAAAGCCTAACCCATATCGGCACTTATTTGGGTAGATCGATTGAGGGGTCAAAATCTAGTGTCCATTTATTTAGGTATAGACCTTGTGTTCCCATGAAGTAGGGACCATTTCTAAAGATTAGATCACGGTCTTCTTCTGAGATGAATTCAAACACAAAAAACCCTCTTCCAACCGGGTAGCAAGTTACTCTGTGTTTCAGATTGGGCTTCCAATTTCTTTGTATCCAGTCATCAGTCATCTTGGTGGAGGGCCATAAGCCCATAAAATGGCCCACTAGACCTCACTTAGCTAGTGCCATAGCTATCTTCATTGGTTTTTCTTCAGAAAGGGCGATTTCAGGAATTTCCTCCAGCTTCTTGATAAATTTTG